>CAJNOP010000119.1:159126-190358 GCA_905250075.1 Rotaria sp. Silwood1
ATGATTTTCTCCTAAAATACGTTGTCGTATTTGTAAAGATTCTTCAAAATGTTCTAAACTTTCATCAAAATTCTTGCATCGAAGAGATGCCCATCCAAGACCTAATTGAGCATCACCAACAGCAAGTTGAGTTTCTTCTAACATTCGTTTATAACATTTTCGTGCTTGTTCATTTTCATCCATTCGAAGTAAAAGTTTACCGAGAGAATCCAAATTCGTATCATCACCAATCTTTCCTTTCATATGAGTAAATATTTCTTTTAAATGATAATCATCTTCACTTGCTAAAGATACATGAGCTATCCATAATTTTTCTTTTTCATTTTCAAATATATTTTCAATACGAAATAATGCACCAAGCATAATTAATATTTCATTTTCATGTTTATAATGACTTATTTTATCGATAGCAGCAAAAGTTTTTGTACGTAATCGAGGATTAATATCAATTTCAAAAAGAATTGCTCGCATATTATCTCGTCTACGAGAAACTCGTGTAAATTCAAGTGCAGTTGTTCGATTACGACTTGTTGATAAAAATGAATTCATAGATAAAAATTCATTAATATTATTTTTCATTAATTCAAGTTCATCAATACTTATTATTTGTCCACGATAAACTCGAATTATATTTCGATTAACATTTGTACGAATAAAATTTTCATATTCATATTTTATTTGCTTTGCAATATCTGTAATAAAAAATCGAAAAGCAAATAATGTATTATAATTTTGAATACGTAATGCTTTATTCATCATTCGATAAAAACATGAATCATGTGTATACCACCAAATTGCTTTTTCACCATCATATGTCTGTTCGAATTCATGAATAATTTTCATTTGTTTATGATTAGCACCATAGGATTTTTTACATACATCAATAAGTTCTTTACGATCACTCGATTTATGATGCATACGAAGAAGAACTTCAATAAATAATTGAAAACCACATAAAACTAGCATTACGAGCTTGAAGATTTTGAGATTTAGAACTGATGACAGAAACTGAAATACCATCTTCAGTTTTTGTTCTATTAATATGATCTTCAGTGATTTGAGTAATAAGATGATGACGTTGTACAAAAACACCATTGATCTATTTAGGATAAAATAAAATAAAATTTATTTTAAATTGAATATAAGATTTTATCCTAAATAGATATTTCTTTGCCCATTCTTCATTGGCTTTTTTATCTTTACAAAAAACATAGCATGCAGAAAATTGTGGAAGATCATGAAGTCGAGGTACAATTTCTCGACCTAATCCACCTGATACAATAAGAACAATCTTTTCTTGAGTAATCTTTCGAATATATTGTTCACATGCATCACTATTATCAAATGTTCGAACATCATTTATTATTTGACGAAGTTCTTCTCGTGTATCAATGTTATCTTCTGTCTTATTGACATATTTATCTAGCCACAAACATGTAAAAGATTCAACATTTGAAGCCATTGATTAAAAAATATCTGTTATCAAACTATAATAGTCAAATAGTTTAGTTTGTTTTTTTTTTCGCTAGTAGGCATATATATGTGAGTAACACTACTTGAGACAACGAAGTTTTGCTTTTATTCCTTTTCTTTTGTTTGCGAAATTTCATCATGTGAGCTATTTTCGTTGATCGTAAATCTTAATTTTAAGATTTTTTAACATGCGAAATACTTTTATTTTCTTCTCTGTTCTTTTCTTTTTTATTGTCAAAATTTTTTTTTTTATTTGCATTCATCATGTTGTCACTACATCAACTTTTTCGGAGAAAGGTAAATGAAATACAGCAGACAAGGTTGTTCGTATATTTCTCAACGACATCAAAACTTTTTTTTTCTTTCACTTCCATCTCTTCAGTATATTCTACAAAAAACAGAACTAAAATATATGTATCACAAGCATAAAACATATATTCTACCGCTTTCAGCACATTCTCAAAATTTATTAATTCTATTTTACGTGAATGAATCGTACGAAAATTTTATTAAAAGAAAAACAAGAAAATAATAATAAATCACATATTTTACTATTTATTAGAAGCAGAACATAAACGAAGTGTATCAATCGTTAAATAGACTGTAATTTCTTCTCATATTATTTTTACATCCAACTTGATCAAAGATTGATAATCAATAGTATTGATAGTTTCTCTTCATATGACTTCTCTACAATCAGTCAAGTTTTAATATCTAATATTAATGTATTTATAAATTTACAAACTTGCTTTATTTTTTCATGTATAACGTGAATATTATTTTATTGCTTATATATATATATATATAGATAAAAAAAAGAGAAAAATTACTTTTCAAATTGGGTTTTTAAATATAAATTACGCAAGTATAAATTAATAAGTTCATGAAGACAATAAATTCAAAAATAGTAAGAAAAAATTTTCAAAAAAAAACAGAAAAGCTATAGAACAAAAATATATACAGTGACTACCAAAATTATTAAACAATTTTCAAACAATGATATAAAGAAATAAATATGATATTTTAAAAATGAAGATCTTGATGAAATTATTTTCGAGTCTTCAATTAGAGAGATTTATCTCAGCGAAAAAAAAACCGATGTGGAATATTATCAGACATTTCATTTTGTAGAGAATCGTTTGTTCTATCATTTTATATAGTTTGAATGAAATTAAATAAATCTTGTTTTAACAAATTTTTGTAGTCATTTTATATACATGTTTAAATAAAAAAAAAGAATCTTATTGATATTGTACTATTATGATAATTGTTCTTGTTGTTGATTATCATTAATCAATGAACGTTTCATTTCTATTTCATTAATATCTTTTTCAATTGCTGCTGATATATCAAGTGTTGTTTTCGATGATTTTCTTCGTACTACTTCAGGACAATTCTCTTCATCATTTGCTATTTTTTTCATTTTCCATAAAAGATCATAAGCTATTTCATCAGTAACAACTGAATCATGTTTATATGCTGGATGATTTGCTACAAAATGTCGCATCCATGCTGCATTAGTCATCAATGTACCTTTAAACATTCAAAAATAAATTCAAATTTCTCATTTTTTTAATTTTTTTCATGATACATACCAGCAGCTCGTTTACTAATTAAATTCAAATATTGATTAATAGTATCTCGTGTATCAGCATCTATGTCAATATTTGATAAATAATCTTGAATAATATTTAAAAGACCAATAAATTTATTCTAAAATAACAATGAATATAGAATTTAAATATTAAACAAAAAAAAAAAACTTACTGATCCATTAATAATTTCATCGATTGTCATAAAACAATGTTCACATTCATTTTTATCATGTTCAAGTTCTTTAGAATTATTTTTCTGAATTGAAATAAAAGAAGGTGTATCAGGTGTTTGTTCTAAATTGAAAAATATAAAATAAATTTTTAAATTAAATCAATAAAATTGTAATACTTGTCGAAAGAAATTTACGAAAATGAAATTTTTCACGTCGAATTGCATCACGTTTTTGTGCAAATTGCATATTTTCTTCAACCTAAATATATCAATAAATATTATCATATTATAATTTACAAAAATGTATTTTTTCATCTTACATTAGATATTGGAATAAGTAAATTTAAATTATATGTTAGTATAGCACGTGTTAATAAAACAATAAATGTTACTAATGCAGCATTTTCAAAATCAGTCATTTGTAACTAGAGCAAAAGAAAAATAATGAATTTTAATAAGAAAAAAAAAAAAAAGAATATTTCTTACTTCTGAAGGTCGAAATTCTACTCGCCAACCAATATCACTATTAGCTGGTGGTGGTTTAAATCTCATTGATTGCCAATTTGTTGAATTGATATTCTGCAGATAAAATCAAAAAAGAACGATATATCTGTTAGTTTCCAAGCTAATATTACGTTCATTTTTGGATCAACTTAAGCAAAGATCGAATTGAATATTGAACTGATTTTATATTCGAATTAGTATGTAGATTGATGCAGGGGCGGCGCGAGCGGGAGGAGGGTACCCCTCTGCTTTGAGAATTCTGGCTCAGATTTTCTTCTAATTTAGAGAGATTATTAAAGAGTTTTCCCCGATTTTGGAAAAATATAATCGGACAAATTTTATAAATTTTAGGCTACTTTCTCCAGTTTTTGAGTAATCCCCCCCTGTTCTGATCTCTTCGCGTTGCCTCTAGATTGATGTTTTATTTAGATTTTTATTAATGAAATGAGAGAGAATAATGCTATTTCAATTAATACAATTATCAATTGATTAATTAAGTTTGTATTTATGAAGTCATAGACGATGTTATTCATTGAAATTCTTTTGCTTTCTTTCATTTTATTAATAAGAATCTGAATACAATTTTCATCTGTAGACTAATTTGAATTTAGAGGCTAACAGATATGAAGATAAACTAGTAAATTTTTGTTTTACTTCAAAAAGATCAGTATCTTTTGTATCATCAAGATGAAGCATTTCTTCAAATAAAATTAATGGATCACGAATAAATATGTGTGCTATATGTTGAGCTAATAAATGATCAATACCTATGAAAAGAAGAAACACAAAATTAATATGAAGACAAATATATGAAGATTTATGTACCATTTTCCGTAAGTTTATGAAAAATATCCATATCTTGAACAACTTCAATATCATTATATACTGCACTGTCAGGTGATATGTAACAATCAACACTTGAATAACGAGATTTAGGAATACGAAAATGTGCATTTTCTAATGGCTAAATATATATATATATAATAATGTTTTTTCTTTCTCTTCTGTTGAAATACAGAATAGAATTTATAGATAAATTTTTCTAATCCGAAAACTTTAGATATTGTTTTTTTTTATGGATCAATTCAAAATGAACTTTGACTTACTTCAAATCCTTGTTCTTCTGCTGTTCGATCATCGCACATTGCACATAATACATTCCATCGACAATCGATTTCAGCTAAATATCCACGCCAAATTGGTGATGCTGCACTCAGTGCTAACTGCAATGATATGAACAAAAACAAAATAGAAAAATAAGAATTTAGTTGAAGAAATAAACAACAATTAAGATCAATTAATTATTTTACCATAATTGGAGTCATTGGTATTAATTGATCATAAAGAAGTCGTGCTTCATCGATTGATTGTGCTTGAAAAGTAACTTGTAAACAAGAACAACCTGTACCCAAACCAATTGCATCAAGATGAATATGATCTTCAACAGGAACAGTTTTATTTACAACAGCATTATCACCATAAATTGAAAAATCTTCGATAAATGGTCGAGGAGTATTTGTATCCATGAAAACTATAATAATTTAATATATAATATATAAACATTTCGTCTTGTTCATACTTGGAATATTAAAAGCAATTTTATCATCACGTCGTAGACGTAAATTTCGTGTTAATATTCTTAAAATATAACAAATATTCATAATTATATTAATAAATATTTTTATTATTACTTAAATCGTGAATGATTAGGAAATATAAGTGTGTGGGTGTGGGGATGTGGGTGCATGTGGATGAGGTTGTGGGTGTAGTTCGTTTTCTCACCCACACCCACACTCACACTCACACCCACACCCCGCACCCATCCACACTCACACACGCGCACATCCTATGTAGTTATTTGCACAGAGAACTTTACACATGATGAGGATTCTGCTATCATTTTGGATGATATTTAATTCAAACCATGTGTGTTACGGGATTATTTGAGCAAAATCAACTATAGCTGGGCTGAGGAATTGCTTAGTATCATATCTTTCGTATGTGCGGCGCCATGTTTCATAGTGTATTTTCAAAATTGATTTCCTATGTATAATGATAGGCATGTTCAACTAACCTGTAAATGAATAATACGCTCTCCATTTTCGAATTAAATTATATGTCAGAATTTGACAAAATGATCTAATCAAGAACTTTCATCAATAAATCAATGCTCTGGTGTATTCTCATATGTTTCATTTTTCTGGTTTTAATAAAAAAAAATATTTAGAAAAATTAAGTGAATGTTTCTTCGGGCGAGCGAAGTTTTTCGATGAGACAGCCGAGTCTCTGACTATTATCATAGGCTTCCATTTCTTCAAGTTGTTCGTGAGCTAGATCAATGAGTCGGTCAATGGTGGGCGGCTGGATATCATCAAGTTGAATTGGATTTGCTAGCCAAACCTGCCATCGATAGTATTCATCGCCGATGATGTCGCCAAGTTGCATATCTATGTTGCTCTGAGGTACATCCGTCACGACTTTTAAGACAGTTTGACGATTTCGATACCAAAATAGAAGATCTCGATTAGCGGTTGGATGAAGCGGATCCGGTACATAATCACCAGTGCCCAATGATAATAATCGTATGCGACTTTTGTCAGTGGATGAGCGATTTATTCTGAGGGCATGGCTGTAAGCAATCATCGCCGGATTATTTGCCTGAACACCACCGTCAACATAGACTGTATTATTAAATGAATAGGCAGGAAAATAAGTTGGTGCAGCCGTTGTACACATGAGTATATCTCGAAGAAAGAAATCCTTCGATGTATCATTCACAGCGCTCTGTCGAGTGAACGTATCTGTGACATTACTCTCAGCTTTAACCGATGGCACGACCAATTCAGCAAGTGCGTTCGACAGTTTCACGGTGCTAAAATATTCTTCGAAGAGTCTTTGACGACCATCATCCAAATACTGAGGAGCTTGAAGAAAACTTGCTCTAATAGTGGCCCACATTGATGAACTTTTAGTAAACACTTGATCTACTTTTGTTCGATAGAGTTGGACTAAATCATGTGCTTGATAGCGAGGTTTACCTTTTTGCGTGAGAGAAGGTGTGCTGAGACCAGCAGCAATAATGGCACCAGTCGATGTGCCTGCAATTACATGAAATGTAGAAGAAATAGGTTGCCGAAGTTTTCGTTCAATCTCCATTAACCATACGGCTGGAATTATCCCACGAATACCACCGCCGTCAATCGATAGAATATTGCACCATGGTTGCTGATCATCGAGACTCGAAATACGTGTGTTAAACACCGTCGGTTGATCGATGGACTGTCTTTCATCTTTCAAATTAATTGCTTTTTGTTCGCGTTTGACATCAACATTAAGGGGTTCCAGTTCAACAGCTTTCTGAATCCATAACTTTGCAGAGTCATAATCGCCAAGTTTGCGAGTTGCTTGCGCATAAACCAGCCATATATCGGCCGAGTTTGATGTCTGTTCTCTTATATGATACACATTCGTTAAATGTTCGGTGAGACGCGTGTACCGATGTAGTTTGATCAAACATCTGCAATAATCAAGTATAGTCATTTGACGACATCGCTTAGTGATTGTTCCTAGACGGAACATGTCCAGAAGTTGTTTATAATAGTTGCATGCTTGTTGCCAATCGGACAATGCTATGTGAGAAATAGTGTATGTAAAAAGCAATTCTTTCAAATCTATTGATTTTCAAAGGATTTCGAAGTAGAAGATATTAAAAGGGTGAATTCTTTGTTTTATTCGTTCTGATTTTTCGCTCAGTTCACAATCAGTTGAACTGAAACGATATGCGTACGCACAGACGTGTTTATATTTACAATTTTTGTATGTTCGAAGTTATAAAATCACCGCAATGTGTTGATGAAATTCTTTAGATGTTCGTTTTAAAAGAAATATCAGTTGGAGTTTTCTTCGTAAACATAGTCTTTGAAACAAAATTTTGCTCACTTATCTCTCATTAAATAGGTGATTACATAGAGATGCAATGTATAATACATTTAGTTTGCTGTCGACTTATGATCATGAAGCGTTCTAGTCTAACAAGGACACGGAAATATACGTTTTTCTAATGGTTAAAACTTAAATATGAAGCTCTCGTAAAAAGCGTCTTTTGTTCTTCTTCAAATGCACAAAGATATGTTTTATGCATGAGATCTAATTTTTACGTTGTGATTCTCTTCTGGTCAATAGACCATAATATTGTACTTAGTTCGGTTTTTTGAAATCTGTTTCGGTCCTGTTTCTTATGGATTTCTGCCATATCTGCGGAGTGTTTTGAAACTACACCTGCAATCATTCTATTAGAAGACATAAGAGGATGATGTATTTGTAGAAATAAACATCCGAACATTTTCTTAAATGCTTCTAGAAGCCTCATGCTTAAAATTCTGGCTGAAGATTGGTCGACTGTATGAATCAGAAACGCTCGTAAACAAACTGTAATATGTGCATACTGTTCTCAATCCATGCCATACATGTGTCAGAATAAGTATATAAGAAAAATTTATAACCCGAACTTAATAGGTTTCGACGAAACCCAAATCTGTTCTAAGCATGGCACGAATCTACCAAACCAGAGTGTGTTTCGAAAAATGCTACAATATCTCAAACAGCCTCATATACTTCTACAAGACCTTAAAGGTGTATTAAACTCGATTCAAGTTCCAAAATCCTTTCCAGTGTAACCTGTATGATGTCGATCACATTAATGCCATTAAAAATCAATTGATGTCCAGTGACACTATGTGAATTTTCTAGTATATTAATCGCTTAAACTGAATTTGCGCTCGGAAGTTTAAGGAGATAGAAAATCTCTGTAACTGCTGGAACGTGAGCTATTAACTTCTTCTGCTTCTTTTGAATCATCATCTAACAGAAATCATGTTTCTTATTAACTTGCTTCTCGAAGAAAAAACTCTCAAAAGCATGAATCTTAGAGTATTCCGAACCTTTAACACTTCGTGTTGAATGTACATAAAAGAGAAGTGTTATTATTTACTTTCTGATTAGTTCGAATCAGCGATGAAAATGAATATCAGGGTAAAATAATTTCGAATTCTAAAATTTCACGATTGGGAAACTTTTTCAGAATTTTTGTCCGAAACTGGTCTGAGTCTGTTTATCGCGATCAGAGTTAATAATCTGCGATAGAAAATTAAGGATAAAAATAATTTGAAAACGGCTAGTACTTATGCATAGAGGTGATAAGTTCTTGTTATTTAATGTTATTTATAACAATCATAATAACATATAACTATTGTTTTCTGAAAAGCTTGAATTTCAACTTGAAGCAAAGTCTAAGAGCACCCCCATGAAGAGTGTTCATTCTTTTAAAATCGTTGCCTACCTCCGTGGGTTCGAGTCTCACTAGATTGGTCTTGGATATAGAGTCCTGCACAAAAGTGCCTAGCCCACAACATTGGTATCATTTGTTATTATTTTTGGTTGATCTTTTGTGGATTTGTGGATCTCAGAGAACCCTGGTCGCAAGAACCACGTCACCTTTGACTGTTTGATATGTATCGGAATTATCAGTTCAACACTAGCAGCACTTTGTTAAATCTGTAACTTGATCATTATTCGACATATATTTTAGCGCAATTTTTCACTCGAAAGCACAGTGGTGCAGCTATCTCGAGTAAAAATTCGGTAAGAAATCCTCTGTAAATGGCGGAGATTTGATGGTCATATTGACAGGTTTAGTCAATTGGTGAATCCAAGTCTTTAGGCTAGTGTCGACAAGTCGAGCTAGCCTCAACGAATTCAGTTGGAGATTTTAGCAATAAGTTCATATCAGTCTCCAAGTTTATGGTAGTTTTCAGAGTCATAGTTCAATGTAGAGTGAAGATAGCGACGGCAGAAAACTTCACTACAATACAGCTTACCAGTCGATGGAATTTCGGTAGTACGTGACGAGCTTTTGACCCCAAAGACTAGGTATATTGGGCTGCATCTAGCGTTAAAAAAGGCAAAATTGTATCCTAGGAGCATGAAACGAGAAAATGAAAGTTTTCGGAGATTGCATTTGCGTCCGATTTCTTCGAAGAACGATGCAAAGAGTATCAATGTACAAGATACTTCTTTATTACGAAGAACTGGGCTCCAAAATAATTTTACTGACCTCAACAAGTGTCTGCTTCATTTAATTAATCGTGTCTACAAGTCATCTGAACTATTTTTATCCGAAAAGAGCATTTTCTCAAAAGCGAAGTGTAATTTGATTAGTGTACCACAATTTGATATACATTGATATGACTTGAACAAAGTGTTGCTAGTGTTGAACTGATAATTCTGATACATATCAAACAGTCAAAGTTGACGTGGTTCTTGCGATCAGGCTTCTCTGAAATCCACAAAATGTCAGCCAAAAATGATAACAAATGATACCAATGCTGTGGGCTAGGCGCTTTTGCGCAGAACTCTATATCCAAGACCAATCTAGTGAGACTCGAACCCACGGAGGTAGGCAACGATTTTAAAAGAATGAGCACTCTTCATTGGTGCTCTTAGACTTTACTTCAAGTTGAAATTCGAGCTTTTCAGAAAGCAAAAGTTATTTGTTATTTTTCTTTTATTTATAACAAATAACTTTTATTATTATTATTATAATAAGTATAACAATAACTTCACATCCTTACTTGTACAAACTAGGGTTTAAATAGTTTTTTTTTGTCGAAAAGCCATATGAAATAAGTGTAACATCAATGAAAACGAATTTTTGAGTAGCTGATACGTTGTGCAATAGAAATGATTCAAACGACATAGTTGTCGTACTATGTTGTGCTACAGCCTACTACTCAATATGATTTAGCTTAGCTCCGAAACGGCTCTAATTTACAGATGAGTCCTTAATAAGACAATGAATGATGTTGTTGAGTGATCAGTCGACTTAAATTACATACCTGCTAAATGATTGCGTTTGTCCAGACGTTGAGCTTCGCGCTTATAGTGGGTGGCTATAGATAGAAGTAATTCAGCCCGACGTGGATCTTCTGAAGGCAAGTTGTTAAGTCTAGAATGCAACTGATTAATTTCCTCAGGAACTGTGGTAAACACCGCACTAATATGGTCTTCATTTGTACGAACAACCACGTATAAATATCTTGGATTGTCCTCGCCTCGCGTATAGTCAACAGCCGTTTGAGATGGTATTGCTACAAAAACTGGGCCATATCGCACATCAATATCGATATCACACGGTTGTATATGCATGTTGCCAAATTCAGAAAGTAAAGGCAAATAGGCACTATGGTTGAATATCTTTCTATTCTTCCGAAAATCTTCTGCCCATTTGGATAATGTTGAAACACGTTCCATGCGGAGAAGTGCATTGATGCGTTCATCATTCATAGGATTCTTAGTTAACACAAACTGGATGAATGGTTCACTCTCAAAATGATGCTCGCTCGGTAATAGACAATCGAGGAGTGTCAACTGGTCATTTTCTTCCACTACAGATAATACGAGTTTGCAGAGATGATAAGTATTGTAACCCGTTTTCATACACTCTATTTGTTCCAGATTAGTGTCCATGGTCGGAGGCAGAGGACGCATAGGTCTGATTTCGCTGTCGTCATCATCCATTCCCAGTGCGCTCAGTAGATCTTCGAGTGCATATATTCGTTCTTCAGGAATCACAAAGAATTTATCATGAGTTCGGGTCGCCATTTGTTTCAAATTCTTTAACGCTTGCTTACATCGTTCGAAGTTTTCTTGTCCTGCAAAAGGAGAAGAATTCTGGATATTTCAAAGTTGCGGATTCTACTCAAATATCTGTAAATCTAGTTTAGTTTAGATTTCAGTTTATCGATATATGAAATCTTCGCATGTTGTGCAAACTTCGATACCCTGTACAACGATTCTAAATTGACACTTTCTGTATCACTTATAGTTCCTTGATTGGTTTCTAGTTCTCCCAAAATATTTTTTCAGAGGTCCTACAGAATTTCATTTCGTGACATAAGTGGCAACTCGTCATATAATTTTATGAAAGCGGTCTTTTAAACTGGTTGATCGCAATGATTAAAAAATAGCTTCTTATTACAAAACTGCCAATGAATAGTTTTACCTGCAGCCAACAGACAGGCAATGGCATAGTTAAGACGAGCCAATCGGCAGTATCCATCAAGTCGACTTATAAATGGAGAACTCTGAGAGTCTGTAATGTCTCTAGCGGAAATTCCATGCAATAACTTTGGTGCGCATTTACTTAGGATAGCATGATGATAACGTTCGACGCGTTTATCAAGTTCACGAGCAGCGTCACGAAGTGCTTCAGTATCATATACACCTTGAAAAAGAATTTTGCTTTGTTCCAACAAAGCTGTGTACTCAGGATTTTTCAATATAGGATCAGCAAAGTCAAGTCCACGTAAAAACACCTCTCCAATAATAACTAAGAGATGTGCAATTTTATCTGCTCGAAAATCGTGTTTGAGCAAGGGTTCAATGAATTGATCTACACGAATTTCAACGCTAATCGTCTCACTACCTCTTGTTACAACCATCAAACGACGTGAATGATAGTAAGGTTTCGCGAGACACTCTATAAACTGGGCATATTGTCCATTATTATAGTGATCAACCACCGATTTCATCATTTCGTTAAGAGTTTCTCGAATAACATACTCGGGAGTTAAATCTTTAAATGATGGCTTTTGTCTTCGTCTAACTAAGTTCAGCTTGTGCAATAGTTTGGTAACATAATATGTGGTGAAAGATCCAGCAACAGTAACAGCACTCCCTGTGAGAATAGGCAGAATCATGCGTGACCGACTGTTTAATGTTCTAAATGTTTCTTCCTCTAATGTTCGTTGACTGATATCAATACTTAGATCGGCAGGTTGGCCACTTCGAACAATACATTGACGGAGAATAATCTCTCGCACGAATACTTGAGTTTCTTCATGGATTTGTTGCGTTGTTGCTGTTGTGTCGGTGCATAAAATGAGTTCTCGACTTGTGGCATTCGTTGATCGTGAATCTCGTGCAGTGGGGCTCGTGCTTGTAGAGGTTTGTTGGTATCTTTTGAGAGTGCTTTGCAATTCACCCAACTTTTGCTGCAATCGAGGAGTTATGGTTGTAAGCGTAATTATATAAATGCCGGCAACAATGTAGAGTTGAGCTTCGATCTGATAAGTGCCTGCTTGACGCATCATCAAACCCATATATGTAAGAATTTCCACACGTTGGAGAATATCCGTCTCTGAATTCTGTTTTTTCATTCTTCCAAGGGACTTCAGAGCGGCCCGATAGTGTTCGAATGCCCAAAGGGCTTCGTTAGCGACGAGACGTCGTAAATGAGCAGTGGTGAAGTCCGGATCATTGCCACGTTCGGCACGCTTCTTGTATGCACGCGAAAACTCATAGTGTTTATGCCCTATATCTAGTTCAGCTTGCACTCTTTCGACACTGGCTAGATGAGTGTTGATTTTTGATATATACCGATCACGAATAATATTGATATTTTTCATCAACTCACTAAAGATAGGATTGGAACGATGTTTGTCGGAGTGGAAAATTCGAGCCCACTCGCGATAGCGACGTGTAATACATTGTTCTGTTGGTGGAACATCATGAAACAGCAATTTCTCCAGTTGGGAAATGTCGGAGAGTAGGATATCAACAAAAGACGCTTGCCGATTCTCAAGATTGTTGGTAACGAAATCGATCGACTCGATAATAAAATTTAGATAATTCAAATTCGATTCATCATTATCGATCGCTTCATGCACTTCGCCTATTTTTAAAGCATCGAATGCACTTAATATCGATGTACAATTTTGTTGTAACGTTTGAAGCTCGTCCATTGTTCTTATTTCACATTGAAAAAGCGGCTCGAGCGACTTGCGGATCAGTGCAAGTGCATTGATAATCTGATCTACATCGACTAAATCGCTCAATGTGGCAATTTGTTTGTGGATGTCGTCCCATGAGGAAACGACGATATAATCACTATTTTCCTCATTATTGTTGCATACTTCCTGCAGTGTACGAGAAAGAACAGCAACTTCAGATAAAGAAAAACGCTCGCATAATGCTGCGTATTTAGACAACATTTCTTCTTCTTTGATCACTTTGTCATTATTGTTAATTCTTCGAAAATAGGAAACACGAAGTGTATGGTAGCGATGTCGATAGCTATAATAAAGAGGTTTGTCTGATTCTTCTAGATCAGCTATTTGTCCAAAAAGAATAAGAAATTGTTGCTCGATTGTCTTGTAGTTGACGGATTCATCACTAAGTGTAGCGATGATTTCGTCGAATGCATTTAAAATATCACTGTTTACTTCGTTGATATCAGACATCTGAAATAGATAGGAAAATAATCTTATTTTTATTCTCAGTATGCATGAGTTTAGTGTGAAATTTATAACCGTAGATCAACAGCGTGATGAGATGCTAAGACAATGGAGGAAGAAAACAATCGTACACAGAGCTAGAACAAAACACCTCCCATTGTCTGCGTAACACATGATCATTCTATTAAAAAACACAATGCCTCCGTCTAATGACTGTAGAGATCACTACAGATGTAATACTGTAGAATTCTACTTCTTTTTTTTAGAGCAATCCATATTCTATTTACTAAATATGTCACGTTTAAGTTTAGCAATCAACTTAACCTTGCGAGCCCTATCATTTACATAATATATCGTTGCTATATGAATTTATTGTACCGAAACTTCCCTAGCTATCAAAAATGATCAAATACAATGTGTCGAGATCGTCATTAACGATATACGTGAAAAAATTGTTTACGATTATTATACTTTTTGACTCATAGAGTTCATGACAAGTCTCAGCGACATTATCACTACGATCTCATTCCTATTCTGAAAAAACGGAGGTTTGCAGAACCTAAAAAGGCTCTGCAAATCTCCTTTTTTTTTCAGAATAGTAACTATATTTAACGCAGTGATGAATTCTCCTTTCAAGATTGAGAATAACTTCAATACCCTTCATATCTCTTATATTAGGAATTAGATGGATTTCCAGTATACACATAGAATATATCATGTCAGTTATCTACCTATTTATCCATCAATCTACCTATCTACCTATCTAACAAGTGCAGAGTTATTCGGATTGATTTCAATGATAATATCGCTAAGACATATCATGTACTAGTTTTGCGTTGGCTTTGTTTAATATAGATTGAAACAAAAGAGCTTCACAATTTGCCATTAAAATGGAAAAAGGTTTAAAATTATATATAAATATAAAAGAAACCTTAATGGAATGCAATATAAAGGATACGTAATTGTGACTAAGTTAAGTACACAAATAATCAGCTGTGCTGACACATATGTATTGAGGAAAAAATAGTGTAGTCAACGTCAGGGTGCAAGAGATTATTATTGTGATATATGAACCATTTCTTGTAAGCCACGACCAGCGCCTAGAGAACGTACTCAATTGAGATCCTTCGATATTGCTCAGTTTAAGGTAAGTGGTAGAGGAAAGTGTTTTATGAATTTTGACGCAAGCCATTTGCAAAAGTATTGAAGTGTCGGTTTTTAAAGAATTTTTCACTGCAAGCTCTAAAAATCCAGACTCCCAAAATCGGAGATATTGCAAGCTCAATATCTAAAGAATGTTTCGGCTGATCGCGCTGAAGTTTTTCGTGCATGCATTAATTAGTAAGTTTTACTTATGCAAAAATTTCAGCTCAAAGGATTGAGCCCTTAGCATTCTATAGATTTTCCTTATAAAAGAAAAAATTCCTATTTTTGGTAACTTTGAAGCTTATTATCTCGTGACACGTAGTGTCAAATCTGAAAGCTGAATTTAATTATTGAAGACGTCAGATATTCAATTATTGAATATCTGAAGTGCAGATATTCAGATATAACTTAGGGCTGACCAAAAGTTCTGATAAAATTCAACAAAAATTTAAAGAAAAAGAGTTATTTTTAATTTTTTTATATTAAATAATCGGGATAGTTCAACGCGAATGAATGCGTATGGAACGGTTCCAGTCAAAAAGCCGGGGAAAATAATCGGGTCATGAATGTCAACATACAATGTCGGAATTCGATGACCGGCTTCTTTTCACTTTGCAGTAGAGCTAGTCAGAGTCGAGCGTAGTCGACCGCTGAATCCGAACATTCTATGTTGACATTCATGACCCGATTATTTTCCCCGGCTTTTTGACTGAAACCGTTCCATACGCATTCATTCGGGTTGCACCATGGAATTTTTTTTTCAATGATTATGTGAAGCATAATTCGACTGATTAAACGAATTAATAAAATATGATTAGCTCTTCTGATTTTCAAGAGAGTTACAAAATAGTCTAGAAAAAGAACTCAAAAAAGCTGTTGACAATTTATTAGAGAGGATCGAACTTTGTATAAGCAATCATGGCAGCTATCCCGATTATTTAATTTAAAAAAATAAAAATAACTCTTGGTTTTTATATTTTTATTCAATGTTATCAGAACTTTTGGTCAGCCCTAAGTTATATCTGAATATCTGCACTTCAGATATTCAATAATTGAATATCTGACGTCTTCAATAATTAAATTCAACTTTCAGATTTGACACTACTGATCACTAGATATAAAGCTTCAAAGTTACCAAAAATAGGAATTTTTTCTTTTATAAGGGAAATCTATAGGATACCAAGGGCTCAACCGTTTGAGCTAAAATTTTTGGGTAGGTAGAACTTCCTAATTTATGTATTCACAAAAGATTTCAGCTCGATTGGCCGAAACGTTCGTGAGATATTGAGCATGCAATATCTCCAATTTTGGGTGTCTGGATTTTTAGAGCTTTCAGTAAAAAATTCATTAAAAACCTACACTTCAATACTTTTGAAAACGGCTTGCGCCAAAATTCATAAAACACTTTCCTCTACCACATACCTTAAATTGAGCAAAATCGAAGGATCTCGATTGAGCACGTTCCATGTAAACATGAAACGCGTCTCCAGGGAGACACTTCTTGCATCTACACGCGACCTCAGTTCGAAGTGCGGCTAGTCGCGATTTGATGGATCTTTGCGTCTAGCAGCACCTTTGTTGAGCACCGCGTCTCAACGCGATTTTATATGAAAACGCGTCTGCAGTGAAAAATTTCTTGTGTCTAGATGCGATTTTAGTTGGTACCGCGTCTGGATGCAAAAGACGTTTCACATGAACCGCGCGTAGGCTCGTTCAATAGCTTCGATTAAGATATAAACGAAACTCAATTCAAAAACCTGTTAATACGAAAAATACTTAAACGATTGTTTTTGTATTCACCGGGAAACATCTGTCAACGTTTTCTATAATATTAATATAATTTGGAAAATATCAAATTCTCAGCAGTCTAAAAATTTTTTTTCATGAGAGAGAGAATAAACGCATTTTTTAAATAAAATCGAACAGACCTACAAATCCTGAAAAATCGGTGCTATAAAATTGAAAAAGATGAAATTTAAAAAAGTAAAATGGAATTTTTTTTCAAAAGGAATATAGCTGCATAATTAGAAATTTTTATTATTTTTATTTAATGTAAAATGTTTTTGGATAAGTACATGTATTTATATATACAAGAATAATTAAAATATCCCAGGTCTATATTAACGGTGCGTAATCGACGGTAAACCGATAAAAAACGGCATGTTTACGGTGACCGGATATTTTTCACGTCCGAGTATCGGTTAATTACATATATATGGATACATTACGGGCCGTTTATCGTACACCATTTACGACACCGTAATGAAACACCGTTTACGTGGCGTTATTAATATGTATCTTATAATAAGATCTTCAAGTAAATCTTACAAGATTCTTACTACAAGATTTTTATAAAATTTGATGATCATAATCTTGCAAGATCATATCTGATCATACACGACTAAAGTTTTTTTTCGTCAAACCAATTTTTGTATCATATTACTTTTCTGCATTAAAAAGTGTCTAAACTATTCAAAGCATTTTAATTTCAACCATACAGCTTTCCTATATGAGATAAAGTTCGTATATACCTGTAACACTAATACTCATATTCAATGAACTGATCCACTAGCCTCAGCAATATAGTCACCTGCGACTACAATAGTAATATGGATAACAGATTTTTTGCTTGCATCGAAATGAACAACATGGTAAATAATAATTATCACTTACGTAAAAACTTTTACTTCGTCAACATAATTCAGTAAAGATAAACATGCATATAAACATGAACTTAGTGTATTATCTTGCTTTTTATGTAGATAATTCCACATCATTATCGATTGCAGTAAACAATTTATATATATAATTTTTATTATCTTTATATTCAGATACTTCAAAATTATCGTCAACAAGGTAAATATCAATTTTGCATATTAACTTCTTATTTTTTATTTAGATATTACAATAATATCGTTGAAAACGTATGAATTATATATGTATAAAATTTATATACTTTTTTTATTTAGATAATTCAATAAAATCGTCGAATAGGTAAGTATGAATTTTATATATTTAGTACTTTAATTTTAATTTTAATTTTTTTTATTTAGATAATTCAGTAAAACCGTCGAATACATACTAAGTTAAAAGGTGTCGCATGTGTCGTGATTTACGACACAATGCGCGACACATTAAAGCACGACACGAGGTTCTCGTTGCGACACATTTTGTCCATGAAGAGCACGACACATTTCGTACGACACATGCGACACATTTTTTATTGGCTCTTCTGAAAAAGCATATTATGAATTTTTCTAATTTAATTCCATTATAATTATTCCTATTTTGAAAACTCAAGTGGTTAGATCTTGAGATCTGTCCAGCCTCGAGTTGGCCCGATCTCTGTCAGACCGGTTCAGCGTAGTCCTCTCCCGAATATTGATCGAGATTGGCATTTTCTCGACTAATAAAATATCGAGAAATAATCTAGAAAAAATTTATTGTGACAATATTTATCTTCCTTACGTTCAACCGTGTTGCTTATATATAGCTGTGCGTACATAACAAAAAAGGTGAATGAATAGTGAACAAACAGAACGCGACAAAACTGTATACGATACATTCTAAGTGCGACACATTTTCATGCTGGGATGCACGACACAATAACCCACGACATATAAATACGACACATTTTAAGTTAGAGTATAGGCAAGTATGAATTTTATATATAGAGCTGATATTTTTTTATTTAAATAGTTTCAATTTTATCGTCGAATAGACAACTAGAACTTTGTATACAAAGTTTATATTTTCTTTTTAGATATTTCAATTTTATCGTCGAATAAGCAACTGTAAATTTAATATATAAAATTTTTATTTTTATTTTTATTTAGATATTTTAATAATATCGTGGTATATGTAAGAATAAATTTTATATATTAAATTTTTATTTGTTTTTATTTAGATATGTTTTTGCTAACATCGTCGTAATGGTAAATATCAATCAGATGCATAGCTGTGGTGATGTTTGGTAAAAACTGATGGAAAGTGGGAGAAGGTGATGAAGAACGGTTGATTAGAGAAGGGGAAGGTCAGAGATTAGAATAGAGCGATGAGATCGATGAAAAACTCTATTTGAACTCTCTATAAAATTTTGTATAAATAATAGAAGATCTTGCACAATCTTAGAATACGATCATATAAGAATCGTACCTGAAGATACGAATTTTATCTGTAAACGGAGAGAAAACGACCAAATACGGTGCGTATTTCTACGCCAGGAAATACGGATTAATATGGACCGAGATGGGCCCGAATCTATCCGGTATACTACCGTAAAGATCCCGTTTTGACCACTTTTACGGTTCGTTTTTGGTCCGAAAACGATACCGTTTTGATAGGCCTGGGATTATATGTACATAGAATTTTATTGACACATGCATTTGTAAATAAGTTTCTAACAGACGATCCATGTATAGATTCTGTTTCCTTTGATAACTAATGTGATCACATGTGACTCAACGGTATGTACACTTGCTTTCTAATCAGTAGTTCACTTGTGCTAATCTCATTTCTATCATTTCAGAAACATCAAAATTTAAACTTTTCGTTGGTCTATAGTTAGGTAAAGATCATCGCTAGGCGATATCCATGTCGAATCAGTTCAAACCTGAGACGGATTGTAATATATTTTTGAAATTTGAAATATGAGATCGAACGCGTCTAGACGCGACTTTAGTTTGAATTGCGTCTGAACGAGAACTAATGTCGAATCCCGTCTGGATGCAAGAAATGTTTCATCTGAGCTGCGTCTAGATGCGTTCGACTCCTGCGATTGCGATGGAAACGAAACGTGATTCAGACGCGTTTTCATTCAAAAAATATTTATATGGGGTTATCTAGATGCCGGTCGTGGCTTACAAGGAGTGGCTCATATAAACATATGTGAGTGAATGGATACAAAATTTATCGCCACAATTGCATAGCATATAGAAATATATGTCATTGCAATTATGATGATAGATTTAAGTTATAATTTAGTATGGATATTTTCATGCATCATAGTATCCTGAATTAAAGAAGCCTACGTGGTCTTGAAGCACACTTCACTGCATAAAAATAATTTGGCAAACAAGATGAAAACGTTGACAGATACAGTGTTTCTAATTAGTTTGATGCTGAGTAAACGAAGGACAATCGCTGTGCAATAAGGAGGTTCTTTGCCAACAAAGCTTTCTAAATATTAACAAGAATATTTGAATAAGACGCTATTACCACAGAATTGCTTGTTGCATGTGACGGTATGAAAAACGTAGAAATAATGATGAAAGACGTTGTGTTGCTGTATACAGAAGGAAAAACAGCTGATTTAATACTTTTCTTTTACGAAGGAATAGTCCAATATTTACTGCACAATACAAGTTGGAAATTTCCAAGAATGACATTGTTATTAGATAGTTGGACAAAACTCACATATATTTGTGCACTTACTATTCTATCGCCATGTGCGCATGGTATTTTCTTTCTTTTCTCTCTTCCTTCTTCTTTTATCGCACAAATGACCAACACAACATGCGTCTATATACTCTTTTCTTTCTTCCTGTTCTTCATTTGCAAGCTTCCTTACGAATGTTCCGTTTTCATGGTATTATTCAAGTTTTTTCTCGATTGCCTCTGTTTTGTTTTCTAGCTCGTTTATATATATATATATGGATGATGAAGAGAAGCGCTCATTATCGATCTGTATGTCGATCACTTGATAACGACATTGTTGAATATTTTTCATCGTATAACGCAAACGCATTTTTTTCCACATATAATAAAATAACATGTTTTTGTCGTTTTTGATAAAACAGCCCGACGTTTTAACACAGCTGTCAGTTGATGATCAAAAATGGATTTTTAAACCTTATAAGGACGGTGAATATTTTCAAGCCGATTTGGCTCACCTCAAAAATACGTCCGATCCCCTTGAAAATGTCCTCACATTCACATCTCAATGACCTAACTCATCTCGGAAAATTTCAGCCACTTTCATCGATATTTGCCTTGATGACGCTCCCTCCCAAATTCTTCGTCAGAGCTCCAGTAATTCAGAAGACAAACCACCACTTTTCATTACTGCTCCGCCCGAGACAAAGCTCTTTTCTGGATAAATATAGATATACATGCTAGCTGAAAATGTACTCGGACATTAAGACGAAAATACGTTGCCAACTGGTACTTGTTACGAACACATGATGCAAAATCGATCTAAAGTGTACGATTGATACAAGTGTAGCTACTAGATCTGTGTCAATGGGTGTGGGTGTGGGTGTGGGGTGTTGGTATGGATGTGGATGTGGTTGGGGTGTGGGTTATGAGAAGAGTTATCCCACCATCATACCCCACCATCATACCCCACCCCCAAGCCCCACACCCCACCCCCACATTCCACATCCCACAGCCCACACCCACACTCCCACACACACCCACACCCACACCCACTCTATCTTTCGATCACAGAGATGGTAGTTCGAGGTTTTCTGGGGCGTAAAACTCGAATCTGTACTCCACTTGCCTCGAAATACCATTGGTTGAGCAGGGACCAATAGAAAACAAGTTATAGGAAAAACGACTTTCTTAGGGTAATTCAATGCGAAAAGTTCAAATCTGAGCTGTATTCGGCTCTAAATCCTATTGGTTGAGCAGTAGTCAATAGAATTCATGTGTTTATAGAAAAGGTTTGCGAGAATAATTTTGATGTCCACACATTCTAGGATGACTCATCTGTCTAATTCACTTTTTGAAGTACACATAACTCTCGGATTTAAATACGAGATTTCCATATTTATTTTTGTTAGAAAGAGCAATGTCTGAATTGCAAATTTTGTACCAGACATATTTCTTCAGAACGAACCTTAAACAGAGGAAAAGCCGAAAACCAATACCTCTGAAAAAAGTTTTTGCAACTTCACTATCGATAAACATCATTTTCTATTTTCTGTTAGTTTCTTCAATCAGAAGAGAAATGAGAAAATATATTTAGTAATGATTTTTCTAGTATAAGAAGTACTCTTTCTGATGGTGGATTGAAATTTAAATTTACTCTTGGTATTTATACCAAAATAAAGATTTTTTGAAGAAGTCTAAGTAATTTGGTCGATCATACCACCTGACCGCTTTACAGTGATAAAAATATATCTTTTCAATTTTTTTCCTTCTGCTTAAATTTTACAATGCGATATATTTCGACCGCGTAACACGCAAAAAGAATTCAGTTCATGGATGATTTTTGGAGATGGTGACTGATGTTCTGATACACTGATAGATCTTGCAAAAGGGTCAATTTTGCAAAAATTTCATGTTTCAAACTGTCTTGACTAAAGAGTCAAGAATAGATCCAAAAAATTTTGCCAAAGTTGTTATCGATAGAGCTTTTGATATGCTACATTTTCGTGTATTTTTTTGTTCAAATTCGACTCATGCAGCCAAAAATAATTGAGTAATACAAACTTTTCAAGTTGGAAAAATATTGCAAGAATTTTTTTCAGAGGTGTAGATTTTTGGCTTTTTCTCTGTTTCAGGTTGGTTCTGGGGAAATATGTCTAGTACAAAATTTGTAGTTCAGACATTTCTCTTTCCAATCAAAAAAGAACTTCATGGGTTTGAAAGACAGCAAGACGGTCTAATAGAGTTTGAAATTTTTACCAAGACTTTTGCATCGTATGTTATAATGAAAAGAATTAATATTGGTTGTTCTACTCCGAATACGTATAATATCGAATGCATCGAATTGATTATTTGAACACAAAAATGGAGCATGTGTTCACTATCTGGCGACATCTGACGATAATCGTGTTTGATTCGTTATTTTCTCAAGTACAATCAAAAAACAAACTGACGTAATTCAGCTAATTTTTATTTTTATTCTATTCTTAAATTTCAAACATAGCAGGTTCTATCTTACTTGGATCTCGTTTAATCTGAATTCAGATTAAAAGATGATGGTCTCTTTGCGACATATGAAGACAATCACAAATATTGTACGTAACTTTTCATTATCATGCTGTATACATGAATCAACATCGAGTAAGATCGTTAGTTTCAATTTGTACTTCATTCAAATTTATTTTGCTTGTTTTCTAGCAAAAATCGATTCTCATCGAATAAAAAAAGCGATCAACAATAAAATATCCCCAAGTTCAAATTCAATTCCATACAGTAAGATCTATTTCGTCGATCCCTCGCCTAATTGTGATCTTTTTCTTTTCAGGTTTTGATGAATGTCAGAGGCTAGTAGAGGAAATAAAACGAGATGGAGAGGTAATTCGTTGTGAATGCAATTTCTCATATGAAAAATATTTTCTAGATTGACTTCGAGATCGATGGTCCAATACGGTCAGTTTGGAATCGGTTTCCAAATGATTTTGATTTGACGATAAATAAACTCGATGGTTTTGACAACAAACATTGAATACAAGAAAATCAATACAACAGGTCAAATATTACTCGAACCACATTCACAAGCGATACCAGTAAAATGTACGTGAACCCTTCTACATAATATAAAAACATGTGATAGTTCGAAAACCTGAGATATATCGCTCAGAAACACGAAAGCAAAATGTTGTAAAAAAGCGTAGTCATGATAATTCCATTGATGAAGTTTTACTACATAGAAGAGATTCGATACTCTATCGATAGAATACATAGCCTATCCTTAATAGTTTTCATGCGCATCAAATTCACTTCTACTTGAATTTTTTGTTTATTTAGACACGTTTTCCTGCCGGGCGAAATTGCAATATTTCGTCATTATTCATTGGGAAAAAGAAACGACCGGTGCTGATTCTGTCCTCATTTAATCATAATCAAAATCCGAATGCAACACTATTGATTGTACCATTTACAACTACGTATCCAAATTCTGCTATATATCAATGGAAAATATTTCCTGAAGAAACATGCCATCGTTCTGTCGTTGAAAAGAATTCAATTCTCATATTTGACTATTCGACTTTAGTAGAATATGAAGAACTTGAAACAACACTCGATTCACTCAAACGTGGTCCGTTTATGGCAACAATTCAATGGTGGAAACAGACTGTTAATTCAATCTTACCGTGAATTAACTGAACTTTTTCTTGATTCATTGTTGGTGTAGTTGTCTTGTGGAAAATAACTTTAATCATCTGAAAAAAATAGCTTCATCTTTGTTTCATTGCATTAATGAGAAAGCCTTATTTTTTTTGTTTATTGTTTGAAGTGCCTTTAAAAAAATATCCAATAAGGACACAACAAGAAAACAAATTAAATATTATTTTTATTATTTTCTTTTTTTGAGAGAATATTGGAATCTTAAGTCACAAATGGATGTCAATCGTTTTTCACTCATTCCATAAACTGATGACGCCGAACAAGTCAACGAATTGACTCAATCTTCATCGTACCCTTTGCAGAAAATTCAAATAAAAGAAAAGACAAAACAATAAAATTGCAGTATCTTCATTGATAGTTTCTTGTGGAAAGTACATAACAAAAAATTATTTCTGAAAATCTTTTCAATCTTCTATAGATACAATTAATGGGTTTAAAAACAGATATGTCGACGAGAAAAATAATAAAACTTCTGTCATTTTAATTTCTGTACTTAGGTAACAAGTAACCTTCATCGTCAAGCGATTCACTTAGCCCTAGACTGATAGAATACATGTACGGATGTAATAAACCCCTCCCCATATTAGAAGCCCCCCGAGGGCTTCTAATATGTCTATCATATGAAGCTTCTGGAGGGGGGCTTCTATTAAGTCTCAAAAAAATTTCGTAAACTGCCAGGAAAAAGGGTTCTCAAGGGTTTTTAGCGACTTTCAAGGTTTTTATGAGTTTTCCAGAAGATTTTTGACATTATTTTCAGATGTTAGCTAAGCTAGATAAGAGTCAGCCAACTTTTTACCTGAAAATCGAAAAATTTTAGCAGTTTTAGCATGAAAATGCGAAAAAAAATCTTGAAAATTTTAAAATTTTTTCGAAAAATTAGGGGGCTTCTAATACGTCAAACACGTTGTTCATCTCAGAGGGGGCTTCTAATAAGGAGGGGGCTTCTAATATGGGAGGGGCTTCTATTATTGGAAGGGGTTTAACATAAAAAGCTACATTAAAAAAGTAATACGCAAAATTGATAATATTACCAGTATATCTTAGGCGACCAGAAAACTTAATTTGGAGAATTCACACTCTAAGTAAAGATGATGCATGTACAAATTTTATTTTTTTTATCGTTTTTGTCTTATATTTTTTTGCTTTTATAAATATAAATAGCGCCCAATAAGATTAGACAACAATATGATCTTTTTATAATTATATTGGCGCTATTTGTACGTACAAAAATATGAATTATATTATTCATAAAATTTGAGTTTTATTAATCAATATTTTATGCTTAAATTCGCGCATTAATTCTAAACTATTAATAAATTAGATATTCATTGATACAACATTGCACAATCAATCCTACAATAATGAATAATTTAAACGATTTCTTTAAATCCATACTGCTCATTTGGTCTGACTCGCACTAATTAAATGCTTTTGTAAGCCGTTTTACACCACTACCCGAATTATAGTTATTCCATTGACATTTTACCCATGATTATTATGGGTTCATTTACATCAGTCTGTAGATGGTCATTTGTACCATAGTTACCGGAATAGTTGTTTGTACCATGATTGCTATATGGTCACCTGTGCCATAGTTACGTGGCCGTTTGTACCAAAAAAATGACCGTTTGTGCCATAGTTACATGCTCATTTGTACCATAGTTACCTAGTTAATTTTAATAAAAAAATGGCCGTTTGTGCCAAAAAAATGGTCACTTGTGCCAAAGAAATGGTCGTTTGTGCCAAAAAAATGGTCACATGTGCCAACAAAATGGCCATTTTGACCGCGTTACCGATAGACAGACAGACAGACAGACACACACAGGTGAATTTCAGTTTCTAGACCCTAGCCTTTCAGTCTAGGGAATATCAACGAATGCTAAATGATCGAATTTCAACATACTACTTTTAATGTCGAATATCTATTAGTATTTACGATAAACAAAAGATAGTTAATATAAAACTGTAATTGAAGCTGATTTTTTCGTATTTTCAGGAAAAAGGTCAACGCTTGTCAGACCTTTTGAAATCTACTATTAAATAATAAAAGTAAAACGTGATAATAATCAATATATATTTTGTCACGGAAATAATCAATATGTTATTTTTTTTAGCAGTGCAAATATTGACTAAAGGAAACCATTGAAATGAGGTCTAAGAATAGTGTTTATACGTAATAGACAATTTATTGAAAATATTTTTCCGTATAAAATGAGTATAGAATTGCTTTGTCGATTTATGTTCTGTTTCATGTAAACAATAGAAAATACTTAAATACAATAACTAACATTGATACTTTCTCGTAATAAAATTCTATATAAATGTTGCATAGATATATAAAATGAGACTTTGTTTTTTTTTTAAATGTAAAAGAAATATTTGACAGAGTTTATCTCATTTAAAGTCTCGATTAATAACATTCTTTGATTTTACGAATTTCAAATTTATGGAAGAATAAGATGTCTAAGTGCTTCATGTAATAGTGATGAAAGTGATGGATGTTCAAGTGTTTGTTGATTAAGACCATCTAATTGAGAAGAAGATGTTTACGTATTCTATTCGATATATTTGTTTTAATTTAAGTGATGTTGAAAGTATTGTTGTTATCGTATCGATTTCACCTGTTGTTTTATTAAAATGACTTTCTAAATCTTCAGTAAATAATTCAACAAGTTCATGATTTATTAATGTTAATTCTTCATTTTCATACATAACATGAACTAAATTTTGAAGAATACTAACTATAATAGAAATATCATATAGAACTAAAAATTTAAGAATTAGAGAAACTTTTCAATATTTTCCCTTATTGATACGTAAGGATAATAATTATATTCGAGTTTTAGTTGAACTTATCATGTTTATAATAAATAATGAAATAATTTATTTGAAAACTTAGAAGAAATAAAAAATCTGAACAAATGAAAAGTAATTTCTATTAATAGAGATAAGTTTTTTCTTCTTCATTCAAAGTTAAAAGAAAGTTAAACTTTAATAATAATAAATATAATAATTACATATTACAATGATCAGTTAAAGATAAAATATTTCCTTAAATTAATTATTTACTAACGAACTAAAGAATTAAACTTATCAAAATAAATTGATTAAAACGAAATAAATTATTTTTATTATGAAAAACTTTTCATATAGTTAAACGAATAAGTTTAAATGAAAATGTGTTTTATTAATTAAACAGTTTTATAGTAACATAACTGAATAAATCTATATATTATATTTATTGAAATAAATTATTTATGATCATATTCAGATGATATTAAGAATATTTCATAAAATAATATTAAATAAAAAAAAAAGCTTTAACAAAAAATATTTATTATTTATTTTAGAAATAAGAAAAATAAAATAAAGATAATGAATGAAATAATTATTATTGTACACTTGGAAAATATTTATTTACGAAAATAAATTACATTATAAGAATATTTAACAATATTTCAATAATTTTAATAATACTGGTGAAAGTTTTTATAGTTAAATTAAGTGAAAAAATGAATTTTCTTCTATGATTATAAGATAAATTTCATAGTTAAAAATTGAATTCAATTGAAGATTTTGACTTTTAAATTTGAAACAAAAATTATTTTTAAGAATTTCGAGTAACATTTAAACTTTGAATTTAAAATCAATTCAACTTTTTAGGTTTAACACTACTTAAATTAAAAAATAAAAATTCATATAGAAATAGTTTAAGAATCTAAATAAAAACAAATTCTTATCATTTATCATATCAATACAATACATATAACATTTTCATTTTAATCTTTTATTTAAATATCAGGATAAATATATTGAAAATTTAATTTAAAAAAAAACAATAAAAAATATCAAAATATTTTAAAGCAAAAAAAGAAAATAACTCAAATTTTCAAATATATTAATCAATAAAATTCAAGTTTATACATTTTTTTTAAAGTATTTAAGATGAATTTGATTATAAAAAAAAAAGACAATTTAGTCTTGATTTTTTTTTTGTTTCCATAAATTAATGTTAAAGAGAATTTTTTCTTCTCTTTCACAACACAATATTTTTAAGTAAGAACAAAACTAGAATATTTAATTATTAGCTTTTATTTCGATTTATTGACGACTTTTGATATTAATCAATAGTACACAACTTTATTAAAATTATTACAAAACTTTGATCATCATGATATAGATCAACAAGTATATTAATTAAAAACAAAATAATCTATGTGTTTTTTTTTCATTTATCAATACAATTATTATTATTAAATGAAGTTAATCTAAACATTAATTATCATATATATTAAAATGATCAATCATATTTAATATAATAATTTATAGATTTATAGATTTAATATTAATTTATTTTTTTATTTATAATGCCGATTTTCATCGAATTCTATATGTCATTTTTAGTATTTTTTATCATCGAAATATTAAAAAAAATCATTTATTAATTGAAATTTATTTTAAGTTTTTCTTCGTTGTTTAAGAAAAAAAAAATTATCCAATATGAATCGAATATCGATTAGTTAATCGAACATATAAAATAATATTTGTACATTATAGAAAAATATTTGATTAATTTTCGAATATATTTATCAATGATATTATTTTATCATAGGATATAAATAAAACAAATAAATTCTTAGAACTATATTGAAATTTATTTAAATCAAATAATCGATCATTTTCTTAAATTATTTTATGATCTTAACTACTTATATATATATGGGCGTGGCCAGCTTGACTGATACGCCGTTTTGATACAGCCCTGTTGTAAGGATAAAACCTACTATTGTCCAGGCCATATAAGAGAGGATCCTATATAACCTTAGATTGGCCCGAACAACACTATGTTTTATCCTTACAATAGTAGAGAAAAGCTACTAGCTCACACGATGAGGGCTAGTAGTTATTCTCTACTATTGTAAGGATAAAACATGGCGGTGTTCGGACCAATCTAGGATTATATAGGATCCTCTCTTATGTGACCTGGACAATAGTAAATTTTATCCTTACAATAGGACTGTATCAAAACGGGGTATCAGTCAAGTTGGCCACCCCCATATATATACAGTGGTTCGCAAAAAAACTTGGATCAAACATTGGGCTTATATTAGCGCCTGAGTTAATCATCTTGGAAAAAATCTTTCATTATTTCATACACAATAGTTCATAGTTTAACAACATCCCGTTCATTATTGTGTTCTCTCTTCTTTTACTTCAAAAACTTAATTACACGCTTTTTTATGCGATTTGCCAAACTAATTACAACTTATTTTGTCATATGAGTTCATATTTAGTTTGTAAAAAGTTTTCAGTTTACTTGTATTTTTTAATTATCTTTTCCCAATTCTATGTTTTACATATTTCAAACATTTCATGGGGATTAATATTCGGATTGTTGATTGACGAGCAATCTAAAATATGAGAAATAGTTGTGACGATGAGTATTTCTCTTATTTTAGGCTGCTCGTCAATCAGGAAGAATTCGAATGCAACCGAAAATGATTGACATATTATGAAACAATAAAGAGACATTGGTTATGTGACTTTTCAGTCGATTCATTGATGGCAACTTTGTAATTTCACAAAATGAATTGATCTGGTACTTGACTGTATGTAGTGTTAATTTTACGGTTGTTCATAATTTATTTGTTCAATATTTTAAAGAAGTTTGGTACTTGAGCTGTCCCAACCGATAGGCTATTGTAGGCAAAGGTGTGTTTGTAGCCTAATGGTTTTTTTTCTGACTGAACGAATTCCCTTCCTTCAATAATATAATCAAGAAATATGCTATTTTTTCGTATTGTTTGGGTTTATTATATCGAACTTTGCTCTCATAACGAAAAAACACAGATCGATAAAGTAAATGAATATTTTAAGTAGATATAACCTACTAAATATAAATCTACGATAACAGCAAAATATCTCCTTCAAAAAAGCTAGGAAATATTAAATCTCTGTGTTGACTAATTCTTCCAAGGTTCTTTTTTGCAAACCATTGTATATAGATAAGATTTTTATCGATATGATTTACATAAAATAGTTAAATTATCTATGGAATTTATCAATATATTATTTGTCTATTTAAATATGAAAGCATTTTAGAAAATAAAATCGTCGATAAATATAAATAAATTATAGAAATATATTTAAACAACTATTGTTTATTATTATTATTATTTTCTATTTATTTATTAAAAGATTTAGATAAAAAAAATTGAGTATATTCAATGTATATAATTTATTGTTATTGATTATTAATTAAAAATATAGATTTCATTTATTCAGTTTTAATTAATCCATTAAATTAATTTCATGTTGAAAATGAATTAAACAATAAATAATTTAACAAAACAATTGAAAACAAAAACAATAGTAGAAAGAAAATGAAAAAATAAATAAAATATTATCTTAACTTTTCGTTGTGAATAAATAATAGACTATAGATTCTTTCCTATAACAAATTTTTTATTAAAATATATAAATAATTAATATTATACAAACATGTTCAATATTAAACAACATGATGCACAATCTTTCAATAAAACAAGAAATTTTCTCGACTATAAAAACTCAATTAAAAATCTTTTTTTTGAAAATTCGAAGATTTTTCTTTGAATAAACAAAGTAACAAATATTTACATCCGATATAGAGAATTTTATTTTCTATTCAAATGCTTGACTTTTCGATCCTATTTTAAATAAGTTTTTCATGTTATAACAAATTTTGCAACTTTCGCTGTGGCTTTGAAATTTCTAGAAAAGAATAATTTAGAGAAAAAATTCCGAAATTGAAAATGATCAAGTGTCGAAAGAAAAAGTTGCTTTTTAACAATTGTCACTTGTGAGTGTGGGTGTGGATGTCTAGGTGACGTCTTTCTCCCTTACCCCCACACCTCCACCCCCACCCCCACTCCACACCCACCCACACCCACACCCACACCCACACACCCACACCCACACCCCACACCC
>CAJNOP010000119.1:190458-350082 GCA_905250075.1 Rotaria sp. Silwood1
TTCAATAAAGAAAATATTTTCTTTCGAATACATTGTCTTTTTTTTGTTTTTAACAAACAAAAGAAGATATTACTTTTGATTCTATGTCTTAAAAAAGACAAAATTTAAATATACTTTTTTTTTTAATAAATTTCAGTAGATGTCGTAGAAAGACAATTAAACAAAGTACTCATCGAATTTACGATTGGATCATACATAATAGATCGTAAAGAAAGAAATAAAAAGCAAGCAAGCATACCAGTCCACCCACTTATCCAAAAAAGCGTTGTTGTCAGTCCAGTGTTTTCAATACTAAATACTACAAAACAAAAGTAAAGTACCCAAGATACTTACAGTTTTTGAAAAACTATTATATTATACATTTTATGCAAAAAAAAAAAAAGAAAGTATCTTGATTGTACTTTCCAAAGTAGAAAAAAGACTTTGATCATTTTGTTGTGACATTATATTTTGAAAATTTGCTTGTCTTTCTCTTCTTTATATCTTTTAAATCTAGATGAAGTGAAGAAGTATTGTTTTTTTTTTCTTTTATTCTTATCAAATTTATCATTGAACTTTCTCCAATATTGTTTTTAATACATACTTTTTCATGCGTTCTTCTCAGACGTATAAAGTCAGAAGTTTCAATTAAATAAATTTCACTTTCAAAGTGATAAATTTGAATTATATCAATTGTTAGTATCTGTTTCATCAATCGAAAAAAGACATTTGTTTTTCTATCTTTGATATAACAAATTTCAAATAGATCGTTTGTTAATAAAAAACAATTTCTATGTAAAATTCTTTTTTTTTGTAGATTAAATATTGTTGTTACATTATGCCACAAGTTACTTATCCAGTTTTATCTGGATATTATGAATTACAAAAAACAATTGGTAATGGTGGTTTTGGTAAAGTAAAACAAGCCATACATCTTCTAACAGGTGAACATGTAGCTATTAAAATAATTGATAAAGCTAAATTAGGTGTATGTATTTTGTAAACTTTCGTTTTATTTATTTATTTTCAATTTAATTTATGTTATTTCTAGAGTGATGTAGCTCGTATTGCACTTGAAATAAAAGCTATGAAAGATTTACGTCATCAACATATATGTCAACTTTATCAAGTTATTGAAACAGATGAATATTATTTTCTTGTTCTTGAGGTATATTTAAAAATTATTCTATTTTTTATAATCATATACTTTATTTTTATAATAATAATTATTTAAGTATTTTTGTAATGGTGAATTATTTGATTATATTGTTAATCGAAATCGTTTATCTGAAGAACAAGCTCGACATTTTTTTCGTCAAATTGTATCAGCTGTAGCTTATATGCATAAGAAAGGTTATTGTCATCGTGACCTTAAACCAGTATGTATTTAATTTTGATGAAGAAAACAAAAAAAAAAAGATTATTATTTTTTGTAAAATTATTCTAGGAAAATCTTTTACTTGATCGTCGAGAAAATTTAAAATTAATTGATTTTGGTTTGTGTGCTCAACCAAAAGGTGGTATTAACTTAGCATATTTGGGTACAGCTTGTGGTAGTCCAGCTTATGCTGCACCGGTAGAGAAATGAAATTAAAAAAAAATATATATATATATTTGTATTTTATTTTCATAGGAAATTATTGCCGGAACAAATTATCGAGGCGATGTGGTAAGGAAAAATTTTTGTTCTTTTTGAGAAATTTCATTTAAAAGTTGGCATGAGTATTTAAAAAAAAACCATTGTTAATATTGTCAATATATATCTTATCAAAATTTATTTTTTCAGCTGCAGTTTCAATAGAGGATAAGGTAACATATTAATTGTGATTTTTGTTTTTCTTGTGTATCAAGCTTCTGCTTAAATGCTTCTGAACTATTCTTAATAGCACGCAAAATATATTTAGTCAAATTTTTTTTTTGAGGAATAAAAACAAAAGGTGTTCATTATATTTCTTTATTTAGGCAGATGTATGGAGTCTTGGTGTGCTTTTATATGCACTTTTATGTGGTAGTCTTCCATTTGATGATGAAAATATTGCATCGATGTATGCAAAAATTCAAGTAATGTTAATTTCTTTTTTTCATTATAAAAATAATGAAATATAAATTTATTTTATATTTTATAAATTTAGAATGGTGTTTATCATATTCCATTATGGTTATCACAAGAAAGTATTACATTATTACGTCTTATGCTTCAAGTTGATCCAACAAAACGAATTCGTATTGATGATCTATTACGACATCGTTGGCTTATTAATAATGTTTATCCTGAACCAATCAAATGGGAATCTATCTATCAAGTAAATATAAATTAAATACTATAGTCTTTTTTTTTTTTGTTGTTGTTCATATATTTAATTAAATTATTTATAGAATAAATTAGATGTATCATGTATACGTGAAATGGCTCTTTATTATAGTCGAACGGTTAATGATATAGCTCAAGAATTATCTTGTGTAAGTCAAAATTCTTTTTTTTTGTTTTTTAATTTTTCATATAAATAAATACAAAAAATTTAGAAAAAATATGATTATATGGCAGCTACATATTTTATTTTATATGATCTTAAATCACGTAATAAATCAATACGTCTTTTATCAAATCGTACACAACCAATAAATTATCGAACATTTGATGGACATCATCATCAAGCAAGTTCTATACCAACAAATTTACTTCGTGAAAAAAATCAAGATTTAACTCCAAGATCACGTACTGTACATCGACATCCACCACCAGCTGATCTTTTACTTATATCTGAACAAAATAAAACACATTTACCAACATCATATGGAAATAAATCAACAACACCATCACATAATGAACAACGTAATCGAAATCATAAAACACCAAATAAAGAAAATGTTGAAAATTCACATACAAAACGTCATGAACGAATAACACCAACTATTAAGTAATAGGATAAGAAATATAGAATAATATAAAAAATAAATTTGAGTTTTTTTTTTTTTTATAGAGCACCTAATTGTCAACGAATTTTAATGTTTGCAGAATCACCCGGTGGATCTAGACGAACAACTGAAAAGAAAGGAGGTAAGATTTTATTTTCAACAAAAAAGAAAAATAGAAAACATCGTTCAGTTTCTTTTTTGTATTCATAGATCATCGTCTTAGTGCTTCAAAATCATTTGATGATGGTCTTGATGATAATAATCTTGATGATTCAAAGATTGCATCAGCATTAAAGTAAATTTATTATTTTTATTTTAATTATTTATTTATTTATTTTTTTAATTAAATTTAGAGCATTTTCAGTTGGAGCTGTTGATAGTGATGATTTAGATGTTTATTTAACACCACAACGTCAAAAGAAAAATGTTCGTTCATTATTTGGTAGTGTTGAACGTGGTCTTAATACAGTCAAACAAATTCTTACACCAAAACGTACTAATGGAAATAAACCAAGAAAAACTTGGGTAAATTAATTTGTTTCTTTTTTTTTCGGATTATCTAGACTAATTTAAGGGGCCTCTCTCAAAATCGATATGCCACATAAGATGATTCGTTTAGGATTAAATTTTTGCAGAAATCAATGGTCATAGTGAGAAACACTTCTAGGAAAAATTTCAGCTCGATATATCAAACTAGACGGGACTTCTGGCCTATTTATAATCGATTTTTTAGCCTGCAAGAGAATTCTTATAAATTTCTTATTACAAGATATAGAAGGTTCGGGATGGTTTCAAATTAAAGCTTATCGTTTCAATACACATGGGATCGAAATAAGCCAAAAAAAAATGCCACTGCATGATATTAAATCTTGCTTTTCTTATTGCAAAAATCAAATATAAAAAATTTGATCGGACAAAATTTTGACTCTCGCTTAGATCTTTGAAACACAAGAAAAATATTGATATTATCTTGAATCGTGCGGGAGTTGTTATTTCCATTTTTCTGATCAAAAACCATAAATAAGTTTAGAAATAGATTTTTTCATTCAAATTCAGAAATAATGGAATATTAATAATATTTATAGGAAATTTTTGAAAGCACATAATAGATGACATAAGCTAGCCGCACAGTTCGTACTATATCATATAAAAATGTCTATTCCATGCTGATAGAGGTAGCAGAATAGTGCTCTCAAAAATATCGAAAACAGCCAAAATCTGTCTAAAAACTAGGTAGTGAGCTGAAAATTCCCTGCGGTAGTCTGTTAAACTTTGGTCTTTTTTCAAAAGCCTATATACATTCTGAAAGAGGAAACTTCGCTGCATCATCCTAGGATAAAAATTCAACTTTCATCATATTACAAAGAAATAGATTTTCTGAAGGGAACTCCCCCTTAATATATCTGTAACATATAATAATTAGATCGAGGAAAGTTTATTATTCAGAGAAACACATATTGTAATTTTGCAAAGTTACAAATTTGATTTCATTCTTCTTTTTTTTTGTTTCTAGGAAACAGCTAATGTTACTCCAATAAATCTTGATGATCCGGATCAAATATGTGATTTACTTGAACAAGCAATAAAAAATAATTCTCAACTTAAATATAAAGAAAAAGGGTATTAGAAAACAATGTTAAAAAAATATTTTTTTTTATAATATTATATTTTATTATTTAGAAGTCGATTTATATATGATGTATTTATTGAAGATGATTGGGGTAAAATTGTATTAGAATTTGATTTAGAAATTGTTGCTATACAAGGCAAAGAATTAGGTATTCAACGTAAACGTACCAAAGGTAGTGCATGGCATTATAAACGATGTTGTGAAGATATTATTGGACAACTTACTCGTCTTTTACCTCCTTTACAAACATCAGTTTAAAATTAATCTATACACAAAAGAATTTTTTTTTTCGTACTGTTTTGTCTAATGAATTCTTATGTGTTTTTTTTCTTCTCTTGTCGATATCATTTTCTGTAATTGTATTCTATCTAATCTTTATTTTTTTTTGTCTGATATATATATATATATATATGTACTGCAAATTTTTCCAGACTTCATATGCGGAAAAATTATTCCTTGTATTTTTTTTTCTTTTTGGTCTTTGTTTAAAATCAAATCAATTTCTCTTCTATTTCTTTCAATAATATAAACAATCAACATTTATAAATATATATACTTTTTCGTAATTCTGATTTAGATGGCAACAAATTTATATCGTGTTTTACCAGCATGTAGTCGAGCTATTTTAAAAGGGCATATTCGTATGTCCTTATCAGCAACTTCTTGTTTTCATCCATCAATGGTATGTTAAATAAAATAAAAAAAAATGATTTCTAAATGATAAATAAATATCATATATAATTAAGATTACAAGAATGCATCATCATGAAGTACCTGTACCAGCTGGAGAAACACGTACAGAATCAGATACATTTGGTCCTATTAAAGTATCAGCTTCATCTTATTATGGAGCACAAACAGCTCGTTCAATGCATCATTTTAATATTGGTATACCAACTGGTAAATAACATTTAATTCTATATTATTTATTTGATAGATTTATTTTAATATTTCAATTTTTCTTAAGATCGAATGCCATTACCATTAATTGAAGCATTTGGTTTATTAAAAAAAGCATGTGCGAAAGTTAATAAACAATTTGGTCTTGATACAAAAGTTTCAGATGCTATTGCACAAGCATGTGATGAAGTTATTGCTGGAAAACTTAATGATCATTTTCCATTAAGTGTTTGGCAAACTGGATCAGGTACACAATCAAATATGAATGTTAATGAAGTTGTTTCAAATCGTGCTATACAAATTCTTGGTGGTACAATGGGAAGTAAAAAGCCAGTTCATCCAAATGATCATGTGAATAAAAGTCAAAGTTCAAATGATACATTTCCAACAGGTAATAATTTGTTTTTGTTTCTAAATAATAGAACTTAATTTTATTTTTAGCTATGCATATTGCTGCTGCACTTGAATTAAATCGTCGATTACATCCAGCATTAAAAGATCTTCATACAGCATTAAAAAAGAAATCCGAAGAGTTTGCATCAATTTATAAAATTGGTCGAACACATTTACAAGATGCTGTACCAATGACACTTGGACAAGAATTTTCTGGTTATACACATCAAGTAGCTATGAGTATTGAACGTTTAAAAACTTGTGAACCACGTTTATATGAATTAGCTATTGGTGGTACAGCTGTTGGTACAGGTATAAATACACCAAAAGGTTTTGGTAAATTTGTTGCTCAAACATTACATGATCTTACAAAATTACCATTTGTTGATGCACCAAATAAGTTTGAAGCATTAGCAACACATGATACAATGGTTGAACTGAGTGGTGCACTTAATACAGTAGCTGTTAGTTTCAGTACGAAATAAATCAATGAGTTTTGTTTAAAAAAAAACAGGATTTTTACTTTTTTTTCTTTAGTGAAAATTGCTAATGATATTCGACTATTAGGTTCGGGACCTCGTTGTGGTATTGGTAAGTTATATTTATTTTATTTGTTAAAAATTTAATTATATTTCTTTTGTTTTTTGTTCTTTTAAGGTGAATTAGTATTACCGGAAAATGAACCAGGTAGTTCAATTATGCCTGGTAAAGTAAATCCAACTCAATGTGAAGCTATGACAATGGTTGCTGCACAAGTGATGGGTAATCATGTTGCTGTTACTGTTGGTGGTTCAATGGGACATTTTGAATTAAATGTATTTAAGCCATTAATTATTAAAAATGTTCTTCATTCAATAAGAATTCTTTCTGATGTTTGTCATTCATTTACTGAATATTGTGTCGTAGGTATTGAAGCCAATAAAACTGTATTAGAACGTTATATGCGTGAATCACTTATGTTAGGTAAGTTAAATAATAATAAAATCAAATTAAGAATATTCTCTTCTTTTTTGATCGTTTTCTCTTTCTCGATGATGGTACAACTATTTAGACGGGAATTATTATCATTGATAGAGTATCAAAAATTAGGAGATGAGTGTTCAAGAAAAAAATATTTAAAGTACGTTTTTATGGAAGAGAAACTTTGATTTCATAAAATCGCATCCTGATACATTATTACCTTCATCTAATTTTATTCTGTCGAACTGAAATTTTTATTACTAATACTTGGAAGAATTTTCTAGAAATAAAATCAATCATTTCCCTTTTTTTAACGTTCTCCCTCGAGTTTTCAAGTTTCAATTGGTTGTACTGTTTTCAAACATTAGAATTAGTTAAATATAGAGGAGTATTCTTAATTTTGTTTCTTTTTAAAACTTCTATGTTAATTATTAATATTTAGTTACTGCACTTAATCCATATATTGGTTATGATAAAGCGGCACAAATTGCTAAGAAAGCTCACAAAGAAGGAACAACATTACGTGAAGCTGCATTAGCATTAGGTCATTTAACAGCAGAACAATTTGACAAATATGTTAATCCAAAAGATATGGTTTAAAAAACGAACATTGAACAATTTCATTTTTTCTTTTCTTTTTCCTATCCCTAAATAAATATATTGTAGACAATTATAGTTTATTAAAAAAGAATTAACATCAATTTAATATTGATCTTATTAATGATAAATGGTTTTGTATTTTAATTATATATATATATATATATTTATAGCTCAAATTAATTTCAAACAGTTTTATTCATTTAATTATAACAAAAAAAAAACGATATCAACACATTATTTTCGAACTATTATTGTGTTACATATGTCATTCTTGCTTATTGTATTTTAATTAGAATTAATGTTTAGATTTTGTTTGCTATGTTTATTATTTATGTAAAACAAAATACGTATGAATATTTTGTAATCCTAATATCATGTTTATTTAGTTGAATATATATATATATATATTAATATATTAAAAATAATAAGTTTTTTCGAAGTATAATTTGCCTATGAAAAAAACATAAAGAAAAAATGTTAACTGAGATTCGTTTATTATGAATTTTGATAGAATAAAATGACTCTCTCATAAAACCTAATCTTTTGATACGAGCAACAATAGGTGTGGTTCGATATGAATTCATAAAGGTCATCCTATTTATTTGATTAATTGATTTCTATGTAATAGAGCATTGACATGTTATCTATACAGAAGATCATTAATGACATTTTTATCCATAATAACAGAAATATGAATAATATAAAATGAGTACTGGTTTTATCATAGATATAATTATTATTGGATTATACAATCATTAGTCTATCGTTTAGCATCACTATTTCAATCAACAGATCAAATAATTAAAAGAAAATTATATAACTGATAATAAAATACCATCTGTTGTATTTTCTAAACTATATAGTATAACTAAATAATAAAAAAAAAGAATGATTTGATATTAAATAACATATATTAGAAGTTTCTTTTTCTTTTTATATAAAACAATGAAAGATAAAATGCCATATTTTAGATTTTTATTTATTTCACAACATTCTATACAACAACAACAGCAATAGATATGAATTACATAAAGGTTTTATCAGTAAGACCTTTTTGATTAGTCATTATAATTATCATTGTTCTATATCGATACATTTATTACATTCACTCTTTATCATTCTTTCTATTATTATTTACAATAGATAGACAAGAAGAAAAAATAATAAGATTACAAGCAAAAACATATACACATACTTCGTAGACGTTGACTTTAGAAATATGTTAACACAAGAACAAATTCAAAATGTATGATATTATTATTATTTTGTTATTATTTTAAAGATTTCATATTTAATTTTTAGTATGAAAAGAATGGTTATCTTGTTATAGAACAATTAATAACACATGATGATTGTAAAAAATTAAAAGAATCTATTAAACAACTTATTGATAAATGGAATCCTGAAAGTGATACTTCATGTATATTTTCTACTACTGGTAATCGACAACAATCAAAAAGTCGATATTTTCTCGATAGTGCAGATAATATTTCATTTTTTTTGGAAGAAGATGCTATTGATCCAAATACAAGTTCGATATTTTATTAAAAACAAATCAAATATCATCTTTTAAATATTCTTTACATATGTTATTTTTTTTTGATTTCAATAGAAAAACTTAATCGAGATAAACATCATAGCATTAATAAAATGGGACATGCACTTCATATACTCGAACCAGAATTTAAACGTGTTTCATTTTCTGATAAAGTTAAAGTAAAAAACAAAAGCAAAAAAATAGAAATTTTATTTAATCAAAGCATCTTCATTTTTATCTAGTCAATTGTACGTGATTTAAATTTTATTAAACCAGCTATATGTCAATCAATGTATATCTTTAAACAACCAAAAATTGGAGGAAAAGGTTAAAATTTTTAAAAGCAAAAAATTTTTATTTTCATATTTATAATAAATTTTCTAGTTGGCGCTCATCAAGATGGTACATATCTTTTTAATGAACCACTTAAAATAATGGGTATATGGATTGCTCTTGAAGATGCTACTATAGAAAATGGTTGTCTTTGGTTTATACCTGGTTCACATACAAGTAAATTTCAATAGTTATGATAGTTTATATTGAATTTTTTCCTTTCTATAGTACCAATTAAACGACGTTATATTCGAAATCCTAATCAAGAAGAATTTAATGAAGGAAATATATTAATATATCAAGGAAGTGATGATCCATATGATGATAAAGATTTTGTTCCAGTTGAAATAAAAGCAGGTAAAAAACAAAAACATCTTTCGATAACTTTGATTTTTTTTTTTTTGTTTTTTAAATATGAAATCTTTTATTTGATTTAGGTGATGCTATTGTTATTCATGGTCAAGTCGTTCATAAAAGTGAACAAAGTATGTAAAGAATAAATTGAGTGAAAGTTTCTTTTTTAACAATACAAAAATGAAAGAAACAAGAATCTATGATTCAAAGTTTTCGACAATATTAATAATAAAATGTTTTTGTAATTGAATTCTTATTTTTATAAAATTTATTTTTCATTTAGATAAATCACCAATTTCGAGACAAATCTATACTTTTCATATAATTGAAACAAATAATTCAGACTATAGTAAAGAAAATTGGTAAATAGCTTTTTATTTATTATCTTTTTTGTTTTTTCAAAATTGAATACTTCATATTTTTTTTTGTAGGCTTCAAACAAAAGATCCGTTTCCATTAATTAACGATGCATAAAAAAAAAAGAAACACTTTTATTATTATTCCAAACGAACTTTTATATTAATATTGAAAAAAAAAAATTGTCGGACTATTTTCTTTCCGAAAAAAAAGACCGACATGTAATCAGAATTAACTACAGTATAAATAAAATCTAGCACAAACCGATATCACAAAGAAATAAACTGCATTAATATTTTCATTGACCTTCTTGTTCTTCGTGTTCCTCATGGTGTGAAGAATATTGAGCACGCCTTGAAGATATTGAACCATTACCACTTCTCGTTGTTGATAAATGTTGTAATGCTTCTGTTTGATCAAAAAACGGAAGTGTATCAGAACGTGCTCGTGGTTGATTTACTAATTGTGAAGGCTGATGAGATGTTCGTCGTTTAATTTCTGGTGGTTGTTGACTAATTGATGTAAATGCTGATGGTGCAACTGATGCATGTGCAGCAAATGGATTTGTTTTTGTACGTGTTTCATAATTTGGTGTTTTAGGTTGTTGTAATTGTTGTTGTGGAGGTGGAGGTGGTTGACCTTCTTTTTGAATAACTAAATATTTATAAAGAGTTACACGTGGTGGTATTTCCAATTTTTCAACACGATTAGGAATAAATCGTTTTTCACAACATAATTGAAATAATTCATGAATAATTCTAGTCGCAACTAATTCACTAAGAAATAATAATAATAATAATAAAAAACAAAATTTATTAATATTATTTAATTGTTTCTTTTTTTTTTTTTTATACATTCAATTTACCTTGAATTTGTACCAATAATACGTAAAATAAAATGTCCATCAGCTTCTAAATATTCATCATTAAAAAATTGAAATAATGTACGACCTTTGCCTTCATAATATATAGGTGGAACAATAAACATTCGCGATTGATGATGAATTTTTCTTCCATCACTTAATGTATATACTTCATCACCTGTTGTAGCTTCGGTTTCAATACGACTTTGTACTAGAATATATATCGATAAATTTATAAACTATTTTTTTTTTCTTTCTATGTTGTTATGTTATTTCTTTTTTGTTACCTCTCATTATATGTTCATTATCTTCTCGGTTAATATGCTCACCACATAAATCATTAAATGGCCATGTTTTTGTTAATTCATAATCCATTATTTTTAAACGTTCTTGAAGATGCGTTTCTCGTCGAAAAAATAATCGATAGATCCATATAAAAAGATCATAAATAGTTAATATAATAACAAAAACAAACCAAAACCAGAGAAATGTAAATATTTGCTAAAATAATATTCGAAGAAAAAAACAAAAACAAAACTCAATTATTTTATTTTAAAAAATTCAAAAAAAAAGAAAATAATTTTACTTGATTAAATAGATTAATTGGTAAAACACACATAACTGTATAAGTATGTGCAATAGGTAAAGCATTTGCTTCACGAATTTGAAAATCGCTAAACAAAAAGATAAAAGAAATTAATGTCTATATAAAATAAAACAACAAAGAAATATTTTTTATTTTATCATTTTACCATAATGTTACTTTAGGAAAATATCGACTTGTAAAATCCCAACCTTTTCCTTCATATAAAAGTCGAACTACAGTAATACCTAATGACCAAAATGGTTGACCCAATAATAAAGATAGCATTATTATCTGAACAACAATATTTGTAATATAAATAACTTTAATAAATAAAAATAAATTTCTTAAATAATCTCCCATATAACGACCAGACGATGGAAAAAAGACGAGAAAACATTTTTTCCACCATATTGTTTCACGATTATTTGGTTGACGACGTGGATCATCCACATATTGATCAATAACTGAAATAATAAATTTCATTAAACGTTCACGTTGTTTTTCATCATTTGCTCTTTTATAATTTGATGCAGCTTCAACTATATCGCGTATATCAACACCTTAATTATGCAAAAGAAAAATGTATATAATATATTATTATAAAAACCAAAAAAAAAAAAAAAATAATATATATTTTTACCCGATCGTTGACTTAATACTCTCCATAAAACATAAGGTATAAAAAAAAGAAATGCTTGAAAAAGAAGTATAAATGATATCCATTGATAATAACGTATTGATGATTCTTGACGTAAAGCAGTATTATCAGGTATTTCACTAGTATCATCAATATAATACGTATTACGTACCCAACATACCTATGAAATTCAAAAAAGAAAACAAAAAAACAATCAATCAAATAAATTTTAATATATATGAAATTTAGTATACATTATTCGTATAGTCTTCATAGTTTCCTGTAAAAAAAGCAGGAACCTACAACAACATAAATTATTTAAATTTTTGAATTCATAAAAATTATATTTAAACATACCCAACATGCAATACGTCTTGATGTAAATTCACGATTTGAAACAATTATAGTAAAAGCAATAAGTACAGCACATGTATATCGATAACTAAGACGGTCACCTACTGAATCGTCACTACGAGATGTACCAAGAAATAAAGTTGAAAATTCTTGAGCAGCTTTTAATATTAATGCTGACATAATGATATTAAAAATAGTCTACCAGTAGATGTAATAAAAAATGTTGAATTCGATGGTTGATCGTAGTTTTTTTTCCCTATCTTCTTATCTAAAATAATAGACAATGTAAATTGATACTGAACAAATGTTCGATTATGGTTGATCCATTTAATAGAAAAAAAAAAAGTAACTAAATTAATCAGTTACTTATTTTCATGCTTCTCATATTTTTTTTCTTCTTCTCATTGGACAAATATATGTCAGGCAGAAACTGACATTTGCATATTCGTGTACAATATCGATTTATGCAATTACCATAACGATATGCGTAAAAAAATATAGGAACAGTAATAAGAGTAAACCGAATTCTATTCTTTTTTTTTTTTGTCTGATAAAGTTTCGATGAAGCTATACGTAAAAGTTAATTATACACTCGTTGACTTCATTCCTTCTGTAACAGTTCGTGCCTAATAATGACACTTACTAAATATACATAGTAAAACAACACATTTGTACCTTTTTTTTTTTTGTTATGACAGTACACATATATACATGGATGCATATATACTGACGACAAATAACATCTAGAACGGCGCACAAGTGATGATTATTGTTGACATTCATACATACCTCAGAACCACAGAATGAAAAAAAATAAAAATTATTATTACTTGTATATCAGATAAAAATAAAATCAGTCAAGTAGTTCCTTGTTCGATTGTTGTATTCATTTTGAATATCATATAACCACAAACATGATTTGTGGTTTTTCCGTCAATGTCAAACTTTTCTTTTTCTTTCTCTTATTCTCTAACAATTGGTTATGAATAAAGTACTATTATTACGACTACTCATAGGGCAATCTTTTTTTCTTTTTTCTGATAGGAATATTGGAGAAGTAGTATGCATGCGGCGTATACGTCTGTCTTTCTCTGATTAATAGAACGTTACAAGAAAGAAAAATGCATGTGTATAGAAGAACCAACGAAAAAAAAAAAGAAAAGAAAACTCTTGCCCTCTTCTCGTTTTTTTTTCCTACCCTAACACTATATCACAAAAAAAAAACATACGAGACAGAGAGAAGAAACGATCTGTGAACGATAGAATAAGAGAACTACCCATCCAATGTGCTATTGCAAAAGTAGGACAACTTCTTAGACACTTTTAATTCTTGAGATATTCTGCTTTGTATTGTCCTTCTTTAGAAAGAAGACATAGACAAACTATTGAGAAATCAAGGTTAAAAATAACGATGAAAGAATCTACTGAAGTGTTGTATATGGGAAGTTGGTCGATTTGTAACAGCTGTTCGAACCAGTAATACATTGATATGTGACATCTTGTCAATATCACATATATTTAAAGACATATGAAGACTATACTAATATATTATTATGTCATTTCTATGATATTATGATGTTAAAGAAACAGAAAAAGAAAGAAGACAGAACAAAGTCTTTAGTTTAGATTTTCTTATTAACATTAATAGGTTTCGCTGTAAGAAAAAAAATGTAAAGAAATATCATTACATAGATTGTGAAACCTTGATAAAAAATAAATAAATAATGTTGACTATGAAAAATTGAATCTAATTGAAGAAACCAAATAAAATTCTCATCAATAAAAGAATGTTATATTTTCTATTAATATAGTTTTTCTTCAAACAAATAAATTGGTCTTCATTAAATGCTCTACATCAAAATTTTCTCGTTCGATAAATAGTTATAGGTATTTTTCATGCTGATTTATGAATATTACTTTTTTTTTTCTATTCTTTTTATTCAATCATAAAAATAGATCTAATTACGTTAAATATTTATTCAATCAATCAGTTAAACTAAAATAGATCATAAGAATTGAATTCAATGAATAAAATCAAATTATTTCATTTACATAACGATATATTGAATAAAAGAATAATACATTTATTTCTTTTTTTTTTTTTTTTTGTTATATGTACATATTTTTTTATAGTTTCATCTTATTTTTATACTTTGTACATGTATGGTTATACAAAATAATTAATATGTAAATGATAATGATGAATATTTTGAAAAAAAATAATAACGATCAAGATCTCATAAAAATCTCTCAATGATATAATACGACATCTAGAATTTGTACATATATATATATTTATGATTTTTTAACTTCAAACCAATAGAATGATTCGTTGTTACAGAAACAGTGAAAGTTTTATTTTCTTTCTTCTGCTTTTAACTGTGTGAGTGTACTTACTGAAATATCAAAAAAAAAAAAAAAGAAATTTTTCCGATTATACTTAAACATTTTCATATAACCAAAAATAAAATAAAATGGATGTTTCAACTGGTGTTGCTCCTCCAAATTCTGCTTCATCACCATTAAATACAACATTTAATGGTCAAAATACAATTTATGTAAACAATCTTAACGAACGTAAATAACATAAAATTATTATTTATTCATAATTCTATTTATATATATATATATATTTTTTTTTCTTCTTAAGGTGTAAAAATTCCTGAATTAAAAAAATGTCTCTATGCTATATTTTCTAAATTTGGTAAAATTCTTGATATAGTTGCATTAAAAAATTTACGTATGCGTGGTCAAGCATTTATTATATTTGATCAACCAGATAGTGCTGCTAATGCATTAACATCAATGCAATCATTTCCATTATATGATAAACCATTACGTATACAATTTGCTAAAACTGATAGTGATCTTATAGCTAAACGTAAAAATACATATGTTGAACGACCAAAACGTCGTAGTGATTCGGATTCACCATCAATATCAAAAAAAGAAAAACGTCGTCAACAATTAGCTGCTAAACAAGAACAACAACGTTTATTAAAAGCACAATTAGCAGCACAATTTCCTGGTTTACCAACTGGTATGCCAGGAATGATGCCTGGTATGCCACCAATGATGATTCCACCACCACCTATGATGAATCGTCCAGTTTTACATCCACCTATATTAGGTGGTGAAATGCCAAATAATATATTATTTGTATCAAATATTCAAGATGCTAATGAAAGCATGTTAACAACATTATTTAAAGCATATAATGGTTTTCGTGAAGTTCGTCTTATTCCTGGTCGAGAAGGTATTGCATTCGTTGAATTTGATCTTGAACATCATGCAGCTATGGCTAAAGATGGTTTACAAGGTTTTAAAATTACACCAGATAAAGCAATGATGATTACATTTGCTAAAAAATAGTTTTTTTTTCTTTTTTTTTTTTTTGTTTATTCTTCATTATTGTTATAAGCAACTGACATATTAAAAACAAAAACCAATAAATATATAAATGTATAACTCTGGTCATGTTTTGTTTCTTTATTCTAGATGTCAAATACTAGTACAGATAATGTTATGTCAACAACGACAACAACAATATCATCAATTGGAAATTCTATTCCACCTAATCATACACTTTATATTAATAATTTAAATGGAAAAATTAAAAAACAACAATTAAGAAAATCACTTTATAATTTATTTATTTCATATGGACGTGTTATTGGTGTTATTGCTATGAAAGGTGTTAAAATGCGTGGACAAGCATTTATTGTTTTTGATGATATTCAAAATTCTACAACTGCATTACGTTCATTACAAGGTGTAATGTTTTATGGTAAACAAATGCGTTTATCATATGCTAAACGTGATTCTGATGCAATACGATTTTCAAAAGAACAAATTGCTGAAAAGACAGCTGCATTAGCTGCAACTAGTCAACCAGAACCAAAACAACGTAAAGAAAAACCTCGTATACCACCACCACCAACTCAACCACCACCGGATCGAGCACTTCATGAACAACATATAGGTAAGAATTTCAGATGTTGCCGACTAATTGTTCTTTTTTTGCATTCAATCTGTTCGAGAATCGAATTTACTAGTTGAATAATTTGTTTTTTTATACGCCGATTCGCCGGCTAATAAATATTTTATCAAAGTGAATGTAGATGTAGGTTGGTGGTGTAATGCATTTGAAAGAAGTTTCACACCTTACATTCAAAGCGCATGAATATGTGTACGTACTTCAACTAGGGATCTGCAAAATCGCTTTTAGTCCCGGCTTCGGTCTTTGACAATGGCTTCATTTCTAAAATCGAGCAACTTTTTTACGATCTGTGCACGTATTAGATTCTGATAAGACTTAAATAAAGAAATGATCAAAGAATGAACGAATTAAATCTACGTATATAGTGTTGTGTTGGTTGTTTTATATGTATTCAAAAACCTGTGTAATTGAAAAATTCGGATTCTTGCAAACAGACTTGTAATCAGTAAAGACTTTTATAGAAATAGCAAATAAAAATATCTGATTTACAGATCTTTAATCGTGTGAATATATATTGCATAAAAAACTTACCTGGACCAGTATGAAAAATTTTAGTCCCGGTCCCGTAAAAAGTCAAATTTCAGTTCCGGTCCCGGGACCGGGACTACTTTGCAGTTTCCTAACATCAACAGAAGTAGATGAATGATTAGAATGGATGAAAAGCAAAATTTGTAAATAAGTTGAATCAGTAGATACACATAAAAATATAACTCACACATGCGGTCTATGGTCGATATGACAATATGAAAAAGAATTTCTATGTAAATTATATCTTCTTTTAGCATTGATGAATTCGGAAGAAGTCAATCGTGCAGCTAATGCTATTGCAGCAGCTGAAGCTGAATTACAAGAATTACCATTACGTGATCGTACACGTCGAATTCAATCGGTTATTGCTGCACAAACAACATTAGTCGGTACTGCTGTATCAATGATGACAGAAATACAATCGAATTCAACACTTTTTATTACAAATTTACCTATTGAAACAACACACGACGCATTAGAAACGTTATTTCGTCAATTTCCTGGTTATTGTGATGTTCGACTTGTACCTGGACGTGAAGGAATTGCTTTTATTGATTTTGATAATGAAGCAGGTGCTGCTTCAGCTAAAGGTAAATTATTCTTTATTATATTGATTTCATTATTTTTTCTTCGTATTTTATAGATGCTCTCAACGGTTTTAAGATTTCGGCAACCAATGCAATATCCGTTAGTTTTGCCAAAAAGTAACCAATGAGATTTTGCAAGATGATGTGGTTCCTTTTTTTTTATTCTATGTGAAGCTTTGATAGAACCGAAGTGTTTCTTTTGTTGTTGTTGTGTTATTTTTTAAAAATAAAAAAAAAAGCCAAGGTCGTTTTGAAAGAGCGCCTAAAACTGACATTGAACGGATACAAATACACAAAATAATATTCACATACTAAGTATAAGATTTTTATTATTAGAGATAATATTTACATTTTAGATTATTTTATTAATTTATTTCATATTCAATGAATACATTAGAAAGTCAAAATGATCGACAATCAGAAGAATTAGCTGCCAAAGTCTCTCGACTTAAACATGTTTGTTACTTATTAATTAAATTTTTTTTTTTTTTTTTCAAAAATAAAATATTCTACTTATTGTTTTTTTGTTTTAAAGATTGCATTCGATATTGAAAAAGAAACAAAAGAACATAATCATTTTCTTCAATCCATGGTAAATTGAAATATCATTTATTTCAATAAATGATATTGATTTATTTTTCATTATAGTATTTTGATTTTGAAAAAGCACGTAGTTTTCTCGGTGGTACTTCTCGTCATGTGACTTATGTTTTGTCTAGTGGACGAGGTGATCGTCGATTAATGTGTTATGTTATTGGTGCAATTGTTCTTGCTTTCTTTTTTCTCTATTATACTGTCAGTTCATTTCGAAATAAGTAATATTCTATATATATACTGTGTGAAAATAACTCTTTTATTAACAAAAAAAATCAAATTTTGTTTTTTTTTAAACATATCTGCTTATTTAATACTTTGTTATTCAAAATAAATTATAATTTATATGCATATATAAATAGATCTAATATTCAGGGTTTTTAGATATGAATCTTTTACGTCGTCCTCTCCGTCCACGTCTTCGTCCATTATTACTTAGTGATATAACAATAGATGGACAAAGTGAACCTTTATCACCACTTTCATCAGTATCAAGTTCAACAAGTAATTCAGCTCCATCATCACGACCATCAAGTGATACACGATCACCACGTTATTTACCACCATTAGTTGAAGAAGCTAGTCATCATGCTAGTCTTGTTACACCATTTCAAAGTGAACAACCAACACTTGTTGATCATTTAACTGTTGCAATGAATGATGATGAACAAAAAGACGATGACGACGACGTTGATGATGATGATGATGCTAAGAACAAAAAAATTTCACGATTAAAAAAATCTAAAAAATTTTTAGCACCACTTAAACCACGTGAATATTCACAATTTAGTGCATTACATCATGCAGTAAGAACATCAAAATCACGAACACTTAATCGATCACCAAAATTTAAAGGACCACCAGGTTTACCAATTAGACGAACACGTACATTTCATGATATTAAATCACGTTATACACAAATAACAGATGATGATACTTATACGATTATTAATCAATTTACATTTAATGATTTTATTCTTCATTCATCAATATCAAAAACACATCCATATGAAGAATGTACATTAGAAAAAGCTATTTTATCAAAATATACTTATAAACAAATATGTGAAATGATTGCTGAACGTGTTTGGTCCGAACGTGGTGAAAGTGGAAAAGTAAATAAAACCAAAAAATAAAAACTAAAAACTTGTTTTAATTTTTGTTTTCAAAATCTAAATAATTTTATTATTTAGATTCATGTACAAACACTTGTACCTAATATTGAACCATTTCAAAGTCGAGTACCTATGCATCAAATTGTAACTGAAATGGCTCTTGTTCTTCGACAACATATGTCACAAATACTTGGTAAGAGAAGAACAAAATCTAAGAAATCTATTTATCATTTTTATTTAGGTTCACAACTTAAAATGAATATAAGAGCATTACCAAGTTGGCGTCAAAAAGAAGGTGCTCATACAGAGATTCTTCTTTATGAAATTGAAAACCGAGAAGAATCACAAAATGATGAAAAAACTCTATCAAAAGAAAGTAATATTAATATGAAAATACATAAAAATTTGTTGATCGTTTGTTTTTTATTTTTAAATATAATATAGATTCACTTGAACTCAAACGTGATACAGGCGCTGAAATAGCTGTTCTTGATAGTTTATTAAAAAATGGTACTCATTTAGATTTACGTGCTTTTACACTTGAACATTTACCAGATATTTCACTTATGTTTACAACATTACTTGCTATTGATCTATCATATAATTGTTTACGCGTAAGATATTTTTTTTGTTTTTTTTTAATTTTGTTAGTTTATTAATTAATTGAAATTTTCCATGAAAACAAAGAGAAAATGAAACAAAATTTTTGATATTTTGTTTTTTAAAGACTGCACCAAAAGAATTATTCGAATGTACGAAACTTGAACATCTTTATTTACGTCATAATCCAATCTCATCAATTTCATCAGGAATGAATAATCTCAAAACGCTTGTTTTTCTTGATATGTCATTTTGTGAATTACATGGTTCACTACCTGACAGGTATACGATTATTATTTACAAACAAATCAATTAAACAAAATTTTTTTTTTTAAATAGTTTATTTAGTTTAATTAATCTTCGTCATTTGGATATATCATATAATCGTTTAACAAATATTCCAAGTGGAATATCAAATTTAAAGTATGTATCGGATGACCTATAAATAGTGAGCGTCTCCGTATTTCTGTTCAACTCTTAGATCTTGATCGTTTTTCTTAACAAAAATTCGATTAGAACTTTAAAATGTGTATATTCTTTCTCTTTTATTTTGTTATCATTCATATATTCAGGTAGAATGATTTTGTCAGTATTGAACGTTAGCTTATGTTTCTATGTGTTGAGTATTCTTTTTATTACAATTTTTCTCCAGATCTTTATAGAAGAAATGGAACGGCTTGATTTTTCGTAGAGAATTTGAGAACGTCTCTCTTTTTTTTTTTTTTGAAAAACAATTATGTCTAAGAATTGAATAAGAAAAAACAAAATTCTAGTTAAAATACTAAGAAGTTTATTATTTATGAATCATTCGAGATATTATTTTTAATTTTTATTAATATTAGAAATCTTCGACAATTAGTTTGTGATGGAAATGAAATTACTTGTTTACCATCAAGTATGATTTGTATGGAAAATCTTCGATTAATTACAGCAAAAAATACATGGCTTTTACCACAATTAGCTAAAGATGAATGTACAACAAAACCTCAAGTAATCATATATGTGATAAAAAAAAAAAAAAAAAAAAAAATTATATTTATTTGTTTGATAGAAATTACTTGAATTACTTACTGTTCAGTTTAGTAAATATCAATGGAAACATTTTATACATAAACTTCCTGATTCATCAAAAACATTATTATTTAAGTATGTTATATAGTTCTATGAAAAAAGAATTCAAGAAGACTTTTTTCATATTTTCGTTTTGTTTTTTTATTAGTGCTCAATTATGTGATTCTTGTTCGGGTCTACGAGTTTCAAATGGTTATCGTACAATTATAATATGTCAAAATTTATTTGGTATTAAATTCTTACCTATACTCTTTATTAGTTGTACACCTGAATGTATACAAAAATTACTTGTTGATGAAAATGATCGTACTCATATTCTGTCTAAAAATTCTTTTATTATTAATGATAAATTTATTTCTAAACTCAAAAAGCGTCAAATGTGATAATGAATTTTTTTTTTTTTTACTTTTTTTTTTAAATTTTTTTCACCAATTATAACAGTAAATATATATATACATATAATCTCACAAAATTTTTTTTTAGATAAATAAAATGAAGTTAATAACACATAATATGCTTACATCAAATATTCTTAAAGGAGTAACAAAAGGTTTTCCATTAAAAATTAAAGCTGATAAAGTAGAACATATATCTGTGGATTATAATCGTGATTTTGTAGCTCGTATTATACCACGTATTGAATATGATGCATTACGAGCAGCTGTTAATGATGTAAGTTTTTTATATTGTTCAATTTTGTTGTTTTTTTCGTAAATTATTTTTTTTTGTTTTTTTTTTTTTGTAGCTTGGTTTGAATGAATCATTACCAGAGACAATATCAGAAAATTTGCAACAAGATGATGAATTTCTTAAGATAATGCATAGAGTTTTACTTGAATATGAAGTTGAAGAAGGTGAACTTATTTGTCCGGAAACTGGTAGAAAATTTCCAATTTCAAAAGGTATTCCGAATATGTTATTACAAGAAACTGAAGTATCTTAAATAATTACTTTGTTGTAATTATTATTGTATTTGTTTTTGTTGATCAAATAAAAATAAAAGACAACTAAATAGTGTTTTGTTTTTTTTTTTATTCATTATAAATAATAAGATGCAACTTTGCAATAATCAACATTTCTATTTAGTCTCAAACAAAATCAATCATTAATAAAATCGAAAAACATTTTGTTGTTGTTTTCTTTTCAAATTATTTTAAAGTTTATATTTATTATAGATTAAATTCTCATGGGTATGGGTCGACATTTATTGAATGATAATCAATCAGATAGACCACATTCACAAAAATCTCAATCAAAAAATATTAATAAAAATAATCGATTATATTCATTTGAAATGATACCTGAATATCTTCAATCAAATCCATTTATTCGAACAGGTTATAGACATGGTTTAACTTTTAAAGATTGTTTAATTAGGTAATTATTATTTTTTGTAAATTTTTACAAAGAATTTTAGTATTTATATTATAATAGTTTATTTTATTTAAATAATGAATCTGTGAATGTTTGGTCACACACATTTGGTGCTATTCTTTTTATATATTTTTTCTTTCGTGATATTTATATGGGTAAAGCTTTACCATTATTGATATCATCAACTGATTATTATATTATATTATTTTATACTATTTCTGTTATCGTAAGTTTTGTTTATATTTCTTTTTTTTGTGAAATACTATCTTAAAAGAGTGTTGAAGTATAGAACTAGAAATATGAATCTTCTTCATTGCCTTCATAGACATTACTAAGGAAACATCACAGATCGTATATGAATGATGTCTCGTTATCATATATGATCTACTTTCTTATTGCACTTCTGAAGGATTAAATAAAATGATAGTAAAGAAATCTATCGCAAAATAAATAGAATAAAATAGTTTTTCTGTATTTAGCATGAACAACTACATTGTGTTTCATATTTTAATCTCATAGAAATTGTGTTAATAGTTTTTCTAAATGATTTTATTCTTTAAATTGATAAACATAGATATGTATGGTATGTTCTATTGCTTTTCATCTTTTTGGTTGTATGTCATCACGAGCATTTGCTGATTTTCTTAAATTAGATTTATGTGGTATTGGATTTGGTATTCTTGGTTGTTATTTATGTGGTCTTCATCTTGCATTTGAATGTTATCGTACATGGAGAATACGATATGAAACAATTATTATAGGTATAATGTTTATTGCTGTTATTTATTATATACATGGAGTAAAACAATATATAACACGAAATATTCATGTAACTTTATTTGTAATCATATCACTTCTTGGTTTATTACCAGCTTCACATTGGTATTATCTTCATGGTGGTTGGTCAAATTATCATGTACAATATTTTTTTCCAAAATTATTTATACTTTATGGAATATTAGCTATTGGTGCATTGACTTATTTGACAAAATTTCCTGAAAGATTTTTTCCAGGTATTATTTCAATTTTGATATGAATATTTTTATTATAATATTTGAGAAAAAAAAATATATATATACTGTGTTTTTTAATTTAGGATATTTTGATATTTTATTAGCAAGTCATCAAATTTGGCATTTTTCAGTATTAGCTGCATTTATTTGGTGGTATCAAAATGGTATCGAATTATTACAGTATTATATAACCCATCCCTGTAATGCTCAATTTTAATGAAATAGAAGATTTTAATATTTTTCTTTTTTTTTTTACTTTACCTTTGAAAAATTTCATAAGTCTTACACTGTTTTTATTTACTACTATACGTTTTATTTTATGCATTTAGTTATATTTACTAAAAATGTCTCTTTTTTTTTTAAATTTTATTGATAAGTTTGTGCTGTGATAAATAAATTTCTAATACACTGATAATTTCGAAATTTGTGATAAGAAAGAAAGGTTTAATTTGAATTTGATGTATTTTTCATTAGAAAAATAAAAATATGTATAATTAGTCTGTCTAGCTAAAAAGAAAAGGATTATGCTTGATCAAAGTCGAGCAGAAAACTTCTTAAACACGAAACAATCGAACTTATGCATTCAAAAAAAATTTTTTTTTTTAATCTTTTCATATATTCTACACAGATAGACGTCATTTATTTTGAATAATAATGCTAATGAATGATAGTCGTCAGCTAAAATCAAGCATCTTTTGTACGAGAATGGATCTTGTTATTTTTTTATCATATTTTGAATTCTAATACATCATTTTGAAAAATAGAAGATCATAGAACAGTGCTATTGAAATTTGAGTGACAGTTTGACGTTAATGAATCATCTTTCTTTTGTTGTCAAAGCTGTAAAAACTCTGCCTTGTTAATGAATCTAAAAATGTTACTGATTGTGTTAATGTAATGCTTTAAATGATAACTCTTTTTCGGGAACAAACTTTCAAAAAATAAATTTAACTATCATAAGATCTATTATCATAGCTTCAAACACAAATGAAATGAAATGTTTAGCTAAACTAAAACTCTCTTATACTTTGCTGTAATGTAAGTTTCAGCTTCGTTTTCAAATCAAATTACTAAGTTATGACAATCCAAAGGTAAAAAAGAAACTGGATGATCGTGTTAATTGTGAACATGTTGTACTCAATATACTTTAATAAACAAAAGAAAATCAGTTAATATTTCATGTTGTTAGACATAACTATTTCAGATATAAAATTATCAAAAAATACTAATTATTTTCTATGGAAGCAATTTATTTATTGTCGAAAATAATCATAAATGAATAAAATAAAATTATTCAATATTGAATTGGCAAATGGTAAATGATTCACACATATGCATCTGCTTAATTGCATGGATATGAAAATGTCAATGCATGATGTTTGTTGAAGAGTTAAATAATAAATTTATTATGATATATTGAACAAAAAAATTAGAAAATATGACAGAATAAATATTTTATTTCCATGTCAAAAGCAGACTCTTCTACTAAGTTTTATTAAAATATCTAAAAACGAATACAATAATTAATTCAGAAAATGATCACTGAATTTCGAAATGATAACAATAATATGATCAATATTTTATTCTTGCATAATCATTCTAATAGAAAAATAATATAAACAATTATAGATATAAATAGAATAAAAATTTCAACAAAGTCTATATTGATAAAAGCAAAGAAATAGACACGAATGTGAGAATCAATGAAATTGTATTTATTATCTTAAAGAAAATTTTATTTAAGTTGCTTCAAACTATTTAATTTTGCCCTATTTATTAAAAAAATTGCTGTGTTATTTCGCTCTGTTCTTTGTTAGAAGTTCGTAAATTCTCACAATGCTACAAAAACTGACGTATATCTATCAAAAACAATATTACCATAATCTTCTATCGTGCGGATAGACTTACGATATATTATATGCATCCAGAAACTATGAAAGCTTAAAAATTCAAATAAGAATATAAATAGAATTGTTGTTTTTTTTGGTTCTATCTAGCTCATCATTTTATTGAAGTTTTAAATAATTATTAAACATTTTCATGCAATTGAATAAAGTAAATCATATCACAAAAGAGAAGGTAGATGCTTGGATTTGATTAGATAGTTTTGTTCCTTTTAAACACATAATTCAACGACTGATTTTTTTTTACATATGAATTTATGTACATAAAATAAACATGTTATTGAAAGTCATGACGAGATGCTATGAAATCTTTACTGTTACCTCAACTTTTTTGTTATCTTCATCACAACATATAGACAATCATTTGAAAGTTTTAATCTATACACTAGCATAAGATTCACCTGACCAAGTAAAGCTATATTTGAGTATAACGAAACTTTAATATTCTCATTCAGATGAGACTGAGCCTAATATTTCCGAATTTGGGTAAAGCTCAGCTCTTACCCACCCTCCACACTTCATCACCAACGACTAGGAAAAGTTAATAATCCTTATATAGATTAAAATTTCGATAGATACCAACATCTACAACGTTCCTTTCATATCCTTTTCATACAAATAGTTGCTTTTTAAAATTATACATAGATGTAATTACATGTGAATTTCTTTAATGTAATAAATCTCTGAAGATTTTGCAAGTTTGAAGATAAGAAAAGAATTCTATGACTCATAGAATTAAGACATAAGAATTCATTAAACTATAAAATAAAATGCTTGTTAGCTATTATGTAGTTTATATTCGTCAGGTAAGAAAACACTAAATGTACTCAATGTAAGTGCAACTTGATGTATCCATCATATCGAATTTTTCAAAAATTTCATAGAAAGAAAAAAAAAATCTTAGAATAAATTACGTTGTTTAAGAATTGAATAATGATATAAATTGTTGAAGTAGAAAGAAAACTATCCTATAAAAATATCTTTTCTTTACTGAAGATCTTGAAAAAACTTTTGTTGATTGTCTCAATTAAATTTAATATTTTCTAAATTTATGACAAGAAAATTGATTGGTTGGTAATTCTTTATTTCACAGAAAAATAAGTTTTATTGCAAAATTAAAAGTAATCAAAATTGATGAAATTTTAATTTGTATCACATTGTCTGAATTTAAGGAAGAACTTTCTTTTATATAACTCTACTAAGATATTAAGTCAGTATGACTAGTCATCAATCACGCACTCATGAGTTGGGTTCCAACTCATCAGTAAACATAGCTAAATCAGATGGAATGTTTCTTAGTATCGCTAACATAAAAATTTGTATAGAAGAAATCGAAATCAACAAGATCTTTGGAACATATATCTATTGATTGTGTAATTTAATGTAATGTTCGTATGCAATTTCTAAAAATATTGTGTTACAAACATTCGTTAATATTCGAAAATTCCGATAGTTTTAGATTGGGGTGGGGGAACATTTTATATATGCGACTTAATTAAAAGCATTTATTAAGTGTTAAGGTTTTTTGATTTAATACTTCATTCATTAATATTAAGTGATTGACGTCAAGAAAGTACTATGAATAGTTTATATAACTCTTTAAAATCGACGTATAGGTGGTTTCTATAAGTTTTGAGGACTATCAAGTGATGTTACTTAGGCTAGGAGAGGAAAATTACGATTATCTGACAGTGATGTCATCAAGTGACTTGTAATAGATCCGTTATAAGTTGCCTAGTAAAGTAACTATTGGTTAACTTGAATTCTGTTCCTCATATTAATGAATTAAATGTGAAAGAGAAAAACTTGACACTCTATAGTAAATGTTTAGTGATAAATTAAAGTTTAGTTTTAAATTAAGGCAGATAGTTTATTCCTGCTGTAGATTATTGAACGCTTTTGTATTGTTTTTATTCATAAATATACATATATTTTGATATATTTGAAATTAGCGTTGAGTTCTCTCAACAAAAGAAAATATTTAGTTTCACTCAACTTCAACTTGGGCTTTTCTTAGAACTTTCTTCGATCAAAAAACCTTTTAACTTGAATTCTAATAGAAAAGACATTATCGGATGCAGAATCTAACACCGATAACAAATATTTGGTTACTTTTGGTTTCCTTTTTTTCTACTTTCATTCTAATCCAAATCATGAATTTTCAGAACAGAAGATGAAACTCCTTAGCAAATGATATTTTTAATTTGTTATTCAGTGTTGTTATGTTTATTAAGAAACTACTTGATATGTTGAAAACTGAACAACTTTTATATTGCATGTTCATCTGTATGTTAGTTTGTTTTGTAGTAAAATGCTAAACTCTTGTCTAGTGAAAACTTTTTGGATTTTAATCGAATATTTATGTAATAAAATCAAAATTATAATCTACTCAGTCGGTTTTTACCATTCGACTAAAAAAAAAAACATTTTTTTCAAATTTTATTTTTAAATTCTGTAACGGTCAGCAACTTTTGAATAGCTCAGCTCTAGGTAAAGAAAAATCAACAAGATTTCTAGTGATAGTAGGTCTCTATCTATGATAAATGTTTTAGAATATTTGATTTTGTCATTGAAAACATAAAGATGTTGCAACATAAAATGAAATTCTCTAACGCTTGGTCATGTTGATATGTCATCTATGATGACTAGATTTACTATTTTTTATTTGAGATAAAAGCACCTTTTAAAAGCACGAGTGTGGATATCAAAAATTACAGAAGTTTTTTGTCTTATTCAGTGCAAATGCTTCAGTGCAGAAAAAAAAAGAAAAACAAAGTTTTATTTTTACTTTGGAAGATACAAAGAAGTAAGGAAAGAAAAACACGTGAAGCGTTCTCTAGTTGCATATCAAGATAAAAATTCACGTTTTTTTTTAACTATGTCAATTTTAATTCATTCAGATTACTCCACGAGAGATCGGAATTTCAACCCGTGAAATTTTTAGCCCTGGTCGAAATCCCTTTAGACCTTTCGACCACTCCTTAACATCAAGATACCGCATTGCTAAGCAGAAAGATATAGTGCTCCGCGATATGACGCAGTGCTAAGCAGGATAACACAATGCTCAGCAAAATGGCGTAGTACTCAGCAAGACAATATCATGTATATATGACTCTCTTTGACCCTCACCTATACTCACTCTATGTCGTTCGGCTGAGTGCTACGCCATCTTGTAAAAGACTATGTCGTCCTGTTCAACACTACGATGCCTAGCAACTCATTAAAAAAATTAGATTTTTTTAAGGAATACTCAGGGTCGTTTAAAGAGAGGTCGACAGTTTCGTGTGCTGAAATTCTGGCAACTTTACTCTACTAGTATTTGACTAAGCTTTAATCAATTGTCAGATTGATCAATTGTAATAAAAAATGATCTGCCAGTTGCTTAAATTGACTTGTTCTATCTATGAAAACTAATCGATGATTAACATTCATCAATACCTATTGTTCATTAGCATCAGTTTCACTTTTTATTACTAAAAATTTTTTGACAATTAATATGATATAAAGTCAGTTCGAATGACTTAAACTCGTCTTCATACTTAATGATTGTGATTCATCTGTAATCAAATTAATTTCAATTTAAATAGACTAGAAACAATCTATATGTAAGTTTGTCTATTTTGATTTCGTTTTTACGCGCTTTAAACAAGATGCATTGTAAATTTTTGAATAAATTGGATTAAAAAAAAAAAGCTTTTTTTTGAGGCTTCTAGATTAGTGTTGTAACAAGCAATAAATTTCAACATTACTGTCTTTGCTGTTCTCTATATAATCATATTAAAGAGATCGACTAGCATAAGTGTACGTTATCTTTGTTGTTTTGTTTTTGTCATTTTCTTCTTCTTCTTCTTTTTTTTTCTTCTGACCTTATTGAATATAAAAAAATGAAACCTATCATATTTGTGAATCTACTATAAGATCTCATACTAAAGAAACAATGATCCTATTGACTGTATGACATATTTTTTCTTATGATTGATTCTGAAATTACTATAGTTAAAAAACAGGGTACTGATGCAATAAATATAGATATGAGAAGGCGAGCTTGACACGTATGATAAATATTACCTTGAATTACCTTTTATGGTAGCTAGAGAGAAAAGAAGAAGAAAAAAAAAGTACGACTTAAAAATTGTTGTTTTCATTCTTGTTAGAGATCAACATTGTTAAAGAGAAAAAGAAAAATGATAAATGAGTCATAGGTGAGAATAAAAAAGGATAATAACATTTGTTCGGCATGGTATTTTTTTTGTCACTCACTTACTTACTGAGTATATATCATGCATCTTGATTTAAATATCGTTTTTTTTTACAACTTATCTATGGAAAAATAAATAATTATTAATTTTAATTCAGATCGTCTAAAAATGGGACATAATTCATACGATAAAAATCTTCATCAAGTACATCCTGATGATGGAATAAGATCAACACAAAATATTCCAACAGAGACTATCACGAATGAAACAACTGAGACAACTACATGTTGGTAGGTGTCAAATAGTTATAATTATTCATTGTATTTCTAATTTTATTGTATTTTAGTTCTCATTTAAGAGAAATTTTTAAAAAAAAAGATCATGAACATGAAGAAAAAAAAGGACCTGCAGAACTTGTCGGTTTTCTTAGTCTTGTACGTTATTGATTTTATATTTAAGAGAAAAATTAACATAAGATATATATATATAGTTTCGTTTTGCAAATCGAACGGAAGTTTTTTATATGATGATTGGTAGTATTGCTGGTAATAATTTTCTCTTTAGATTATATATAGTCTATTAAAAATAATTATTTTATGTAGCTTTAGCTCATGGTGCTGCATTTCCTCTCAGTAATTTCTTAATGAAATCGATAATAATAATTACATTCATATATTTTTTTAGTGTTACTTATATTCGGAAATTTAACTGATATATTTACTGGTCGAACATTTGATCTATGTAGTGAAAATTTGACAAAATATGATCAGTTTTGTGAAGAAGGCGTTATGCTTACACCTGAGAATTTTTATAATGAAATTATGTATGATTTTATTTACCTGTTACTTTCTTTTTGCAAATTTTCTTTTCGTATATTTTTATCTAATCTAGGAAATGTAATTTGACAGCAGCCAACTTAACACTACCAAATATTGACTTTTTAGGAAATATCCGTCAACAATCTATATGGCTTACTAGTAAGTTTTTCTCTTATTATAAAAAAAGAACAATGAAAAGTATTCTGTAAAATATGAATATTGAAGTTGATATTGTAAATTTTTATATTTTTCATAACTTTTAGTGCTATACTTTCAAGTATGTAACTAGATACTTCACACTATTACACTTAAGTTTTATATTTTCACATACACGACTGAGCACCCATAATTATTGACAATTTTTTGCTAACAAAAGAACAAAATAGTTCTATATTATTGTTCAATTTATTATAAAACAGAACATTTTAATCAAGTGTGATTACTTTTTTTTTAATGTATCTTTTCCATTAATTTTATAGTTATGGGATGTGCAACAATTGTAGTAGGATATTTTCAAGTTTCTTTGTGGTCTGTTGCATGTGAACGTCAAACACGTCGTCTTCGTGAAACACTTTTTCGATCAATACTTAATAAAGAAATTGCTTATTTTGATACACATAAAACTGGTCAACTTAGTACAAGATTAACAGAAGATGTTAGTAAAGTACATGATGGTATAGGTGATAAAGTGGGTTCAGCATTACAATTTATTGCTGCTTTTTTTGCTGGTCTTATACTTGGGTATGTTTAACGAATTTATTTTCTCAAAATTTTTTTCTCCGATTTAGATTGATTCGAGGATGGAAATTAACATTAGTTATACTTTCTGTTAGTCCATTGCTTTTTGGTAGTGCATATATATTCACAAGAGTATGTAGAGCAAAAAAAAAGAAAACAAACATTTTATTTTAGTGAATAAATCTTTTTTTTGCTTTTAATAGATAACAGCAACAATGACATCACAAGAATTGAAAGCATATGCAAAAGCTGGAGCTATTGCTGAAGAAGTGTTCAGTAGTATACGAACTGTTTTTGCATACAATGGTGCAACTTATGAATTAAAAAGGTAATAAAATCATCATTAATTAATAAATATTTAAAATATAATGTTGTATTTTTCATAGATATGAAAAACATCTAAGATCAGCAAAACTAAGTGGTATTCGTAAAGGCGGATTAAATGGAATGTTAATGGGTGGTATTTTTTGTTTGATTTTTTGCACATATGCTTTGGTATAATTGATTATTGTTTAATATATTAAAATATTTTCTTTTATTTGATAGGGATTTTGGTATGGAGCTAAACTTGTTCGTGATGAAGGTTTTTCAATTGGTGGAATTCTTATTGTAAAATTAATGTTTAATTAAAAATAATTAAAACTTGTTTAGTCTATGTTTATTATAGGTCTTTTTTTCAATCATTACAGCAGTATTTAGTCTTGGTCAAGCAGCTCCTCATCTTCAATCAGTTGCACAAGCTCGAGGTGCAGCTTTTACATTATGGAATATTATTGATACAGTAAAAATCATACAACAATTTACTTCAAATAAGGTTATCTCTTATATTTAGCCATCAACAATCACCATAAATCATCCTGATAGTGTGACAAAGAAAAAATTGATTGGTGATATAAAATTTACTAATGTTCATTTTTCTTATCCATCTCGATCTGATGTTCCTGTTCTTAGTGAACTTTCATTTACAGCACAAAGTGGTCAAACAACAGCCCTTGTTGGTTCTTCTGGTTGTGGAAAAGTAAATAATTCAATTTAACATAAAATTCTTAAGAAAAAAAAACAAAAAATGAAAAACTCATTGATTTACTTTAGAGTACATGTATACAATTATTACAAAGATTTTATGATCCAATTGATGGTTCAGTTGAAATTGATGATCTGCCAGTTAGTCAATATAATCTTGGTTGGCTTCGAGGACATATTGGTGTTGTATCACAAGAACCAATTTTATTTCAAACAACAATCAAAGAAAATATTCTTTTTGGAAAAATGAATGCAACACAAGATGAAGTTGAACAAGCAGCTAAAATGGCTAATGCACATGATTTTATAATGGAATTACCAGATAAATATGGTACACTTGTTGGTGAACGTGGTGCACAATTAAGTGGAGTATGATATTGTAGTTTTTTTTAAGAATTTAGTTTGTTTAATCTATTTATGTTTTTTTTGTTGTTGTCTAGGGTCAAAAACAACGAATAGGTATGATGATTAGTGGATAAAAGATGAGTCCTTTTGTTTTTTATTCATTTTAAATAATATTTAATAGCTATTGCTCGTGCACTTATTCGTAATCCCCGTATTCTTTTACTTGATGAAGCAACAGTAAGAAGCAAATGAAATAATGAATTTGATTGTTTAGAAGATTTGATATTATCATATTTTTATTATAGAGTGCTCTTGATAGAGAAAGTGAAAGTGTTGTACAAGATGCTCTTGATCGTGCATCGAAAGGACGTACAACAATTGTAATTGCACATCGTTTATCAACTATTGTAAATGCATCAAAAATAGTAGTTCTTGATAAAGGATCAGTAATTGAAGAAGGTAAATGTATTAAATAAATGAAATAAGTATTTTAATAACATGATTCTTTAAGGAAATCATAAAACATTAATGGATGAAAGAGGTGTTTATTATGGTCTTGTTGAAGCACAAAATTTACATGTGGATGAGAAGGATGGAAAAATAGATGAAGATGATGACACACCAGGTATGGAAAAAATTTTCTCTTAATAAAAACAAGAGAAATAAAAAAAGAAACGATGCATTATCCGATTCAAAAGAAAACCTATCGACTCTACCGCATCAAAATTAAACTATTACATTATCTATACTCCGCATTCCCGAATTTCCCCTCAAGACTATATTGAAACAAGAATAAATCAAACTCAAAAAAGAAGTTTCTTTTCATTTAGCAATTTATACTTATGAGCGAAAAAGAACGATGAGTGATCATCTTCGACGTGGAACCGATACATCAGCTGAAAAAATCGAAATGACCGACAAAACCAATCAAATAGATATAACAACAGAGGTAAATTTATCTTATTCATTCTTATAAAATAACAAAGTTAATACATAATCATTTGCCTACTACAGTAAAAGATATTAGTAAGTGAAAAGAAAAAGAAAATATGTAAGATATTCGAGTATAATAATTGTTTGTTGACACAAACACAAATATATTTAATATCTTTTTCTTTTTCAAGACCACAATATTTCTTAAACAGAATGAACAGTCTTTAAATCATGTAATAAATTCTAATTCATTTTTTGTTGTTGCACAGTCACATTTGCACATATTTGTTATCATTCCATCGACACTGCTATTAATTAAAGAAAAAGAATATATTTTTATTTAGTATACTGGACCTTCTCCATTTTTTACAATGCTTAAAATGAATCGACCAGAATTAACCATTATTATATTTGCTTGTCTTTCATGTCTCTGCAATGGAGGTATGATAATGAATTTTTTTTTTTGTTTATTTTTATAATTGAATTTATTTTTAAGGTATTCAACCAGCATTTGGTGTTATATTAAGTAAAGTTATTGCAGTAAGTTATTTTATTATACTTTAAAAATTCCAGATGTTTCTTTCTTTTTTTTTTGACTCTTTCATTAAGGTTTTTCAAATGTGTGATAAAAATGTTCAAGAACGTCGAATATTAATGTATGTTTTACTCTTTATGGGTCTCGGTTTTCTAATGCTTTTTACTATGTTTTTTCAAGTAAATATATTGTTAGAAAAAAAAAAGAAAATTTTGTTAATTTAAACGTAGAATTAATTGTACAAAAAATTATATTTGAGTAATTTTCATTAAGAGTTTTCTCTTTGCCATATCGGGTGAAAATTTAACACAACGTTTACGTGCAAAAATCTTTCAAACATTATTAAAACAAGATATTACTTATTTTGATCAACCAGAAAATAATACAGGTGCTTTATGTACACGTCTTGCAACAGAAGCATCTGATGTTCAAGGAGTAAAGATTTTCTTTTTTTCGTATTGAAAAAAAGAAAATTTCTCTTTTTTTGTATTTTCTTAGGCAACTGGTATTCGAATTGGAACAATGTTACAAAATATAGCAAATCTTGGTGTTGGAATAATTTTAGCATTTATTTATGGTTGGTCATTAACATTACTTATGTTAGCTTTTGTACCATTTATGATTGTTGCTGGATTTTTACAAATGTATTTAATGACTGGATTTGCAAATAAAGTTTGTTTAAAAAAAGAAAAAATTTGAAATAAAAATATTCTATTTGTTTATGTTATAGGATAAAAAAGCTTTAGAAGATGCAGGAAAGGTTAGTAATTAAAAGAACAAAAAAAAAACAAAAAACTAAGAATTGAAATAATCTATAATACGAAAATCTTGATAGAAAAAAAAATATTCGCTTATTTTTCGATTATTAAAAACAATTGATTAGAATCAAATGTAATTAGTTAGAATTAAAATTTTTTTCTAATTTCTAATCGGATAAAATTGAATAATTATTAGTATTTTTTGTAAAAAGAAAAAATTCATAACTGTATATTTACAAAATGAGCTATTAGAATAAGGGAAATCTTATCTAAGTGTTTTTTCTATAAAAAAAACTGCTCTTACAAATTACAATATATATTCAGAAAGATTCTAACTGACTACGTATAGCTCTAAATCAACGCTTTCTTTTTGAAGCTATGAAATTAAGTGAAAATTTTGTGACAAGATTTTTGTAGCATGAATTAAGAATTTTCTATGATAGATTGCTGTTGAAGCCATATCAAATATACGAACAGTTGCACAATTAACAAAAGAAAAACATTTTGGTGATGAATATTGTAAATTACTTGAATTTCCTTTTAGGTATGTGTCAAGAAAGAAAAAGAAAAATTTAAAAAAAAAATATTCTTATTTTTATTTATTATAGAAATAGTTTAAAACGTGCACATATATATGGCATTTTATTCAGTATTAGTGATTCGGTATGATTTCGTTTTTTTTTTCTTTTTTTTTTATTAATATAACTTTCATAATTTTGATTTCATTATTTAAAGATTATGTTTTTTGCACAAGCAGCTTTATTTACTTTTGGTGCTTGGAGAGTGGAACAAGGAGCAATGACGTAAGTTATTATTTATTATTTTTTTAAAAATATATTAAATCAAATTTTTATTTTCTAGCTTTGAAAATATTATGCTGTAAATCTATAAAATTTATTCATAAAGATATAAATACATTATTTATATTTAATTTAGTGTAATGAATTGTATACTTTTCGGTGCAATGGCTGTAAGTCAATTCATAAAAAATGAATATATTTAAATCTTATTGTTTTATTTTTTTTTTTGTTTCATAAAGGTTGGTCAAACTGCATCAATGTCACCGGATTATTCAAAAGCAATCGTATGTTTGAATTTAAATAATAATAATAAAAAAACAACTTGTGTTGATGATTTAGGCATCATCAAAAAAAATTTTGATTCTATTTAATCGTAGACCAACAATTAACAATTCTTCGACTGTTGGAAAAGAACTAGTACAATAATAATATTAAAATATATTTGATTTTCTTGTATTCTTTTTACTTTTTTTTTAATAGAAAAATTTTAATGGTCAAATTGATTTAAATAATTTGGATTTTCATTATCCAAATCGACAAGAAGTACAAGTTTTAAAAAAATTCAATTTAAAAATTGCACCTTGTATGAAAGAATCGGTTATTTTTTTTCCTGTAGGAAAATATATATCTAAATTTTGTTTAATTTAGATGAACAAGTTGCTCTTGTTGGTTCATCTGGTTGTGGAAAAAGTACAATTATTCAATTACTTGAACATTTTTATGATCCAACAGGTGGACAAATAGTAAGTTTTAAAAATATTAACAAAATAATTTTTTTATTTTTCAAAATAAATATTTAATGAAATGAGCGGAATTACTTTGACAATATCTGTTTACAGAAAAAGAAAAAGAATTATTTAAACCTTTGTTTACGAAATTTTTCCAAAAATGATAAAAAATATGAATTGGTTCATAGAAATCTGGAATTGTGTATATGTATATTCATGAAAAATAGCGGATTGTGTTAAACTGCAGTCAATACTATAAAATTCAGCGTAGTGTCACATATCCAAAATTTTGGAGATGCGCCAACATCTCTCACAGGAGATGCCGCATCTCTCGCGGGAGACGCGGTCATTTTCCACTGGAGATGTATCATCTCATTTAGAGATGCACATCCCCCCACACCCACACTCACATCTCTCGCAGTAAATGCCGCATCTCCCGCGCTAGACGTGGATGCATCTCCAAAATTTTGGATATGTGACACTGCTGAAAATTCAGTACTTACAGAGTAGAGTTGTCCAAAACCTTTAGAAATCTTTCGTGTAACTCTCCATGAATAATAACTCTGTGTTTTCTTATCATAATATAAATCTAATAAAATTGAGTGTCTGATCTTCTATAAAATTAGAACTTCAACAATAATCACACTTTTCTCGAGCAATAATGATTGTAGGATTCTAATATCTGTTTGATTACATAGTGGTTTGAATGATTTTTGGGTAACTAAATAACTTCTGTGGATTCTCATAGATTTTTAAATTCACATTCCTTTTTTTTTCTTCACTAGATATACATGTAGACTAATATCATATAATGTTCTTGCTATACTAAAAGCAAAAGCAAAAGAGAGAATACTCTATGGTCAAACAAAAAGACAACATAGTCAAAGTAATAATCTACATGAAAGGTTAGTCCCTCAATATACGAATCTCATAATAGAAGGATTAAATAGTTTTGTAAATGAATATTATTGAGACATTCATTCTTAATATCACAGTTAACTACATTCGTCTATTTAAGTACTTCTAGAATTGTTATTCTAAATATTAATTATAAAACAAAACAAAAATATATTTTAGTTAATTAATGAAAATGAATTATCAACTTTAAATCTTCAATGGTGGAGAAGTCAAATTGGTTTTGTTAGTCAAGAACCAATTTTATTTGATGCAACAATTAAAGAAAATATTGCTTATGGTGATACATCAAGAGAAGTACCTTTCGATGAAATTCAAGAAGCAGCGAAAAATGCTAATATTCATGATTTTATTATAAGTTTACCACAACAATATGAAACAAATGTTGGTTCAAAAGGGACACAATTATCAGGTGGTCAAAAACAACGGATTGGTAAAAAAAAACAAAATCAAACTTTTTTACAAGAATAAAATTTGTATTTTATGTTTGTTTTAGCGATTGCTCGAGCACTTATACGTAATCCAAAAGTATTATTACTTGATGAAGCAACAGTAAGTAATCACTACATATTCATATATATATATACATCTCGCTTGATTTCTAATTTGATTTAGAGTGCACTTGATACAGAAAATGAACGTATAGTACAAGAAGCACTTGATCAAGTATCGAAAGGTCGTACAACTATTGTTATAGCTCATCGTTTATCAACAATACAAAATTCTGATCGTATTTGTGTTCTTCGTCGTGGTAATATAGTTGAATCTGGCAAACATGATGAATTATTAACTCGCAAAGGATATTATTATCGTTTAGCACAAACACGTCATTGACATTGGATTCATAAATAAAAAAAAAAGACATTTCTATAATCAAAAATTTTAGCTTGCTTTTATTTTTATCTGTAACAGTTATGAATAAACAAAAAAATAATGAATCGGATTTTTATGAAAACAAGAAAAGAATATGCATAGAGCACATGGAAAAATGATGAGAAAAGTAATTTTTTCGTTAATCGTACTTCTGTCTTTGACAAGTTTGAATATTCTGATCAACTCTCTGGAAGAAATTAACAGAAATATATAAAAAATTTTAGATATTTTTTAAATTCGAATCTCACTTATTAGCAACATTCTTATGTTGTCTTTTGCATACATGACACTATTCAACTTTAACGCACTGTATAATGAAATTTTTTCAGTATACACGAATAGAGAACAAAATACTTCTACGACCGTAGTCTGTTAGATAAAAAATATTATTAACAATAAGATAAGTATTTTATTCTTTACATATATGCATCAGACGAGAAGTTGAAAATTAATAAAAGAATGTAGACAATTTTTCAACTAAACCACTGTATATTATAATTTTTAGAAGGACTATAATTATCAATATATCACAAAGAATGAGAAATCTATTGTTATTTAAAAAAAATTAAATTTGTTCCAAATTCTGTATAGAAATGAAAACGATAGTCCTCATGCACTACACATAATTTAGTTTAAAAAAAAATGGACAAAATAAAAAAAAAACAGCAAGGTTTTCATTGTATATATAAATAATTTAGGAAACAACATATATGATCAGTATAATAGATTAAACGATCACTACTATAATAATCAGTAAATAATAATAAAATGATCAGTTTATTAGGTATAAGTAACAGTGAAATATAAAATTTATTTCAGTAATAAATACTAATTTGAGTAGTACAATATAGAGATTTGATTAGTAAGAAAAAAAAAGAACGTTGAACTGTGTTACGTACAATACTATGAGAAAAAGAAATTTGAATAAATAAGAAAAAAAAAGCCGAAAGAACATTTAATAGAATCCTAAGAACAAGTGAGAAAAGAGGAAAGGGAAAATGAAATTATCGTACTAGCAAAATAGATTTAACTTTGACTGATCTACTTCTTTGTTTTTCATATTCTATTTCTTCATAATTAATTTTGACGCAAATTTAAATACACTTATATATAATTAGATAATTAACATATTTCAATATCTTCGATTATTTCTTTTGCAATATTTATTTCATCTATTTAAATAATACTATAACACATGGAAATTTCTATAAACATCTTTATATTTTATTTATTGTGATTTAGTTATATTTACAGACTTATTTAATTAACAACTGATCATTGAAGTCATTTGCTGATCAATCATTCTATTTACTAACCAATCATCCAGTTTCTTGATCAATCATTTGATTTACTGCTTTTATTATATTCTAGCATACTGATCGCTTAAGGGCCCCCCTCAGAAAATCGATTTTTTCGAAACAATATCGAAATTGAGTTTTTACTATAGGAAGATAGAGCGACGCTTCCTCTTTCAGAATATATATAGATTTTTGGAAAATGATCGTTTTTTCAAGGACTCGTCAGATCAGACTTTAACTCCCTCCCATATTTTCCAAGAAATTTTCGTAGTTTTTTAGAGTTTTTCAGTTTTGGAAAAACCCCGTTGCTACTTCAAATATCATTGAATAAAACATTTTAATATTAACCAGCGTGTAAAATGGCGTTAGTTTTACTGCATCTTTTACGCGCCTTAAAATAGTTTTAGAAAATTTATTGAAAATATGCCGTTTTAATATGAATTTTTTGAATTTAACCGAAGAAAACCACTTCTAAAACTTCTTTAAGGCTTTTCTCAGAATATGATTTCCAATCAGAAAAATTGGATCTCCTCCCTCATTTTTCGAGCTATTGCCAATATTTTTTTTTTGTTTTAAAGGTCTCGATCAGAGTAAACTTTTTTCCGAACGGATTTTTGAAAGTTGGTTCCTGGGTTGAGAAAAGTGGAATTTACTGTCGTTGGACTACCATTTTTTATGCTAATTTTAAGACCCTCGCACTAAAATGCTCGTAAAAAATCAATAGGACGGAATATGAAAATTCCGTTCGGACAAAAGTTGCATACTGACACGTACTTTAATTTGAAACCAGCCCGAGCTCTCTATCTCTTCTTGTGATGGAGTTATTCCAATTTTCCTGAAGGCCAAAAATGACCCATGAATCAGCTGGAAGTCCTGTCTAGTATGACCAATCGAGCTGAAATTTTTACCAGAAGCGTATCTCTCCAAGATCAGTCATCTCTGGAAATTTCAGGTTGAAAGGACCGTTAAAAGTGGAAACTCATTTCTGAGGGGGGGGGGGGGGGCCTTAAATTTTACCTGATAATTTTTATTTCATTGGATTGATATCAAAAATAATTAAGTCTCGATGAAACGATATTTCCACCTGTAGTACACTGACTGTTATTACGGACATACCTAATCAAACTACGAGTTGAAGTATTCAGTTTTGTAATCGACATTGACTATTAAAACATTAGATCTGAAATTTTCTAAACTATGATGCAAATTTACTTTTGATGATGATGAAATTTAGTACGAAAAAATAGATACATGAAAAGTCTATATTCAGTTGTAATGATAATATTTTCATCATTGAATGCTTGATATGATATAAAAAGGATTGATAATTCGACACGATACAACATTATAGTAATTATAAATGCAAAGTCTATGTACTTTTAAAATAATATTAAGATATCGTTGTCTTCCTTTTTTTTCTCAACCATAATAATCTAACTATATAAGGAAGAACATGATGAGTTATGAGTTTATTTTTATATGCTGAAAATAACCATAAAAAGTAAGACTAGAGTATGAATCATAAGTTTTTTTTTTCTTGAAAATAACAGTTCACTCACTGACATAAAGCATGCCAACAGAGACATGCACTGTTTTCTTAGGATCTCATCAAATCCCTATGTTTGATTGAAATACAAAAATTAACAATAAAACAATATTGAAAATTTACCAAAATAAATGTTTAACTATTGTATGCAATATATTTTTAGTTTGAATTAGATTTTTGCCTTCGGATTGATTTAACTTGAATATTGAAAATAATTATAGTAGCTGATAATGCAAATCTAGAATTACGTTATGCTGATTTTTTTTTTGTATTAATAAACATTGATATTCCAATTATTCTCTACCAGTAGTAGACTTTATTTGTTATGAATTTTGAACAAAAATAACAACAAGAAGAAAATCAGCAATGGACTAGTAATAATAAATTTCTCTCAGAAAAAACAAACAAGTAAACAACAGTGTAGATATATGACTAGAAAAAACGAGGAGAAAAGAAAAGGAAAAATAAAAGATGTAAAGATCGCCATCTGTAGCATTTACAAAAGAACGATCCTTCGTCTTTTTTTTCTACTCGTTTTTTCTAGTCATGTTTATAGATTGTTGTTTGTTAATTTTGTGAACGAGACTTAAGATTATTATAAGAGTAATTACTAGTTCATTGCTATTTTTTTTCTTGTAAGTATTTTTTCTTTTTTGTAAAAGTTTAGGATTTCCTTTGAATCATAATAAAAGAAAGTGACCTATTATCTTAAATATTTAAACCTATGTAGAATACAGATATTATTCGATGATTCATACATGACTACACTGTACCAATAAAATCATTGAACTAAAGTAACTGAGGATAACATGAAGAAAAGAATCTGAATCATACATAAAACATTGTTTTCTATATTCTTGTACCCAATTATATATTAAGAATAAAGAAAACAAATAAATTTATAACAATTGTAACTCTCGAAACATATTCGTTGTTTTAAATAAAGATGAAAAATAAGTATTAGTGAAAATAGAATTAAAATAAAGAGAATGTAGTTGCGTCTACATACGTTTGATATTGTTATAAGTAAACATTCTATTATTGATTTTGAATTAGTATTCAATTCAAATATTTTCTTTTCTCATCTATCTATTATTTGTTTTTCTTTCATTGTATTGAATTAACTAACAAATAAATAATTACAAATAGAATAAAAATATGATCAAGTTAATCTTTTCATAAATGTAGTCAATACATTCTTCATAATTCCAATAAAATTCTTAATTCATATTTAAGATGATTTCGATCAATGTTTGATGAAAAGAACATCGATTAAATTTATATGTTCTATTGATAATATTAAACTGTTTTTCTTCATTTCTATCTGTTCTTACATTACATCATTCATTTTTCTTCACTATATAGTAGAATCAGGGACCTATAGAACATGTGATTTTTTACAATTAATTTTCATTTTATCTTTATTGCAATTTATCGATACGTTTACACTTTACCTCTCCAAAGCATCTGATTGCGATCAACTTTCTTACTCTCATTCTCTTGCTCGTTCTGTCACTAATCAAATGGCTTGACCCGTTAAAGTGTACAAGGGCCATGAGTTTTCTTATCAAATGATGCTCTAAAAAAACATTAAAAAAAATACATCTTAATAATTGGAAAATATTTATTCAATTGTATATTTTTAGTTCGATTTAATAATGGGTCGAAGAAGTTCTTATGATATTAGTCATCGTCAAATACATTTTATTGATGATGTTAATATGCCTAATAAAATGCGAACAAGTCTTATCAATGATGGATCTGCTAAAGCATCACCTTCCAGGTATGTTTATAAAAAAAAAATATTCTTTTGTATTATATCTATATTTTTATATATTTAATTTTAGTTTTAAAATCAAAGAAATTTTTAAAAATGAAGATAATAAAATTAAAAAAGAAAAAAAAAGTTCTGCAGAACTTGTTAGCTTTGCGAGTCTTGTATGACAATGCATTAATTATATATATAGAGTGTTCCAAAAGTCTGTCGAACTAAAAAACTATGCATAACTCTGAAACAGTTAAAGTGATTTATATGAATTTTCTAGAATTTCGTTTTGATGTTTCTGTAAATTTTATTTAACATAAATACATATGCCTGTAAACATTAGAATCGAAACAATTTTATTAATATTCGAATTTTAATCACCTACGCTTGTAAAACAGACTATACCAGTTAAATTTGACATGAAAACCATGAATGAAAATAGTATTAAAGACATCTCTAAACACTTTTATGAGACTAATATCTAAATAGATCAGCTACATTCAGAATGTCCTCTAATAATGACAGAAGAAGTTCATGTAATTTATATTATTAGTGAAAGTGTATAGACAGAAAATGTTCTAATTATTAGAATTGTTGTTTCAGTTGTATTCAGAATTATAACAAAACTTAGTAATTAGTTCAAGAAAATGAGGTGTTTTCATATTTCGACAATAAAGTTAAATTAGAAAAAGAAAAAGAATGCAATCATTTCCATGAAAATTTCGTCGAATCTTTTATTTTTCAAAATATTGAAAACATTGAATTTACAAGTTTCATTTTAAATAGCGAACGCAAATGAAATTATGCGAAACAAAACTTTAATAAAGAAAATTGAATAAAATGATATACAACTCATATGTATAACTTAAATTATTTAAGAATTATTCATATTTTTCAGACGACAGACTTCAGAACACTCTGTATATTATTAAATTTCAATATTAATAAATTATACTTTTTCTAGTTTCGCTTTGCTAATAAAATCGATATTCTTTGTATAATGATTGGTACATTTGCTGGTAAATATTGTGATCATATATTTTTCTGTTGATGTTTTTGATTCATCTTTAACATATATTTTATTTAGCTTTGGCACATGGGGCTGCATTTCCTCTAAGTAAGTTTTGATGCAAAAAAAAAGAAATACTTTTCAAACATATCACTATGCAGAAAAATTTTTTAAATGATTTTGATCAATCATTTTTATCATGAAAGAAAATTTTTATCATTACAAATCAAGGAGAAGAAGTTCCCATCAGAGTGATGGCATCGATACCAATTACCGATCGGTCGACCCGTTCAGTACAATCTACTTAGGCCGGCATCTGTATTGGTCGCAAGGGAGAAACGGGAGACTTTGTACTTGAAGATAATTTACACTATTTAAATATACTTCGAGCTACTTTACAGTACTTTTCTATAATTTTAAAGTACTTTGATGTACTTCAAGTCTGCCGTTTCCTCCTTGATTGGTCGCCAAAAATGCACACTTTTCCTGTATCCGCTCGATATTAAAGTTCATTTCAAATGTTTTTCAAGATACTATTTTATACTTATTTTTAGTGTTACTTGTCTTCGGCAATTTAGTAGATGTATTTACTGATCGATCCTTTGATCTATGCCAAGTAAATTTTACGCTACTTAATTCCTTTTGTCCTGAAAATATTCATCTTACAAATAAAAATTTTCGTAACGAATATCAGTATGTTATATTGTCATTTTTATTTTAATCTATATGATAATATGGTTTGATATACGTAGAAAATGTAACTTTCCACAAGAAAATTTTACACCAATAAATGATAATTTCATGACAAACATTCGCAAACAATCTATGTGGCTTGCTAGTAAGTATCATAATACTATTTATTTAAATATTTGTTTAATTAATTTATTTTGTTTATTGCTTAATTTTAGTTATGGGATGTGCAATAATTGTAATAGGATATTTTCAAGTCACTTTTTGGTCTATTGCATGTGAACGTCAAACACGTCGTCTTCGTGAAACACTTTTTCGATCAATACTTAATAAAGATATAGCTTATTTTGATACACATAAAACTGGTCAACTTAGTACAAGATTAACAGAAGATGTTAATAAAGTACACGATGGTACAGGTGATAAAGTTGGTTCAGCATTACAATTTATTGGTTCATCTATTGCTGGTATTATACTAGGGTATATCGAATTAAATTCTCAGATATAAACATTTTATTTAATATTATCTACTTTCTTTTTTATTTAGATTTATTAAAGGATGGAAATTAACATTAGTTCTACTTTCTCTTGGTCCAATAGTTGTTGTTAGTGCAGCTATTTTTACACGAGTACGTAGTAGAAAAAAAAGCAATGAAGCTATTAACATTATTTATTTTATTTCGATATGTCCTTGTAGATAACAGCAACAATGACATCACAAGAATTGAAAGCATATGCAAAAGCTGGAGCTATTGCTGAAGAAGTTTTAAGTAGTATACGAACTGTTTTTGCATACAATGGTGCAACTTATGAATCAAAAAGGTAACAAAATCATCATTAATTAATAAATATTTAAAATATAGTGTTGTATTTTTCATAGATATGAAAAACATCTAAGATCAGCAAAACTAAGTGGTATTCGTAAAGGTGGATTAAATGGAATGTTAATGGGTGGTATTTTTTGTTTGATTTTTTGCACATATGCTCTGGTATAGCAATTTTTCATTCAATATTCTAAGCTGTTGACTTATTTGATAGGGATTTTGGTATGGAGCTAAACTTGTTCGTGATGAAGGTTTTTCAATTGGTGGAATTCTTATTGTAATATAGTCTATCATTGGATAGTTCCATGCTTTTATCTGTTTAATTTCTATTTAGGTATTTTTCTCACTTATTACAGCAATGTTTGGTCTTGGTCAAGCAGCTCCTCATCTTCAATCAGTTGCACAGGCTCGAGGCGCAGCTTTTACATTATGGAATATTATTGATACAGTAAAAATCATACAATAATTTACTTCAAATAAGATTATCTCTTATATTTAGCCATCAAAAATCACCATAAATCATCCTGATGGTGTTAAAAAAGAAGATTTGATTGGTGATATAAAATTTACTAATGTTCATTTTTCTTATCCATCTCGAGCTGATGTTCCTGTTCTTATTGGACTTTCATTTACAGCACAAAGTGGTCAAACAACAGCACTTGTCGGTTCTTCTGGTTGTGGAAAAGTAAATAATTCAATTTAACATAAAATTCTTAAGAAAAAATAAAAAACTCATTGATTTACTTTAGAGTACATGTGTACAATTATTACAAAGATTTTATGATCCAATTGATGGTTCAGTTGAAATTGATGACATGCAAGTTAGTCAATATAATCTTGGTTGGCTTCGAGAACATATTGGTGTTGTATCACAAGAACCAATTTTATTTCAAACAACAATTAAAGAAAATATTCTTTTTGGAAAAATGAATGCAACACAAGATGAAGTTGAACAAGCAGCTAAAATGGCTAATGCACATGATTTTATAATGGAATTACCAGATAAATATGGTACACTTGTTGGTGAACGCGGTGCACAATTAAGTGGAGTATGATATTGTATTTTTTTTAAGAATTTAGTTTGTTTAATCTATTTATGTTTTTTTTGTTGTTGTCTAGGGTCAAAAACAACGAATAGGTATGATGATTAGTGAAAAAAAGATGAGTCCTTTTGTTTTTTGTTCATTTTAAATAATATTTAATAGCTATTGCTCGTGCACTTATTCGTAATCCTCGTATTCTTTTACTTGATGAAGCAACAGTAAGAAGCAAATGAAATAATGAATTTGATTGTTTAGAAGATTTGATATTATCATATTTTTATTATAGAGTGCTCTTGATAGAGAAAGTGAAAGTGTTGTACAAGATGCTCTTGATCGTGCATCGAAAGGACGTACAACAATTGTAATTGCACATCGTTTATCAACTATTGTAAGTGCATCAAAAATAGTAGTTCTTGATAAAGGATCAGTAATTGAAGAAGGTAAATGTATTAAATAAATGAAATAAATATTTTAATAACATGATTCTTTAAGGAAATCATAAAACATTAATGGATGAAAGAGGTGTTTATTATGGTCTTGTTGAAGCACAAAATTTACATGTGAATGACAAAGATCGAAAAACAGATGAAAATGATGAAGATGACGATATATCTGGTATGAAAAAATATGTTATTTCACTTCTTTCTTATTTGAAAATCTATATTGAACTTACGAGAAATATGTTCCTTTACTGATTAATCATTTTTGAGTCAAAACTATATGCATCATGTAGACTAATGAGTTTTATATACCGTAAAAAGAGTTCGGACTGTCAGGTGATAGCTACCGAGCTGTTTTGATTGTGCTGTATTTTTTTGAACCACAGTCTTCGTCTTCCTCAGGAAAAGTTCAGTTAGTCACCCTTTTGTTGGTTTTTGTTCTCAGATACGATTATGGTGAAAGTATGTCGTTTACATCGCTCATATACAGTTGTAAATTTGGGATTCCAAGTTCATGATAGGAACAAGTCAAAAGACTAGAAGCTTTAATAATATTTTATTCCTATGAAAGTCTAACGCTGTGAAAAACTTCGAATCGAAATACAAAATCAGTTTTTCTATTGTTCCTAAGGGAAAGCACGAATTCGATTCGAAAAAAATAGTGTACAAATGCAATATCTTGGTAGTAATAAGTTAACATTCTCGACTCAAAAACAATTAATCAGTTAGGGAACTTTTCTTGTTACTTATATCTAGAAAATAGTTGATGATATTTAATTGATTTTAGTTGATGATGATGAGTTAAACCAATCTACACGAATAAGTGTTCACAATAAATCCTGTCATAACAAATCTATTGAAGAAGATCAAATAAGTCAAAAAGCTGAACAAATAAATGAATCTCAAGAGGTAAATACTAGTTGAAACATAAAATTTTCTAAACAATTATTACAATAACTTAATATTGTATGAAAATAATAAAACAAACACATTACACATCCACAAATGTTTCTTGCAAAAAGAAAACTAATCATCTATGAAACTCATAAGCATTGATAAAACTTAATAATGAGTTATCTTTTGTTCCAAAAAAACAATACAAACGATACTAAATATACATGTCAATAAATAATTATAAACTGAAATGTAAAACAAAAAAATTTAAGTGAGATCACAATATAATTACTTTTTTTTTGAGGAAAAAAGTATTTCTACATATTCAACACAATTTTTAAAATTAATTCAATATTAGCATCTTTAATTATTATTAGTAATAACTATATTAATTTTTTTTCTCTTTGTTTAAGACAGCTATACTTCTTAAACAAGAAGATCATTCTTTTGATCATGTAATTATTAAAATAAATGTTATTATTGTTAATATTCTATGCTTATTTTACATAAAAATATTGTCGATATCTCACATTAATTTTGCTTTTATATGCTGACTCTTTATGATTAGAACTAATAATCTTAGTTCTATTCATATGCTTTATACTTATTTTAAATAGATCAAATATTTATATTTGTTTTTCTAATTTATTAGTATTCTGGACGTTCACCATTTTTAACAGTACTTCGAATGAATAGTCCCGAATGGTTTTATATTATATTAGCTTGTCTTGCTTGTATTTGTAATGGAGGTTAGAATGATCTTTTGTTTTTCTTTTTGTTCTATTTATTTAGATATTTTTTTTTGGTTTTAGGTGTTCAACCAGCATTTGGTGTTATTTTAAGTAAAATGATTGCAGTAAGTTAAATTTCTTTGTTCAAAAAACAAAAAAAAAAGAATAAATAAATAAACAAACAAATTTTATTTTTTAAAGGTATTCGAAGAATGCGATCCGAAACAACAAGAAAAACATGTATTAACTTATGTTTTCTTTTTTATTAGTATTGGTTTAATTATATTATTTACAACATTTTTACAAGTAAATCATCAAATGAAATTTTATGATTAATTAAAAATCTTCTTTAGAATTTTCTTTTTGCAATATCGGGTGAAACATTAACACAACGTTTACGTGCAAAAATTTTTCAAACATTATTAAAACAAGATATTGCTTATTTTGATCGACCAGAAAATAATACAGGTGCTTTATGTACACGTCTTGCAACAGAAGCATCTGATGTTCAAGGAGTAAAGATTTTCTTTTTTTCGTATTGAAAAAAAGAAAATTTCTCTTTTTTTGTATTTTCTTAGGCAACTGGTATTCGAATTGGAACAATGTTACAAAATATAGCAAATCTTGGTGTTGGAATAATTTTAGCATTTATTTATGGTTGGTCATTAACATTACTTATGTTAGCTTTTGTACCATTTATGATTGTTGCTGGATTTTTACAAATGTATTTAATGACTGGATTTGCAAATAAAGTTTGTTTAAAAAAAGAAAAAATTTGAAATAAAAATATTCTATTTGTTTATGTTATAGGATAAAAAAGCTTTAGAAGATGCAGGAAAGGTTAGTAATTAAAAGAACAAAAAAAAAACAAAAAACTAAGAATTGAAATAATCTATAATACGAAAATCTTGATAGAAAAAAAAATATTCGCTTATTTTTCGATTATTAAAAACAATTGATTAGAATCAAATGTAATTAGTTAGAATTAAAATTTTTTTCTAATTTCTAATCGGATAAAATTGAATAATTATTAGTATTTTTTGTAAAAAGAAAAAATTCATAACTGTATATTTACAAAATGAGCTATTAGAATAAGGGAAATCTTATCTAAGTGTTTTTTCTATAAAAAAAACTGCTCTTACAAATTACAATATATATTCAGAAAGATTCTAACTGACTACGTATAGCTCTAAATCAACGCTTTCTTTTTGAAGCTATGAAATTAAGTGAAAATTTTGTGACAAGATTTTTGTAGCATGAATTAAGAATTTTCTATGATAGATTGCTGTTGAAGCCATATCAAATATACGAACAGTTGCACAATTAACAAAAGAAAAACATTTTGGTGATGAATATTGTAAATTACTTGAATTTCCTTTTAGGTATGTGTCAAGAAAGAAAAAGAAAAATTTAAAAAAAAAATATTCTTATTTTTATTTATTATAGAAATAGTTTAAAACGTGCACATATATATGGCATTTTATTCAGTATTAGTGATTCGGTATGATTTCGTTTTTTTTTTCTTTTTTTTTTATTAATATAACTTTCATAATTTTGATTTCATTATTTAAAGATTATGTTTTTTGCACAAGCAGCTTTATTTACTTTTGGTGCTTGGAGAGTGGAACAAGGAGCAATGACGTAAGTTATTATTTATTATTTTTTTAAAAATATATTAAATCAAATTTTTATTTTCTAGCTTTGAAAATATTATGCTGTAAATCTATAAAATTTATTCATAAAGATATAAATACATTATTTATATTTAATTTAGTGTAATGAATTGTATACTTTTCGGTGCAATGGCTGTAAGTCAATTCATAAAAAATGAATATATTTAAATCTTATTGTTTTATTTTTTTTTTTGTTTCATAAAGGTTGGTCAAACTGCATCAATGTCACCGGATTATTCAAAAGCAATCGTATGTTTGAATTTAAATAATAATAATAAAAAAACAACTTGTGTTGATGATTTAGGCATCATCAAAAAAAATTTTGATTCTATTTAATCGTAGACCAACAATTAACAATTCTTCGACTGTTGGAAAAGAACTAGTACAATAATAATATTAAAATATATTTGATTTTCTTGTATTCTTTTTACTTTTTTTTTAATAGAAAAATTTTAATGGTCAAATTGATTTAAATAATTTGGATTTTCATTATCCAAATCGACAAGAAGTACAAGTTTTAAAAAAATTCAATTTAAAAATTGCACCTTGTATGAAAGAATCGGTTATTTTTTTTCCTGTAGGAAAATATATATCTAAATTTTGTTTAATTTAGATGAACAAGTTGCTCTTGTTGGTTCATCTGGTTGTGGAAAAAGTACAATTATTCAATTACTTGAACATTTTTATGATCCAACAGGTGGACAAATAGTAAGTTTTAAAAATATTAACAAAATAATTTTTTTATTTTTCAAAATAAATATTTAATGAAATGAGCGGAATTACTTTGACAATATCTGTTTACAGAAAAAGAAAAAGAATTATTTAAACCTTTGTTTACGAAATTTTTCCAAAAATGATAAAAAATATGAATTGGTTCATAGAAATCTGGAATTGTGTATATGTATATTCATGAAAAATAGCGGATTGTGTTAAACTGCAGTCAATACTATAAAATTCAGCGTAGTGTCACATATCCAAAATTTTGGAGATGCGCCAACATCTCTCACAGGAGATGCCGCATCTCTCGCGGGAGACGCGGTCATTTTCCACTGGAGATGTATCATCTCATTTAGAGATGCACATCCCCCCACACCCACACTCACATCTCTCGCAGTAAATGCCGCATCTCCCGCGCTAGACGTGGATGCATCTCCAAAATTTTGGATATGTGACACTGCTGAAAATTCAGTACTTACAGAGTAGAGTTGTCCAAAACCTTTAGAAATCTTTCGTGTAACTCTCCATGAATAATAACTCTGTGTTTTCTTATCATAATATAAATCTAATAAAATTGAGTGTCTGATCTTCTATAAAATTAGAACTTCAACAATAATCACACTTTTCTCGAGCAATAATGATTGTAGGATTCTAATATCTGTTTGATTACATAGTGGTTTGAATGATTTTTGGGTAACTAAATAACTTCTGTGGATTCTCATAGATTTTTAAATTCACATTCCTTTTTTTTTCTTCACTAGATATACATGTAGACTAATATCATATAATGTTCTTGCTATACTAAAAGCAAAAGCAAAAGAGAGAATACTCTATGGTCAAACAAAAAGACAACATAGTCAAAGTAATAATCTACATGAAAGGTTAGTCCCTCAATATACGAATCTCATAATAGAAGGATTAAATAGTTTTGTAAATGAATATTATTGAGACATTCATTCTTAATATCACAGTTAACTACATTCGTCTATTTAAGTACTTCTAGAATTGTTATTCTAAATATTAATTATAAAACAAAACAAAAATATATTTTAGTTAATTAATGAAAATGAATTATCAACTTTAAATCTTCAATGGTGGAGAAGTCAAATTGGTTTTGTTAGTCAAGAACCAATTTTATTTGATGCAACAATTAAAGAAAATATTGCTTATGGTGATACATCAAGAGAAGTACCTTTCGATGAAATTCAAGAAGCAGCGAAAAATGCTAATATTCATGATTTTATTATAAGTCTACCACAACAATATGAAACAAATGTTGGTTCAAAAGGTACACAATTATCAGGTGGTCAAAAACAACGAATTGGTAACAAAAAAAACAAAATCAAACTTTTTTACAAAAATAAAATTTGTATTTTATGTTTGTTTTAGCGATTGCTCGAGCACTTATACGTAATCCAAAAGTATTATTACTTGATGAAGCAACAGTAAGTAATCACTACATATTCATATATATATATATATACATCTCGATTGATTTCTAATTTGATTTAGAGTGCACTTGATACAGAAAATGAACGTATAGTACAAGAAGCACTTGATCAAATATCAAAAGGTCGTACAACTATTGTTATAGCTCATCGTTTATCAACAATACAAAATTCTGATCGTATTTGTGTTCTTCGTCGTGGTCATATAGTTGAATCTGGCAAACATGATGAATTATTAACTCTCAAAGGATATTATTATCGTTTAGCACAAGCAAATAAATAGACATTTTTTTATATTAAGAACTTGAGGCTGGCTTTTTATTTTTGTCTGTAATAGTTATGAATAAATGAAAAAACAACAACAAATATGAATAGGATTCTATGCAAAAGAAGACAGTATGATACGCATAAGAGCATAGAAATAATACAAGAGAATATATTGTTTATTTTTTTTTTTATGTCTTCATATGAGTGTTTTCGTTTGTTGTTTTTAATATGGTGAATAACTTGATGAACCACCACTACCGCGACTAGCACCGCGATATGAACCATTACGACTACCACGATATGAACTGCCTGAAAGAAAACAAAATTAATGATTCTAACATATTCAATTATCAACCTACCACGATCATCTGCATCTTGAAATGAACTACTGCCGCCACCCATACCTATTCATAACATTAGTTTTTTTTTTTTATTCTAAATTTTTTTCATGGTAATAACTTACTACGAAAACCACCACCACCACCACTACCACTACCACTACTACGATCATTGGAAAATCCTTTTCCTGAGCTAGCCCATCGATCACCACCTGAACCATAATTTTGACGAGAACTATTATCATTCCAATTACTTCGTGCACCACGGTAGCCTTATATTTTTAAAAAATTTCATTAAAATATACATGAGAAGCGAAAAAAAAATGAATACATACCACCACCTCGACCACCACGATCATTGTTATTTCGATTACGACGTTGTGCTAATTGCACACGTACAGCTGTACCTATTGAGTCAATATGTTGATCTATTGAATAATAAACAAAATCCAAAAAACATTGAAATAAAAATCAAATAAATTGAAGTTTACCATTATATTGTGAAATAGCTCTATTAGCAGTTTCATCATCCTCATAAGTTACTGTAGCTCGACCATTTGCTTCACCTGTATCACGATCTTTGTAAATCCAAATTTTTGGACCACCTGATCGGTCATCAATCTTAAACAAAAAAGAATAGTTAAAAAAAAAAACTAAAACCAATAATATTTTACTTTAATAGAGCCAACCGTTGAAAAAATATCAAGAATTTGATCTCGTGTAATACTTTTCGGTAAATCTTGAATAAATATTGTATCAGTTTGAATTTCAACTTCTCCTCTATCATTATTTTGTCGTCGAAATCCATAACCACCACCACCACCACCATCTCGTCCTAATATAATTACAAAAAAAACAAAATGTTGTTTTTTTCAATGAAATATTATCAAACTTAAATAAATCCCAAAGTATACTTGAGACAGAGTGAGAGAGATTTTTTTTTTTATTCATGTTTAATAATAAGTAGAATAAATATATTTTTCAACATCAAATATTCAATTTAATTCTTTTTTTTTTTCTTTTTAATATATGACATCTTTTTTTTTTCTACTGTATTTAAAATTAATAATATAAAGTGGATGCAATGGGTATATATAGATATATATCTTACTTGAATTATTATTTCCAAATGACCCACGATAAGATCCACTATAGTAAGATAGAAATCAAAAATAAAAAACATCAAACATCATGTATAGATAAAAATATCCTCAAGTTATTTTTTTTTAAATATCTATATACGTTTACCCATCATATCAATTTCGTACTTTACTTTTTTTTTTTTTATAATCATATTCAATTACTTGTATTTATATGCGAATAAATAATATAGAAATTTATATAATTGTTTGTTCCAAAAAAGATATTTATGTTCAGTTCTTTTTTATATTTGTTTCATGTATATGTGTATATATATATATATCAATATCAAAGCGTATTATTTCAAAGAGAAATGAAAAATAATAATTTTAATTGTATTATGAATCAGTAGCAAAAAAATAAATACTTATGTTATATAATGAAACCTACCCTTCCTGTGGACGATTATCGTCATAATTGCTTGAATGTGAATAACCTGTACGTGAACCTAAAAAAAATTCATATAGTTGTTTTTTTTTCGTTTTATTAATTTATATAAATAATATGTATTCGACTTTACCCCCATGGGATCCGGAACTCCAGATATTTCCACTGGCATCTTCATTTGTAGAACTACTACCCATGTACGACATTATGAATTGTAATGAATAATTTTCCTTCTTTCACAATCGAATTTATATGACGAGGCAAATATCGGGGAGAAAAAACAACAAAAGAAAAACTGAATAATGTAAATTCGCAATTTCTTGATCTGAAGAGTTTGTTTCATTATGGAGACACAACATATATGTCTATGTCCGATAAGAAAAGATGTCACTGTTAGACGGTTAGATATGAGATAATATTGCAAACATTAAATATTCTTGTGGATAATAATTCGAATTAAGGTGAATACAACGAAAATACGTTCGTTTCGATCTGAGAAGCATTGTTTTATTTATCTGTGAATAAAATAATTGATATTTATCATACTTCAAAATATTAATAGACATTTGTCAGCATGAGCGCAGTATAAAACAAATTTTTCAGCTGACGCAATTGTACATCATTGTTGATGCACCGCTCAGAGTTATATAAGTAGTGAAGTTAAACTTCTATATATATATATATTTTTTTTTTCTACTGTCAATTAATATTGCCAAAGGGCACTGAGTTAAAGGAAACAAATGAAATCGGTTGTAGTATTGGCAAAGTATTGCTGATTGTAAGAGTCTTCAATCTAAAAAAAAAAACATATTAGGTCATTATGATGGAGTAAAATATCATCGTGTCAGGTGATAATAGAGAAAAGATATTTGCTCGATCTAGATAAGTTATTCTGTATAAAATAGCATGAGAATGGAACCAAATGTTATTTTTGTTTTGTTTTAAAGTTAAAAACAATTTAAACCTAACGATTAATACTATGCACATTAGTTTTCGGTTAATCGCCATTCATCATCATGCATTCTGAAACCGGTATGTGAATTATAGATAATGAATACTTTATTCTAAATCGAATAGATTTTCGAAGTGAAATTGAATAAATATTAGTGAATTAAAGACATGAATATCATTATTGAATTCTATTTTGTTATAATTTGAAAAAAGATTGTATTTCATCTTTCACTATAATTTATTTTAAGATAAAAAATTAAAATATTTTAGAAATTAAAATTAAATATATAATTATTATTTTTATTTTGAAATTTTTACATAATAAAATAATTGTTATAATTTTGACAAAGGTTTTTAATATGTTTTATTTCTAAAAAAATAATTATCATTTACAGATGTCTTTATCGTAAAATTTCAAGAAAATATCGTTAGATAAATAGAACAAATATTCTATCCAGTGAGACAATTAATGAAGCAGTGCTCACTGGAAGATCAGGTTAGCTTTTGTATTACGAACTATGTGTCTGTACTTCCAAAACTAGATGTTTTTGCCCTTTCAAAATTTTAAAGGATGTCTAAAATCTCGATCAAATACTGAATAGAATAATATGTTAACTTACTACGAAATGAAATTATACTTAACTCTTGAACAATTGAATTCAATTTTTAATTGAAAATAACTACTATTTGTGAGTTTAATTTTATTATCGTAGATGATTTATAATATTGAAGAAAAATGTAACATGTATATATATATATTATATGATTCTTGTGTTTTTGTTTATTGAGGTTTATATTTTTTGCTTATTGCACTTTGCATTATATTCGTCAATGGTCGACTTATTCAATCAGAGTCTATTGTTAATGAACCACTTACTATCGATGTTATATCAACTAATAATGTACCTATCCTTCCTCAATTTTCAACAATAAATCGAGCTAATATACCGCCAGTAACAGCAAATAAAACTAATACTTCAGTGTGTTATCCAGTTGTTGGCTGTTTTGATAATAATGAACCATATAATAATGCTGGTTTAGAAGTACCTCAATCACCTGAACATATTAGTACACAATTTCTTTTATTTACACAAGAAGCTCCTACAACACCAGAATTTCTTGTCTATGATAGTAATGATCAATCAATTATAGAATCAAATCTTAATTCTTCTCGATGGTTAAGAATTATTGTTCATGGTTTTACAAATAATCGAAATAGTATTTGGATAAAACCACTTCAAGATGAATTATTAAAATTAAAAGATGTAAAAATTAGTTTTAGTTTTAGTTTTTTTTTCTAGTTTTTGAAATTATTTCTTATGAATATAATTAGAATGAATTATCAGATGTACTTGTTGTTGATTGGGGTCATGGTGCTAAATTTCCATTATATACAAATGCTGCTTCAAATACACGTCTTGTTGGTAAACAAATTGGTTTACTTTTACAAAAATTACATAATATGAAAGGATTTTCATATGATAAAATTCATTGTATTGGTTCGTTAATATCAAGAAAAGAAATATTAATTATTATTGTTTTTATATTTTTATTAGGACATAGTCTTGGTGCACATACATGTTCTTTAGCATCAAATATAATTGATAATCAAATGGCTCGTATTTCTGGTCTTGATCCAGCTGGTCCATTATTTGAAGGAAAAGATGTACTTGTTCGTCTTGATAAAAATGATGCAAAATTTGTTGATGTTATTCATACAAATACAGATATTGCTTTTGGAGTTGGTCTTGGATCAAGTCAATCATCAGGACATGTAGATTTTTATGCTAATGGTGGTCAACATCAACCAGGTTGTCCTTCAGTGTAAATATTTATTGAAGAAGGAACTTTTTTTTTTTTTGTTCTTCTTTCAATATTAATATTATTTTATTTTTTCAAAAGGCTTTCACTTCTTGGTAATGTAATTCATGGTCATAGTGAAGGTAAAATAATTGAAAAATATTTAAAATAAATATAATTTTATTTAATAGCTATTTATGAACAAACATCATGTTCACATGGTAAGTTTAAAAACAAAAATATAAGTAAATTGAAAATTATTTTATATTTATATTTAGGTCGTTCACATGGCTATTTTACTGAATCAATCAAGTATATATCTATTGATAGAAATTAATTAGAACAATTTTCTGTTTTTTTCTTTTCTATTCTAGTTCAGAATGCCGATATAATGCTTTTCCATGTCAAGATTATGTAAAAACGAAAAAAAAAAAAGAATTACTTTTCTATTTCTTTTCATGATTTTATTCTATTTAGAATAGTTTTGTCAATGGTCAATGTCTTGCATGTTCAACATCAGGTTGTGCTCAAATGGGTATTGAAAATAATGTTTTTTTTTTTTATTGATATAATGAATAGTTAATTTTTGTGCTTGTTTTTATTTGTCGTTAAGGTTTTTATTCGGTTTATTCACTTGGTCGTGGTAATATGTATTTATCAACAAAGAATACTTCACCATTTTGTGGTTAGAATTTATATTCAATTTTTTATTTTATCGATTTATTTTTTACTTATCTCAATCTATAGGTAATCATTATTTGATTGAACTTGTACTCAATCGAGATATGATTGCAACAAGTGGTGAAATTTATGTTTCAATTCATTCAAATTATGAAATATTAACTAATGTTAGTATGACTATGAAGTAAGTTTAAAAAAAAATGAAATTATCTAATTCAATATTCATATAATTATAAAGATCGAAAACTGATATAAAACCAGGTGATATATTTCGTCATGTATTCAGTTATAAAACTGATTTGGGTAAAGTTGATTATGCTATTGTGCATTTTAATAAAGCAAAGAATTGTATGTATATTTATTAAAATGTATATGATGAAAACATATGTTTTATATTACTTTAGTCTTTGGATGGGGTGCTGAAAAAGGTAATGAAATAGTTATTTCACGTCTTCGTTTGAAATCACTTGAAGATAGTGTTATGTATGTATACAAAAGTTGTCATACTTCTTTTTTTTTTTCTATTTTTGTCTTTTCTATTTAATAGATATAGTGGACTTTGTGAAACGCATACAAAAATAGAAGCACATGCTTTTGAAACAGTTTTACTCAATCGTTCGGATTGTCTTGATCCGAAAGAAAATTTGTGAAACTGAAGAAAATAAAAATATATTCATAAAATTATAGATTAAAATGTATTTGTAATAGACAATTATACATTGAAACTTCTATTAATAAACATCTTGCATAAGTAAACAATTCTAGAAGTCCTACTTAAACATTGTTTTTAAAATCTCAATTACTATTTTAACCTCTGTTAAATGAATGCATGTGCAATTGTTTTCTTTTTGCTCCTTTTCATCTTGGTCATTTCTAGCAAATGTACTAAAACTATTAACTGTTCATATTAAGGAAAAGCAAAGACATTACAACATTATCTGATGTTAGATAAGAAAAAGTTCAATTAATCAATGATTATAATGTTAGTAATCACTCATCACAATGTAAATTATCTGAAAACTATAATATTTTACTTACGAGGGAAGGATTCCAAGTGATTCACCGCTTTTGGCTCCAAATTTTGCCCATAAGTAGAGATCTTGTAGACTAGAAAAATCCTAAGAGGATATGGGCTCATACTGCGATTTGGCTGAGAGATATTCAAGTTTTACCCAAAATTTCCTATGGGACCTTGATTTTCCAGCAAAATCATATTTTCGAATTTTCAGCTGAAACTTTGCCTAGATAAAGCCCTCAATTAGACTAGTTTGTAAAAAAAATTTCAGTACTTTTGGACATAGTATTACTGAGATATGAATTTTCCAAAATACAGGCGCTTTTCGATTGATATTGTATAAAACATCAATACTTTGAAAAATTCATATCTGGGTAATAGTACGGCCAAAAGTACTGAAATTTTTTTTACAAGCTGCTCTAATTGAGGGCTTTATCTGGGCAAAGTTTCAGCTCAAAATTCGAAAATACGATTTTGCTGGAAGATCAAGGTCCCACAGGGAATTTTGGGTAAAACTTGAGTATCTCAGCCAAATCACAATATGGGCCCATATCCTCTTAGGCTTTTTCTAGTCTACAAGACTCCTAATTATGGGCAAAATATGGAGCCACAAGCGGTGAATCACTTGGGGACCTTCCCTCGTTAGTTCTGTATTCGATATTTTAAAACGAAAACGATAAAGAATATTTAAATGATTATCAAATAAAGCACAATAAAAGTATTGAACAAGAAATTCAAAAGTTTTAACGTAAAAAAATTTAATGAAAATTGTAAAATATTCATTAATTTACATATATCTTGACTGAAACCATAATACAACGCTTTATCAAATAAAGGCAGCGTTTTATATTTCGTTGAAAGTTTTTTTTTTCAATTCATAAATATTCAAATGAAAAACGCTTATATATTTTAAACACTTTATTTCATTTCATAGTAAAATATATAATATCTCTTTCATAGATAAACAACTTTTTGTTATCAGAGATATGTAGCAATGAAAGATGTACACCCTCCTTAGTTCTTTTTCATTGAAAAAAAAAAAAGAATTCTGCATCCTGCGTCACTGTATTTATTCTTCACTATATTCCAATATAAAAACAACAGAAAATTATTTTTCCCATTAATGTGAGTTAGAGTTTTTTTTTTTGCGAAATTTATTTCCTCATTTCAAGTCATTGTCCTATTATTAATTTTAGAGTCTTTTTTTTGTTTGAAGATTTAATCTTGATTTTCATGTTACCAGTAGTGGCGGAGCCAAGATTTTGAGCTGATGGAGGCTCAGCCCCCTTGGTGAATAAAATACATGCTTTACAAATTTTTCTGGGGGGGGGGGCTCAAAGGTTTCTGAGGAGGGCTGAGCCACCCCCTGACTCCGCCACTAGTCACCAGGCATGCTGGATACACAGTATATGTCTATGTGTTTTTTTTGTCTATTACTCCCAACATCATACGACATCTGTCAGTACATCAGCTGACATCGTATAGATTCATTTGATTTCTATTCTGACTGCCCATCTTCCTTTTATGGTAGTATGTATCGTATTGAACTGTCCACTTTCTTATTCGTTCTTCATCATCATCTCATCTTGTCAGTATCAACATGATTGGAGACCTGTTCGACGATAACATATATATATATGTATATACATATAATAAACATAACAAAAGTTCAAGTTCACTACTTGTCAATAAAAAAACAAGTTATTTTTTTTTGAAATATTTATTTTAGATTTTACTAATCTATCCGTCCCTATTGCCTTTTTATTTTCATGTATTTTTTATAAATTTATTCAAAACTGACAATACTGATTAATAACGAAACACATTCCAAATTTCAATTAAGGTATCTTCGTATTTATCTTTGATGATTACATAAAAAAAAAAAAGAAAGATAGTTATCTATTATCATATTTATCGCTTTTCTTTTTCGTACGTTTTTTTTTTCATAGGGTATTTATTTTACTTGTATAATTAATGAATTATAATCTTCATGCAAGGTTTTCTTACTTGTTTATCATTAAATAAGTACATAGAAAAACGAGATAATCATCATTTACCTATTTTTTCATGTATTCAAACTTATAATCATTCATGAATATAACATATTAAAGAATTTCTTTTTTTTTTTTTCTTCTCCAAAATCTTTTTCTTTTTTTGTTCTTCAATCATTACACCTCCAATGACGACAAGGTGAGATGTTATGAGTAGAGTCAAAGGAATACGGTCGTTTTCATTTTTTCTTCTTCTTCTTCTTGTTCTTCTTTTCTTGAATTCGAATTGAATGAACATAATACCATTTGAAATGTCAATTATGATAGTATATAAGTGAATAAAAGCATGAAAAAAAGAAAAGAATGGAGAAATAATGTTATAGTTTTCATTGAAATGAGTTCGAATTTTTTTTTTTTTTTTGGCATTAATTATTTTCTTTTTATGTCTAGTTCATCATCAAATAAATCAATTATTTTATCTTCTAATAATGAAAATTTAAGTTTGCCAAAGATCGCCGCCGCAACTACTCACATTATTGACCGTCATCTGGCAAGGATCGTTGCGGGCAATGCAGGTATGGCTGTGTTTATTTTGTTACTAATCGAAGAAAGTTTTTTTTTTTTGTTCTAAAGAAAATTTACGTGCACATCTTGACTCGATGTATAAACTGCTGCGACCCGACGATCGTCTTACCTTGGTTTGTGTCTACTCTTTTTTTAATATTTTAATTTCTTTTTCTTTACAATTATATATTTAAATAGATGGTCCAATTGGAAAGTGGTTTTCCAAATCGTTTTCGTTACCTAGTCATTGTTACATGTGTCGGAAGACAAGAAACAGAAGAGTAAAAAGAAAATATGATTAGTATTTATTTATTAATAATTAAAAATATTTACTTATTGTATAGATCGGCTATTCTTGGTTTCGATGTTGGTACAAATGAGATTACAATCGGTATGACATTACCAATATGGGCCGATTTGGATATATCACTCGACGGTGATGGGTAAATTTCTTTGGATTTTTATCGATAACTTTAAATATTATGAATTTTGATAAGAAAAAAAAAAGGCTAAACCTTGAAATTAGGTGATAAGTTTCTTTTTCCTCAAATATTATTATACATAATAACACATAGGAAATTTTCTAATCTACATAAGGAAAATTTTATATTATAGAAAAAAACTTTTTTTCTTTTTTATTTAGTGGTTTTAAATTAACTTCGTACGATCGATGTCATATTTTCAAGCCGGTGAGCGTACAAGCTCTGTGGTAATTATTTAAAATTTATTTATTTATTTATTTATTTTTGTTTATATATTAATTAAATATTGAAATTTTATAGGACTGCTTATCAGAGTTTGCACAAAGCATCAAATCAAGCTCGTCTTTATAATTATATAGCTAATAATGGTATAACACATAGTTGGATTGAATATTATCGTAATCCAGATATACGTTCAAATCAAATTTATGTTAATGAATGGAATCAAATGGATGATATTTTATCACATCGTAGTGATTCACCTCATTTATATCAACCGTATATTATCAAAAACAATATTGCATATATATATATCTAAATGAAAAAGATATTTTTGTTTTTGGTATTTTTTTTAGATTATCGTCAGATGAAGAAACACTTCGTGCTAGAATACATGTTAAATTAAAAGAAATTATGTTACAAGTTGATCTTGATGAAGTGACATCGAAATTTGTAAGTTAAATTAATTAATGTTTGATTTTATTCTTTTGAAATTTTTGTAAAATTAAATATTTCGTTTTTTTTTAAAGTTACGTGAACAATTAGAAAATGCCTTTCAAATGTCTTTATCTCCTTATAAACAGTATATTGATGATGTTATGTTACAAATTCTTGCTCAAATGGATAAACCAACAATGATTTTACCATATTTATATCTTGGTTCAGAATGGAATGCATCAAATTTTGAAGAATTAAAAGCAAATAATATTGGTTATGTATTAAATGTTTCACGAGAAATAGATAATTTTTTTCCTGGTCATTTTAAATATTTAAATGTTCGTGTACATGATCAGGATGATGCAGATTTATTAAAAGAATGGGAAAAAACATTTCGATTTATAAATGAAGCAAAGTATAATTATTAAATTCTTTAAAAAGAAACTTTATATATATATATTATTTTTCCTTTTTATAGAGCTAATAATCAATGTTGTTTAGTTCATTGTAAGATGGGTATTAGTCGATCTGCATCGACGGTAAAATATCCAAAAGACAAAAAAAAAAATACAATAAATAATTAGTTATAAATTCATTAATTAATCTATTTTTTTTTTTTGTTTGTTGAAATTAGGTATTAGCATATCTTATGAAAGAAAACAATCATTCATTTGCTGATGCTTTGGAACATGTAAAAAAACGACGATCATGTATCAATCCAAATGGTGGTTTTAGAAATCAATTACTTATTTATGAAGGAATACTTGCGGCAAAGTAAAATAATTAAAAATTTGAAAATTTATTATTATTATTATGTATTTTAGTAAAACATTTCGAAGTAAATTAAATGACAGTCAAACAATTACAACAACAATTGGAAAAAAAACAGTACCTATACAGACAATATCATCATCATCATCAATTGATACTAAAAATACATCAAATATACCTGTTCAACGTTCATCATCATCAAATCCTATAGTTCTTATGCGAACACGATCTCCAAATAAATCAAATCCTATTGTTATTGCATCACGACAAACATCTGAACCTTGTAAACAAACATCACATGTAACTACTCGACCAAATTCCATGATTTAGTTAATTAATTTATTTTATTTTTTTTTGTTGTTTCATGTTTTTTCTTATTCTTTTTCTCTTGTATGTTCTTCTTCTGTCTCTTTATTTGGACATACGGAAAGAAAATCGTTTTTTTGTATGTATAGAATCTTCTTCTTCTTTTTTTTCGTCTTGGAATGATACAATTTCTTGCTCTCTTTCTTTTTTCGTTCTACTATATATGTTTGTGTGTTTTTTTTTCTGTAATATCAAATAACTGACAAAAGCTTCTTTCCATCATAAAAAAAAAAAGAAAACGAGTAAATATTTAAAAAAGGAAAAAACACTGCGATTTATTTATGATAATTGGTTGATTTATGTGTTGCTGTTGTTGTTTTTTTTTTTATTATTTAAAAGAACAAAATATCAAGACAGAAAATATATGAAATAGAAATATTATAAAAGTATATCATATATCTTTGAAGAAACAAGTCAATTCGGATAAGTTTATTAATAATGAATCGATAGAAGTTATGTAGAATTCAATTAATCTTTGTTATATTTATTCATTACTAATCATAGATACAGAAGAATTTTTCGCAAAAAAATAAAAACTCATATCAATACAAAATTATTAACAATAAAATCATGTCATTTGATGATTATTATGAATAGAGACGAATGTGCTAACTTTCATAAGCATTTGAAATTGTATGATTTCAAGTATGGCAATAAATGATTCAATATATTGATTATTTTTTTTTTGACTTCGACGACTTCAAAAAAATCAGAATTCTTCGAAAAAAAAAATTACAAAAGTTTGATGATTATAAAAGGAAGTCAATGGCATTCAGAAAAATTTTGATTTCAATTGAAAATATTTTATTGTCGTGCTGATTTATTATCATATGAATTAAAATAGAATATTCTTGATATGAGATTATACAAGTAAAAATAATAAAAATTAAACGACTTTATGTTCACTAGATGGCATATGTGAAAATTCAAAATCGAGATGAACAAAAGCTCGTTCAATATCATTAATAGATTCCAATTGATTTTGTAATTCTTCACCAATGTCATGAGCCATAGCAAGTGGCATCGATCCTGGTAAACCAATATCAACTTCAACAAAAAAATTCGTACCATGATGAGCAGCTTGAATACAATCAATTTTTTTGACAACATCAGGACGATAATTATAAACGACATGAGTAAGTCGTTGAAGAAAAAAAGGTTCAGCCGTAAGACCTGATAGACGACGTACTTGTCCTACGAATAAGAAAAAAAATAGAAACGATCATAGAATCAACTAAAAATTTTATTTTAAACATGTAAATGAAATTTAAAAACAAATAATTCAATTCAGCTATTGTAATCAAAAGAAAATCTATTGTTATTTACTGTTTGCTTGCAAGATCCAAGCAATAATAATATACACTGAAATAAGAATAGCACCAACTGGATCGACTACAATAGCTTCTTTCTTGAGTTTACCATGCAAAGCATTTGAACCTAAAAATAAATCAATATAAATATATATACATTTCAAATAACTTTATAATTTTTGTTTTTATAAATTTATGAAAACATATACATTAAATCTTATTTCATCGATTTTGATTATGAATAATATCAAAAAAAATAAATAAATCATACCAATAAGTCCACAAACAAGTGCAACAATATTCGATGCTACATCATTTCGACTATCTTCTGCTAATGCATACATTGTTGGATTTTTAATTCGATAACATAAGACGAATAGAACTGCTTTAGAGACTTGAAATTAGAGAACATATTATGTTTTCATAAAATAATAAAGAAAATGAAATTTACCAATCGTAAGAACCATAGCTATTATAGGTACTATGCTCATGTCTAAATGTGGTAACGTTTTTGTTGATGAAGCATTATGTTGATGTGTGAAATATTCAATGTCTTGATCTAAAGTTTCGGCACTTTCAAAAATAACTTGTACACTTGCTGAACACATTATTACAGATAGAATAACAATTGATATTGGTTCAAGACGTGTTCGTCCTATAGAAAAAAAAACTCAACGTCGTAATTTATCATTATATTTTATAAAAAAAACACAAATAATAATAATAACCTCCAGGATATTTATAAGCATCTCGTTTTTTAATTTTTCGAGCTGTCCAAATCAGAATTAGACTAGTTAAAAGATCAACAATACTATCAACAACTGAAGAAATAACCGAAAGTGATCTTGATATTACTGCACCAACTATTTTGATAATGACAAGAATCTTTAAAGAAGAATTTAATTATAATTAGTCAGATTGATACTCAAAAAAACAACAGACAATGTTGGTGACTAAAGTTATCATAACCAACAGTTTTATTGTTCGTTTATGCCGTTTTTGATAAGCCGTGTCATGATCTTTAGTTTCATCACTTTTTGGTAAGAGAATATCTTCAATAGATGTTATTAAGTCCAATTGATCTTCATAAAATTCTCTAAAATCAATGAAAACATACTTAGAATATAGCAGACTCTATCTCATTCGTTAAATATTATCTAATTTCTCTACTTATTCTTTTTTTTTTCTAAATTAAGAAACTCAATATGAAATAGTAAATCAATTCAAATTCTTTCCACTAATCTTTATCTACTTTTTCTTTCATAGAAAAAATATTTCGCGAAGTATCAATTTTCAATTTTAATGTATTTTTAAATTTTTAGAATATTATTCATTTTCTTATTTAACAAATATTTTTATCATTTTTTTTTAATAATAAAATCACATATATTTTTAAATATTGAAATGATTCATTTCAACAACAATAACAACACATTATCAAAATATTCAGTTAAAACATATTATTAATAAAGTAGAATTCTTTATATGAAACTACCTGACTTTTTTTGGAAGAGATTTATCATCCGGTTTACATAAAGGTTTAAAGGATTGTATATGTTCTAAAGAACCATAGTTTGATGAAGGAACAGACAATGTTGGTTCATTGTCGATATTTTCCATTTCATGAACAAAACCAGCATTACTACTTCTTCGTGATGATCGTTGATGAGCCATTAGAAAACGAAGAGGTCGTGTCGAATTCGGTGCATTGCTGCTAGAAGATGAACGTTTTTGATTTTTTTCTGGTAATACTCGTGATTTATCAGACTCTGAAGTATCCATTTATAAATCAAAATGTACTTAGTGATTAAGCGATTTGTATTAATGATTTTTTCAGGTGTTTAGTTTTTTTTATAGTAAATCTTGTCATTTGTACATTTTCTGTTTATTCTTCACTTATATCTATTTTGTATATGTGATCATTAAACCTTGACGTACTTATCAAAAGCAATAACAGAAACGAAAAGCTTTTACTATCTAAAAATCTGTCTAATATGAGTAAAAAATAAAGACTATTGATCATTCAGTGATGCTTTATTCGTATATATATATATCTATATATACATTAAAATAAGTCAAACAGTACAGTGTAAAAATTATTCACTTACGCAATATTTCCGGAGTTGTTCATTGAAGTTTTCATAAAATGGGTTTACTTCTTTCACAAAAAACGTTTTTTTTTTCTTCTCTTTTCATATACTTATTTTCTTGTTTAATATCAAATAGTTAACAAAAATTTTGAAAAAAAAAAAGAAAGCAGAAATAACAGACAAAAAAACAAAAAAAATCCATCTACTGATTTGATTGTTTCATCTATTATTTCAAAAAGAAGTTATATATATATACAACAAGCAGAATTTATTTATTTTGTTTTTGTTTTCTAATTTCTAATCACCGATAAGTTATCAAATATTCAGCATAAGCTTGTGAATCATGATATGTTACTAAAAGAAAAAAATGAAACAACAAAAAGGCAATTTAAAACCAATACTACATTAAAAAAAAAAAGACAAAATGATTATTAAAACATACCAAAAATACCTTGACCATCACCAGTAGTATCGTAACCAGATGGTGGAACACGCATACCGGAATTTCCTTGAGTTGTATTACCAACAAGAACTCGAGCTAATAGATAAAAACATAAATCTTATATCGTATAATATAACAATTATTTACCAAGAAACATTCGTCGAATACCATTACGATCAGGTAATGCATAACTATGACTGTACAATGAATCACGTGCAAAATAACAACCTTGTCCAAAAGCTGCAGCTAAAAACAAAAACGAAAATTAATCCAGAATTATTTATTTATCTTCTTTCTTTGCAGATTTAACTAACCATGTTGACCAGCATATGAACGATTAAAACATTCGACTTCAATATTTTTCGATGATCGTTCATCACAACCTAGAAAAAATTCATATAGAATCAAATTAATTTATTTAATTATTTATTTATTTACCATGAAAAAGCCATTGTTCAGTTTGTTTGCCTAATTTTTGTCGAAATTCACATTCATGTGCTGAATATTGTTTATACCATCGTTGATTTTGTATTCGTTCTATTTGAAGTATATTCGGTATACCATTACCATTAGTGGCAGTAGAACGTGGTGCACGAGACACTTTTGGAACCTTTAAAGTCAATGGATTTGGACCAGTTGGATTTGCATAGGAATTATTGGATCGATATATTTGTTGTGGAAGAAAAGGAACAGAAGAAGGAGCAGGTAATGATGGTGGCAATGGTGGTGGTTGGGATGTATGAACCATTGTGTTTGTTCCAAGAGGCAAGGAATATGGTAAAGTTCCAAAATTATGATTTGGTGGTAGTTGGTTTGCTACAGACATATTGTTATTAGTAATAGGAACTTGTATAGGACCGAATTGTTGCAATAATCCAGGTGGAAAATATGATTGAGGAGAACTATTTATTGGTGGAACAAAAACTGAAGATGGTGGTGGTGGTGGTAGGGGAGGCCGTATTGGCATTGGAGGAGGAGCAGGAACAGGAACAGGAGCAGCATGTTGGTTTTTTAATTTTGTCCAACTTTGATGAAATTTATCAGCTACAAATATATATTCTGTTGATTGTGGATGGAGTACATGACGAGAAAAATTTATTAACATTGGTAATGCCCAATATTTAGGTAAACATTGTTGTTGATCCAAAAATAATAAATCAAAATCATCATTGTTATTATTATAATTATTATTATTATTTGTTATCTATATAAATGACAATTCAATAATAAATAAATTCTTGTACAAGAAATTTACCTGATTACTTATTTGTCTATTAAAATGTATTGCATGTTCAGATTCAAATAATTTTCCTTGTTGATATAATTGTATAGTTTGAATTTCGGCAGGTGCTAAACGTAAATTTGATAAATCATTATGTTTTATTGGACTACGACAAAGCAGACAAACTAAAAAAAGGAAAAATAAAATATATAAATCGTTTATATTTGTGTTTTTATTCATATTAATAATATAAATAAGTAAATAAATAGACAACTAACTAAGTATTTCATTTGTTGTTGTTCGTTGTCGATTCATTTCATTAGCAAAACAATCATAACATATTTTACAATTACAATGTAATACAAATATATTTCCATATGAATGTTGTTTTGAACATAAATCACATTTACGACGAGCTGTATCATTATTATTTGTTATTATTGTATCATTTTGTTGTTGAACAATAGGTTGTATATCATCTGTATCTTCTGCACCATAAAGATTGCTATATAATTCGAAAACTTTTTTACTTTGATAATTTTGAAATAAAAGAATTTCTTCATTAGTTAATACACGAGTTTCAGATAAATCTTTATCTTGTAAATGATAACTACATTGATGACATGTCAATACTTGATCATTGTTCATCTTTAAGAAAAAAAACAAAACACTATTTTTTATATAAATTTCTTTTATTTTAAGAAATTAATTAAAAATTAGGTTAGTTCTATTGAAGTTTCTGGTGAATTCAATATATCCTATGGATATACACTCTCAAAAAGTTTTAAATCGTCTACTTGTTAGAAAGGAAATCTGGATTAAATGTTGGCCCTAATGTTTAAGTACAACTATTGTATTTGTTCAATACCTACACACGAAAAGGTACTTCCTACTACTTTCAATTCGAGAAAATAATCATCAGTTTGAAATTAAGAACACGGGAGCGTATCAGATGTATTTGAATGTTTCGAACACTTATTATGATTGTTTTGTCGTTATTTCAAGCATTCTGCATTTGAATTAGTTTCGAGCAGAATTTCCCGAAAGGAGTAACTTTCTAAAACTCAATAACACATGATCTACAGATAAATCATGCATATTGACAGAGGCGGCGCGAAGAGGTCAGAACAAGGGGGAGGGGGGTACACAAAAATCGGAGAAAGTAGCCTAAAATTTGTCCGGTTATTTTTCCAAAATCGAAGAAAACTCTTTAGTAATCTCTCTAAATTAGGAGAAAATCTGAACCAGAATTCTCAAAGCAGGGGGGTACCCTCCCCCCGCTCGCGCTGCCCCTGTATATTGAAAAGTGAATGTTCAACGGTTAGAAAAGAGCGGACTCAGCAAAATTACAATTTTGAGCGGAAGATTTTTTTAAATATGTTCCATTGTTTAATGTTTGTCATGACTATGATTTCTCATAAATAAACTTACTTGATTTTGTAGACGTTGTTTATAACATAATAAACATAATGAATGATTATCCAAACAATTAATAAAATAAAATTCATCTGATCGTATTGTATTTTTACATACATCACAAGTTTCTTTTGAAAGACCTATTTTATAAGAAAAAATAAAAATAAAAAAAATAATAATAATTGATAAATATAATTAGAATTAAAATAATTATAAAACTATACCATTTGTTTGATTAAATTGTTCTATCATTTCATAAATATCAATAGATCTTCGATTTTTTCGTTGCCATGAACAAATAAATGATTTAATAAGTTTTTCATCAATATTTGGATTTTGTAAATGTTTATATAAAAATTTAGCTAATGTTGAATTATCATCATTGGTACATATTAACATATGTTGTTCATAATCATTCATTAAAACAGGACAATAACATATTTCACATGGAATTGTTAATGAACGTCCTAGACATTCATTATTATGTATAAAAAAATCATGTTGATCAATATATAAATCACATTTATCACATTTTATACGAAAATTATCTATTTTATTATTTTTATCTATATTAATTTGAATTAATTGAAGAAGAATTTGATGATCTTTTATAGTAATTGGTAAATCATCAAGATCATCATTTTTTAATAAATAACCACAATTAACTGCTAAACATATTGGTGGTGTTTTTGTCTATAAAATATGAATAAGTTATTAAATATTTAAAGTTTTTTATTTCGTCTACCTGAATATGTTTTTTTGTCCAATTAAAAATACAATTTAAACAAAAATCATGTAATGATGGACAATTAAATGTTCGTAATAATACTTCTTGTTTTCCACATGATTTACATTCATCTTTATTTTCTTTAATATCATCAGATACTAAATCAATTAAAACGGGTGATGATTTATTAGGAAAAGATAAATGAGAATTAGGTGATGGACAATGACGTTTGGTTGGTGGCGATAAATGATCTGACTCAGTACTATCATCATTTGAATTATTCAAATCAGTTTTTGAAGATAACTGATTCATATTATCATCTAAAATTGTAATTTCTATTAGATTCATCATTGGGAAAGAATAAATTAAAGTAAAACAAAAAAAACGGAAGTGAATTTCATATAAATTTAAAAACTGAAATTGACATTTTCAAAACAGTATGCCTATTAATTGATCTAAGTTCAATACAAAGAATAAAATATATTTTTCTTGTTTAATGTACCCTTTAGTATTGCAAGAAATGTCAATAATATTTTTTTCTTCCAACTATCATCTTTCTTTTTTTTTCGTTATGTTTTCTCTGACTCATATGCATATGATTCTCTTGTCATCATTCGTCAATTAAGAATGAAAATTTCTTTCGAATTTCAATAGATCACTAGCGATATCTATCAAATTTCAATGTTTAAAAGAATATGAGAACAAAAGAAAAAAAAAAAAAGAAAAATCAATCAGAAAATATTACATAATAATAAAAGACAAACATTTATTCTAATGATAGAAAGAATGACAATATGAAATAAGAAAAAAGTCTAGCCAAATTGAGGTGGCGGTGGTGGTGGTGGTCGTTCACGAAGAAGACATTGTAAACCAGCATTATCAGCACATTGACAAATACGTTTAGCACGAAGACTTAAATTTGGTAAACATAATTGACCAACCGTACAATCATTATTTTCACTACAAACATTGTTAACTAAAAAACAAAAAGACAAATAAAAAAAAGGTATCACATGAATTTCTTTTGGATTTCTTTACTATCAATTGGACATGAATTTTTCACTGCAATCAATCCATATAATTTTCCATTTCCACCAGATGGTAAAAGAACACTATCTGGTGTATGACTTGGTGTTTTATCAATTCGACCAATTTTATTTCTAAATATTCGAAAAACAAAAGAATTCAAAAGAAAATTTTTTTTTTTATGTAAATTATTTACGTTGACCAATCTGTCCAATATGCATATTCAAGTCCATCACTAAGACCAAATATCATTGTTGTTTGATCAGCTAAAATTACACGTCGATTTGATCCATCATCTCTTACACATTCAATTGTTTTCATTTTTGCATCTCCCCAACATAATTCTCGACGATGATGATCATAATAAAGACCATTGGGTAAACCAAGTTTATCAGAAACAAGAATTTTACGTTCACTACCATCCATATTAGCACGTTCAATACGAGGATTTTGTCGATTCCAATCTGTCCAAAAGATATATCTTTAAAAAAAAATAAAATAATATATTATATCTTGATTTTTTTATATTATTTTTAATTCTATTTCAACAAACCCAAGTTCTGGATTCACAGCAATACCACGTGGATTTTGAATATTTTTATCAAGAAGAACTTTTCTTAGACTACCATCTAGTTTAGCTACTTCTACACGTTTTAATAATGAATCTGTCCAAAATACTAAACGTGATACCCAATCAACAGCAATACCTTCAGGACTTCCAAGTCCTATAATTAGACAAAACGAATTTTCTTATGATTTATATTTTTTTATTCTTTATTACCACTAAGAATTATTTTTTGTTCACTACCATCATATTTCATTCGTTGTATTGTCTTTCCTGATGTATCAGTAAAATAAACAAATTGTTGACGACAATCAATTGAAATACCCACAGCACGCATTCCTATATTTATACATATACATCATGTGTTTTTTTTTTTTATTATTGTTTTAATAGAATTTTTCTTTATTCTACTTACGTGGTACATAAAGAATACGATTATCATTATTAGTTGTTAAACCCGATGCTGTTAAAGGTACTTTTAAAATTGTTTGTCCTTGATTAACAATTAAAAATTGTTCTTTGGGTCCACCAAGTGTTTCAGCACAACTATATTTCAAATTGAACATTATTTTTAATTCAACAAAAAACAAATAGCTTACTGTATTCCATCACCAACAAAACCTTCTCGACATGAACAAACATTATCTTGTAAAATTGAATCATAAACACAAGCAGCTGATGGTGAACATATTGTAGTATTTTCAACACAAGAATCTAATATTGAAAATTAAAATAAAAAAATTTATTTTTTATTTTTTTTTGTCTAAATAAATTTCTTACGTTCATGTCGACATATTATTCCATCACCTTTATAACCAGTTCGACATAAACATACATGTCGATCTATACGTTCATTATATACACATTGAGCATTAATATGACATTTATTTTCAATATTACATGAAACTACTAAAAAAGATAAAACAACAAGTTTAATATATTTTATTTTTTCTTTTCATTATATTACCATCTTTAACACAAGTAGAAAATGTTGTACCATCATTAAGATATCCTGGATCACAAACACATTTACTAAAACCTGGTCGTTGTTCATCAGGTAAACAATGTGCATTATATCCACAATCACCATCGGATGAACAAAAATGTGCAGTACATGAATATCCATCACCATAAAAACCTATTCAATATAAAGAAAACAATTATTTGATTATAATTTGAATTTCAATATACAAACCTGGTTTACATATACATTCATATTTTTGTGTATTTTCATTAATAAGACAATTAGCATTTGTATCACAATTATAATATTCATTACATTGTTTTGGTTTACAAATAGATTTATAATTTCCATGTAGATGATTTTCATGATCATCAGTCATTTGCCAACCTTCTTTACATAAACAACGTGCTTGTCTTGTATGTGGATCTTGTATACATGTTGAAAATTGTGGACAAATTTTTGTTGTACATGTCTCAACTAAATAAAATTTTTTTTTTTCTTTTATCATCTTTCCGTTCTTCATAGTAAAAAAATAAATTCTTATTTCTCACCTTCATTATTAATAGGTTTACAGAAAAATCCATTTCCAATATAATTTTGTTTACATTCACATGTAAAATTTCCATATGTATTTGTACATATAGCATTTGAATGACATGGTGATTGAATACATTCATTAATATCTTTGTAAAACAAAAAGAAAACAAACATATTAGAAGAAGATACATATTTAGTTTTTATTATGATTCAAGTTTTTACCATCACAACGACGTACACCATCACCAATAAAACCTGAATTACATTTACATTCATATGAATTTTGTTCTAAATTTGGTATACATTGAGCAAAACCATGACAAGGTGATGAATCACATGGATCAAACTTGGGAGCTAGATATAAATAGGTGTGTACTTTTATTTTTTTTATATATTAAATTATATTGATATTAACACATACCTTGAGTACCAAATTTACTAATAGAAAAAAATCGAATAGTTGTATCTTCAATTGAATGATAAATATGATTATCATGATTGGATACAACAATTTCTTTTGCTGATCGATGTGGATTATGTAGACATTCATAAAATGTTAAACTATCTTCAATTTCATAACTCATATTATAAGTAACAGTTGAATTAGTATCAATTTTTGATATTAATGTATATGTTGATAATGATTTTGCATCATAATGACCTATACAATATATTTTTTTTTATAAATATTTTAAATAAATTATATACAAACCTAATGATCGTTTAGTATATTTAATATTAGTATTTCCTATTGTAACAGATAGATTTCCTTCTGGATGTGGAAGACTACCATTGATATAAGTATCAACATAAAGAACACCTGATTCAATACCACGAAAATATTGTTCAATATTTAAAATTGATTGTTCTGTTGTATTATCAACTTCAAAAATACGTATTAATGCTGAACGATTTACTACTCCACCTATTTTATAATATATAAACATAATTTATTAATAAAATAAACAAAGAACTCGTCTTGTTTTGTTTTATTTAACCTGTAAGAGCAAAACCATTTTCAATAGGATCTGAAAATCGATGAATTGCACCAAATAACCAATTTATTGTATTAAATAAAGGTATTAATTGTTGAAGATTAGAATAAATTAATGGTATATTATAAAGTGAATTATGTATTCGACCATCTTCAATATAAATATAACCTTGTAATTCTGAATCAATTTTATGACCATTAATTGTACCATTAATTTTACCGACAACCGGATAATTTTCTATTGAAATCATTTTAGAAAAATAAAATAGAAGAATAATAATAATGAAAAATTAAATTTACCAGCACGTTCACATCGAAGTCCTGAACCCAAATAAGGAAAAAGACAACGACAACAATATCCATTGCCTTGATTTTCACATTGAGCATTACGAGAACATGTTTGACATTCGACAGCATCTAAAATTTAATATTAAAATTGTCGGTCATAAAATATTTTTTTTTTATAAATACGTACCTGGTGGTATTGTTGTTGTAGACAACGATGTTGCATGTTGATGATAAAAATTATGACGTTCTTGTTGAAACATATTCGATGAATAAGGTGCTATAGAAAAATATAATAAAATCAATTTCAATACATTATAACATTTTGATTGAAATACACTCTAATCATAAACATTTTTGGTAGAAAATTATATTATACTTACGTTCTACTGGTCCAAAAGCTTGTTCATAATCATCATCACTTCCTGCTGGTAGTATACGAAATCTTCCATAATGACGTCGATCTCCAATTAAATAAATCCATACACCTGGTTTACCAATATTTGATTCCCTATGTATTATATTGATATATATATATATTGAGAATTTTTTTTATTTACATACTTAGCTAAGTTTACTATTGCTTCTCCACCTGATCCAGGTAAAACTGTTGTCTGTTGAGGTGTACCATCAGTAAAACCTACTTCAGCATATCGATCTTCTCGACCTAATTTTGTAGGACTGTAAGCTGAGATAAATTCTAATTTTGCATACATAAATATAGAATATGTTTGTACACCATCACTAATAATAGCAACTTGAAATGTATTTTTCTATTTGAATGAATAAAATAAAATAAAATTCTGTTTTTCAATATTATTCAAACCTTATTATCTTTATCTGAATAAGAATGAACATCTTTCCAAGTAGATATTAAAATTGATTTGGGTTGAAAATTTTTTGAATTTGGAAAACCTTGTTGAATTAATTCTTTTGCTTTTGTAAGTAAATCTTCTTCTTTTGTATATCTATATAGAAAATGACAATATATTTAGGTTAAATAATCAATAAAGTAATAATCAAGATTTACTTATATGTTATAGAACCATTTTTAATTGATGCATCAATATCAGCCCAAAATGGTGCAATAATTGCATATCCACTATAACTTGTCAATGTTATTTGAGGAAAAAAATATGCTATTGGTAATAAAAATGATAAAAAACCATTTGTATTTATCTAGATAAAAAAAAAAAAAAACTTTTTGTTTTAGAGAATTTTAAAAAACAAAAGTCTACTTACATAAACACTGTCATATATTGTTGTAATAAATGGCATTTCAGGTGAAAGAATAATTTGTTCTGAATGTGTATCATCTTCTTTTGGTAATTCAATACCATTTTTATAAATAAAAAAATTCGATTCATCAATACTTTGACTATGATGATTAAAATAAAATAAAATCAAAAGACAAAAAATTGCCTTTCGATTTGTATAAGACAAGAACATGTTGAATATGATAGAAGAATGATGATTAGTGTACGTATAAACGCTTCGTTGTAAAAATCGATGAATGAGTCGTGTCAATGAACGCTTGCTTCTTTTTTCTTTTGTCTATCTTTTATGCACTTCGATGATAATGATCAAGTAAAATACACATATATATATATATATATGTGTATGTGCTTATATATGTTCAATGCATTTAACGATGCAATACGTAGCCCTCAAGATAGGGTGTGCATGCATTGCATAAAAAAAAACACCCAGTCAATCTAATATGCATAACTGAATACGAATAAGAACATATATATTGTATTCTTAGCACTCGAGCATACAATAGATCAGTGTGAATGTATGTATGTATGTATGTTTTAACAATGTCAGAGACTAAATACAAGTGTTCTTTTTGTTAGTCTGTCTGTATGACCGCGAGAAATATTGTGACGTCATAATACCATCTGGCATAATGATAATGATGATAAATTCTACTGACTTACGTCATTGATATAGAAGAAAAAGTTATTTATATTATGCTTGATTTTATACGGATTTAACTTAGAGACTTTTTACTTTATGTTGAATCATTGTTGAAAAGAAAACTTTTAAAACAAAATATGATTAAACATTATTCGATAGAAATATCATAAAATCATAATCATACTGATAACGATAATAGTTTTTATGATCTATTCGATTACAAATATTGAATATAATCAAATAATATGTCGATTCTTTAGTGTTCTTTAAAAATCATTATTTTATACAATAAATTATAGTATGACAATTTTTTAGTGAAATAAATATTTTCTCTGTTTAAAGAAGAAGATAAATTTGACATGAATAAGAATCTTGATGTGTAATACATAATTGGATCATTAAGATTCATTGAGTATTTAATATATGAATTCAACTAATTTGATGATTAAATTTTCATGAGTTAGAATACTGAGCTTGACATTTAACGTACGATTTTCGAATTGCTTTTTTGCATTTACAGTTCACCAAGAATATTTCAGTTAGTTTTTTACGAGTATAGAAGAAGTTATAATTCTGATTCAGATTATTTCAAATGTCTCCTTGGAATGTATACTTCAGATGATTTTATCTACTACTTAATAAACCTATTTCAATATGAAATTAGCTTAATAAACCAGAATAAATCATAAAAATGGCATGTAAGCTTTTTGTTTTTTATTGAAAAACTTCCTCACAATATACTAATACGTCCTATTATGTAGAACGGAAGAAGTGAATCTTATAAGAAATGATTTAATATTCTTGATATGTGAATGAAAACATTATGCTTGATTATTTTCAATTAGCAAAAAAAACCTAATAATTATGCTTAAATATTTATTTGAAAATACTTTCAGTATAATAAAAATACTAAATTGTTATAAACAGGTATTAAATCCGTTTCAATACAGAATACGTTTGATGAAAGAATATTATCATTGCGTATGTATCATCTAGTTTTGTATATTATTTTCTTTATGACGATATTTGGTACCAAATAGAGAAGCCAGTGGCAGAAAAGTTGATTTTCGTATATCTATGTATCGCTTACTTAAAATTTTTATCGGCCATGATAGATACTTATCCGTTGCAGTAAGCAAGAGTCTTCCTCAGATATTTATATGAAAAAAAAAAAGAAACGAATAGATTTTTAAGTTATTTTCTTTTATCGAAGTTTAGTTAACGTCTTTAATTTCAATTAGAAAATAATAAGTTTATTGAACTTTGAAATTAATCAAAAAATGGCATGTAACGGTAATGAATAGCTTTTCTAATTGACAAAACCAAAAACTTGTACATTTCAGATTGATGTGAACAATAGAATAAAACAAGTCTATTACTATATGAAATAAAAAACAAAATATCAAAGTTAACAGCAAGAGCAAGAAGAATATTCAAAGAAATTTTAATAACGATTAACACTGCTATGTATACAAAGCGAGAAACAAACAAAAGCAGTTGTCTATAAATATCTTATGAAAACAGATCATTTTTGCGCATTGTGTTGATTGAACAAAATAGTTGTTATGGAAAAATAATTTCCAACTCAAAACATAGATCCTAATGAAATTATTCTATTTATATATTTTTCAAGTTAAAAAACAGGCCCAAACAATCGTTTTTGACAATATTTTTGAAAGAAGGTTACAAGAAGATAGCTGGTCAAACTAGTAACGACATAAGTGTAAGACGAAAATAAGAAAAGCGGTTCTCAACACTGAAATGATAAAAAAAAGCTATCGAATGAATACATTAACTTCTATTGATTAGTTCAAACAAGATTTGTCTAGCTGGTGTTGCTCGTCTCGATGAAATCAGATATTCTCTATGTTTAGAATCGTTGATCTTTGAAGATACACTCAACAGAACCATTATTTATAGTGAAAAGTGATATTAAAAAAGGAAAACAGTTTTAACCCTAGATAATAATTCACTAAATGTAGAAAAGACTATACAATACTCTATGTTATTCGACATAATGTGGTTCAATGTGTTTCTATAGTCATTTCAGGCATTTACAAACTAACTAGAATGGACCATCGGGTATTCAATTTGCTTTGTCTCTTCAGTAAACGAATGTTGCCTTGACCATTGTAAGAAAAAAGGACAGAGAAAAAAAAATTCTTTCTATACATAATCTATGTGTATAAACACAGTTATCATTCGAACAACTGAATAATTCATTTCTTCTATCGCTCGCTTTCCGTAAACAATGAAAGCCATAAACTTTAATCAGATAAAGAAATCCAATTGTAGTTTTTTTTTTCTTTTTCAAGATTATCAGCAATAAAAGCACCACCAACATTTATAAACGTCACTGAATTATTATACGATTTTCTCATTCCAAGACATCAGTGATGTCTTTTATGCTTGTATACATGTACACTATTTAAATAAAAACTCTTCTGACAAGAAATATCCATATAAGAATCAGCTTTCTCTTTTTGAAACTTTGTTTTAATCTTCTTCAAGAGAAAACTGAATCTGAAGGTACTTGAAAGAAACATATGGCCAGTTCAATGATATTACAGAACGGACAAAATCATATGGACCTGACGGTGATTATGAACTTCAAAGTAAAAGAATTTTCGCCTTATTTTGAATTAAGTTACTTAGCTCAAAAAAAATTCTTTAAAGCAGTATGCCATATAAATCAGTTGGTAACGAATTCAGATGAGATAGATCTGTTCAAAAAACTATTCCATATGAGACGAAATCTTCCAGTAAAATCTATTTCTTCCCAGATTGAATGATCCGATCTGTATACGATTGATCTACAACACAGAAATGGATCATATTCTGCCGTAATGTCTGGTACAAAAACACGATCGTATGCAGTGAAAATGTGGTTAGTTTACGTGTGTACGACGCAAAATTACAACCAGAATGCTGATGACTGTATCCGTCGTTCTAGGTCCTATTGAATAATTTTTTGAACTGATCTATCTTATCTTAATTCATCATCTACAATAAAAGATCATCATTCATACCACAATTATTTAATGGATAGTTTATTCTTCACTTCTTCTGTCTCATAATCATTATTTCTGAAGTATATCAAGCAAAATCATTCATTTTTTTGTAGCGTTCACAAAAAACATCTCAGAACCATTTTTTAATGACAAATGAATTTAATATGGATACAAATGACCACAATTAGTGCACAAGTTTTGTCTTGATTTGTATATATTTCCAATGATTTTCTCCGTTTCTTCAATATTGACAGTAAAATAACTAAGATGTTAAAGTTGTATGATACCAAAATTTCATACAATGGTCTATTTGATTTCAACTTGAATTTAAAGAACACGAAACGACATTCAATTTAAATGGAAATTGGTAGTTAGAAGGTCCTTAGAATTATTTACTATTGGATATAGCTGTTTACCCATTTTTTTGATGGTGTGCATACCAGATCTATAGTATATACAGTAAAAAATAATAATAAGGATTATCTAGACACCTTACTCCCATCATTCGAAGAAAGGAGGGTGTATAGCTATATACGACAATAGATAGCTTGATAAAAGCTTTATCAAATCATCAAGATACAAATATGTTTATTGTTGAATCAATGTGCATATGTGTGTCGGTGTGAATGGTCTTTTTTCTTCAGCTGACATAGATAGCGGCACACACACCTAGACCCACACTCTCCACATTCACGGATAAATAAAAACTCCACCAATGCTAGCAACTAGTTAAAGTCTTTAAATTGGAGATTTTTTGAATAAAAGGTATTTTATAAATTAGACTGTGACAGATTACAGTTCTATGAGTCGATTCTTTTTCAGAGAACTTTAACTGGTGACCAGTTTCTTTGCATTGATTACTTGATGAAATACTGAATATGATCGCTAGACTTGCGCTGTCAATAGAACCAGTCTATTTGAAAAGAACTGATCACTGGAAACTGTACCCAAAAAGAAAATAAGCAGTGATTAAACCCAGTTCTCGAAAAAGAACAGATTCATAGAACTGTAAGCCGTCACAGGTCTATACATAAGATATCTTATATTGAAAAAATATTTAATGTAAAGATCCTGATTTGTTAAGCATAGGTGTAAGTTTAGTCAGCGATTGATCTAGTGAATTAGAATGTGGGGCAAGCGAGAATTGACCTTTCCATGCCAGTTGCTTGAATTATGCCAAGTCATAACGAATTTCATGCTAGTGGTAGTTTGTAGTCACAGTACTATGGTCCATCTTTCGCTCTAATTGTTTCGCTTTTTGCCACAACTGCTGGCGTTAGTAGTTGTTAGTATCTTTTGTTAAGCGCTCTTGCTCTGCTCTCAATATTTATATTTCATCAGATTTTATTTATATTTTTAGAAACAATAATACAGCCAACTATCGGGCGAATATATTTTATTAGACAAAGTATCGAGAAAATATTTGAATTGATGTCAAACGCTATATAAACATTATCTTTATCATCACGTAATTCAACATCGTCATCATCATTTTCGAGTTGTTCAAACGAAACAGCTAGTTGAAGGGCTGAGAAAAGACCGTATGCTTATAGTGGAACATTATGTCAAATATTGAAAATTTCTTTATATGGAAATTTGATAGTAAACACGTAATTGATCCAATGCCAAACTAGCTGCAGCATTATCAAGAAATTATGTATTAAACTGTCTTCAACTAATGCATCCAAAACCAGGGTTTCGAAGGAGAAGATGCGTTACTCTCAAAGCAAAAATCAATATGTCTATTACTAGAGCTAATACTTATTTGATGTTAAAATCTCATCATCATCGGTAACACAATAAAGTTAAAAAAATTAGTTCCTGAGTATTTTTCACAAGATAGCTTGGATTATATCAACTCTCTTCCGCTTGAATTAACAGTCAAAGAGTGTTAAAAAAAAGCTAACAAGAAACGTAAAGCTATTCGACAGTTCAATTATGAATTCCTCAACAACGTTGATAATGATAGGTATAGTTTATCCAGCAGCTGTTCAATACCAACCAGTCGAAGATTTTTCTGCAAATAAAATATTTCATGGAACCACAATTGAATTAATTAATCTAGTACAAGAAAGCGTTCTTGGAACAATCTCTTCTTGTTGAAATGAACAACAGTTACTGTTCAAAATTTCATTAGATGAATTCTTCGAAATTAAAGATTTGTTGCTCTCCACCCAGTTTTGAGCATCTACAGCATGAATATCTATCGTATTTAAAAAACTAACTGAAACCTCTAATAAGTTTGAATACTATTTAAGCTGTAGATTTTTCTATTTGTGATATTTAAAGTAATAATCTTCTCGTATCTTCGTAACGATATTCGCTTAAATTTTCTAAAACGAATTTATATACGTTGCACTGGTTTAACCTTATCCCATCTTGATTCTTTCACTTTTTTGAAGTACAACACGTTCTTACTTAATATCGTGAACTGCTCCCTAGAATATATTGAGTTCAAGGTACCTGTGTACTGAGGCGATTTTCAGCAAATTTATATCATAGGAACTTGGCCGGGTACCCTGCTGGGATTTATGTCAGTACCCAGTATTGATCAGGTACTTGATTTGGTACTTACTCAGTTGCTAGAGTACTGTATGAAAAAAAATTTTCAATGTATTAACTAGATTGAACACCTAAAAGCATTCTGGAGTCAGTAGCAAAAACCTCAAAAAGTACCCAAAAATTTCTAGACATACTGGTAACAGGGTAGCCTTTTGGGTACTTTGAACTCAGTACTTCCACTAGGGCTTTCATTTCGATTGCTCTTTTTACATAAATATCCTTAAAAATTAATGTTTTAATTTTTTTTTTAAAGTTTTTCAAGTCTTGTTTCATTACGTTCGACATATCGTATTCACCTTGAAATGGAATTGATTGATTAGATTTTTTGAAATTTATGTTGAATGGTTGAAAAACAATATAATTGAATGTTCATCGATGCGTTCCGTTATATTTTACATTTTCTCCACCATAAAGTTGCTGTTTATATCTAGATATTGGTTATTACTACAGTCACCATAAGCATCACAGCTACTCCTAAGATGTGTCATCATATTCATCGTTGAATTCGAGAGTTTCATCAGTATCAAATTCACTTAAGTAACTTTTTTTTTATAAGTCTTTAGAATATCATATAATTGCTGCGAAGTGCGCATCACATTGGAAATGATCGTAACAATTGCGGAGTCCAAATGAGTTTCAGCCAAATGTGAAAGATGTTTTGCGATATTCACTAAATTCATCTGTTTGGGTCGATATTTTAACTTTTAAATACGATAAGTTCTACGAAATATTAATAAGAATACTTTCATGAAGTTTACTTGTCGGTGATTTCTTAACATCATCGGTAAAGATATAGTCAACTAAGGTTGTTCATAAATTAGTCACAGTTTTTTCTAATTTTCAGTCTCCACTTTACTCTCCCATCATTGCTACATTTGAGTTATCCCAGAATTTGCTGGTTGTCGCCATTCAAGAATGCTTACATATACGAACAATCCCATTGACCACTCAGACCAGTTCTATATTACTATACTTTCAGATAATAGTAGAATCAGTACAAATTAAATATACCTAATGAGCGCGTCATATTTTAACTTAATTGGTTTGACGGTAAGAACATTGATTTGATCCATATATGGTCAACCTCCTTAACTTAGAATACGTGACTTTTCATTGTAAATTTAATTTTGCCTAAAGTTTAACTTTCTCTGTGTCTTATACAGAAATAAATGTTGTTCATAACTGTGAAAACACAACAAATCTCATATCTGTCAACTTTTTATTGTTCAACTTTTTTTTTTTATTGCAAATAATCTGACATTTATGTTATATGCATCAGATCGTGCTTCTATGTTGAATGAAGTAATAATAACATGTCTCTATACAAGTATACCATGAAGTATTTCAAAAATTTCATATTCAATACTACTTAATAGAAATGCATAACTTTTATCAATTGTTTTTAAGTAAGCTGATTATTATCATCATAAATGGTAATCAAAGTAGTTCTTCTTCGAATAACATTGATTTAATAGAGAATGTCATTTTTTCTTATAATCAAGATGCATATATTATTTTTCGTAACATTGGCCTAATAACATTTCTACCATGATAAAAAGAAATAAAAAATATCAATATATGAAAACTAAAATTGTCGTATCTTTTTATATCAACATGTGAATCAATTTTGATTTAATCTTTAAGACATTTATTTCCCTAGAGTACAATAATTTTTACATAGACATTCTTATAAAATAAAAACAATTTTAGAACAACTAGTCATACTTAATTTATTAATGTTTCATCAATTGACTAGTTTTCATGATGCAAACATTTTCAATAGCAATCATTTGTTTCGAATAAAGATTCAATATTATAAATATAGATTTTAGAATATATATGAACATAATTAATTCTTAATTCTTTAAGAAAACCTTCGATTATATGTATTCGCTGATAATATTTATCGTTTTATTTATTAAGTTAAGCAAAAAACTTTTTGTCATATATTTTCAGTGATGTTGAGCGATACATCCAACAAAAAAATCTTATATATATATTTATTTATTTATTTTATCTTGTAAAAATGTTGGTAAATGTTTATTTTTGATTAGTATCAGTGGCCATCAGATCACGACGTTTACGTCCAACAAGATACGAGGCACGTTTACCAACCAAATATGTACCACGTTTACCAACTAAATAAGATGCTCGTTTTGATGCCGATAGATCTTCATCTGGAAATAATAGAAGTAGAAACACAAAAGAAGCATTTTATTTTTGTTTATTTACCACTATCGTATAAATCTTCATCAGATCCACTTGTATATCTTTTGCCTACCCAATAACCATTAAGATGTTTTCGTTTTTGCAATAGAGCTGTAAATTGTTCACGTTCTTTATTAGCTTGTGCCATTAAAACTGTCATACCAAAAAGCACGATAAATATATATGCGATACTTGATTGATATTGCATGATTTAATAAAATTAATTATTTTTATTCGAATAAATAAATCTATATAGATAGTCGAAGAAAAAAAACACGCTTTCAAAGATTGATACGGACACGAGATGAAAGTCAATAGTCTGCAATAATGATATATATATAAATCGGTAAATACAAGAAGAAATAGGTTTTTATAAAAGAGAGAAAATGGAAAATTAAAAAAAATGAGGCAGTGACGTATGTGCACGCATACCTCTAGGCATTGATGCATTAGACAACTATATTATACCTTTAGAAGATTTTTCACTATGTTAACGGATGAAGAATGGTTGGATTTTTTTCTTATAATGTCTATATTAATTTTTCTATAAATTAAACTTATCGCTACATCTAAGTTTTATGAAAGGCTAACTAAACTTAATGATCCAAATTTAATAGAAAAGGTATAAGATAAATGACTAATATTTTATTTTAATATTGATGAGTCAATGTCATTCACAGCTCATTAGATGATAAGAAAAAAAAAAACTTAAATACACATTATTCTTATCATTTCTTTTTTGATTGCTGCAACAGAAAGAAAATAAAAATTGATCTTTTTCTTATTACCTTTACTAATTACTCATGCTGATAAAGTATCCAACGTTGGTAGTCTTAGTGTATTCTAATAATGATAACAGTGGTTATTATTTAGTTTTCAGTCGTACTTTTTGGCTTATTACATATATACAAATAATAGCTTTGATTAAAAATGAATGGGCAATTAGCTGTTCGGTCTTCTGTGTATGTGTGTCGTTTTTCAACAGAGATTTCTGTTTAATCGATTTTTAGCTCTTATTTCTTTTGCTCTCTCTGTCTCTCTTTCTCGTCTGTTATGTTCTCTCCTTCTTGCATTGAGTTGTTACCATTAGTTTGCGTCGTATAGTTTGTATGTTTGACATTAGTGTGGGCAACACTGAATTACAAGAGAAGAAAGAAAAGGAGAGAGAAAAGGAGGATGTTGCGATGTCGAAATACGATGAATTGAAAATTATTAATGATTGAACGTATTAGTTGATCGAAGACAAAGTTTTTGTAATGGATGATCAATCGAGTGAATACAATAGTAAAAGAAGCTATTTTTTTTTCTTAGTGTTCTTTTATTCATTGTTGAGTATTTTTTTAGCGGGGTCACAAAACGCAGAACATATAAATATATATGTTGAAGATAATGATGATAAAGAAAACAGCTACTAGAAACATTCAATGAATGTACTAATCAAAGTAACAGTGCTGTTCGTCATGTATTGAAACATTGATGTCGTCGAGACAACATAAAAGATCGAGTGGAAGTAAAAAGAACTAAATTTTTAAAATGCATGAGACTATGTTAAGTGTACAATGATAATAGCTAGTTCCTTTTCAATCGACTCATTGCATTAATATTGGATACAAGTAGTTACTTTGCTTAAAATAGCATATAGAAAAAATTCTTTCTGAATTTCCGATTGATTTGTATTTTTAACCTACCAGTAATGAATAATATAATTAGTTGAACCTGACTTGTGTCTTAATATGTTTTTTTAGGTAACGATTTGTATTCACCCACACCCTTTTTTTTTCTTTCTATTCACACACCTTTGTAATAAAATTTACACGTTCATATTATTAAAAGAAAAAAGAAATGAGTTAATAAGACTTAATAACATATTGTAATTCAAACAAACGAATTTTATGCAAATCAATTATTAGTATTTTTACGATTAAAAATAATATTTTACAAGAAAATCTTTTTTTTTTCTTCTTTCTTGGATACATTGTCTTTTTAGTTCTGTTCAAAAATTTTTTTCAAATATTTTGAAAAAGATGGATTTGCTTGTTTAGATACTTGATCAATTTGTTTTGCTAATAAATCAAATGTTTGTTGGAATCTTATTAATGGATTTATTGATTGATCATCAGATGTCATTTGACGTCGTTCCTTTAAACGTTGAGTAAAAAGTAAAAAGAATTCTTTATTATTACCATCATTTTGTTGATAATCATCAAGAAATTTTAAAAATATCATTCCTAAATAATCAAAAATATTTTCTATTTTTTTATTTTCTATGTAGAAATGAATCATACCATGAATAAATCCTTTAAGAAATGAAACATAAGATTTTGGTTGTGCACTAAGAAATTCTTCAGACTGAAAATCATAATCGAACCGATTTTTATCTTGTTTATCCTCATTATTTGTTGTTGTTGTTGTTGTTGTTGTTGTTGTTGTTTGTTCTAAATCAACAGATACAAGCGATTCAAGATCATTTTCACTATCAGACTCTATAAAATAATTTGAACACATCGAACATTGGTCATCATTTTTTTTTGTTGATATATTCTTTTGTTTAAAAAAGTCTGGTAAACGATAAAATAATTCTATGAATACATTTAAGCATGCTTCACTGACAGCTATATTAATTAAATTTGAGTTTACTTTTCTGAAACGATATTTAATGATATATTCGAGTGATGATTCGAATGTTCGTCGAAGATTAAGTGGTAATAAATATATATTATCAGTAGGATCTGCAATTGTATTTAAATCAAGATCAACATGTATTGCATCATGATCAACTGTTGATGGTATATCTTGTATTGTTTCATATAAACAACCATATATATAGGGACATGGAGATTCGACTAAATCATGCAACCATAATGATGGCATTAATGAAACCAATGGAAAAGACCATATAAATGGATAAATTAACAATGATAAAGCAAGACAACATTTTGTTAATTTTGATGGAGAACGTGAAAAAACTAATATACGTTTTGAACATAATATTGATTCAAATAACTGAACGATATGATTTGGTGATAGACATGAAAGTAATGTAGAATAATAATCATGATTAAGACGATTATCACGTGGACATAAATAATAAAATATGCGACGATCATTTAGCATACATATTATACCTGATGAACTTAGAGTAGGCACAGGTAATGGTTTCGAATAGAATGATTGTATTAAAAAATTACATTCAAATTCATTTGTTAAGTATACTAGGAAAAATAGAAAAGAAATGACAATTATAAAAAGAGAATTTTAAGTATTCTACTACTAAGAATGTATGTCATATCTTCAAACACTTCTCTTTACTATAGTCGATGATTACCAATCTGATAATGTAAGTATATATATTTCAAGTATTTGTCAACAAATATGAACTGTAATAATGATAGATCATTCCTAGTGAAAATATGAACCCGGCGAGCACGACTTTCTAGCATGTGTACTTGAGCAACTTGATGTGTTTGTATCCTTTTCGTGTATGCCAACAATAGTACTCATCCTCATTTTACCACATTTTTTCATTATAATATACAAAAATAGATTGAATTAACCTAATAATATAAATTGTCGTAAATTAACTAAAAAATAATGAACACATGTGTTTTAATAACGGAATTACTTGTTCCTCTATTTTTTTCGATGAAACATACAAAACAATTCAATAAATGGAAATTTAAAGAAAGGAAAAAACATGTTTTTCATTTTCAACTTCTCGCTCCTGGAGAAAAATTGAACTTTTTTCTTAAATGTATCGGTAATTGCTTTGTTTGATTTCATTTCCTAGATGAAGATAAAATTTCATTTCCTAGATAGAGGTAAAATTTCATTTCCTGAATTGAGACAAAAATATTTTTCTACATTAAAGTACACTTCTTTTTAGATGAATAGTGAAAAACCAATGAAACAAAAAATAACTAATTAGTCGTCTTACGAATCAATTGAAATTGCATATTATAAACACATAGGATTCATACTATTGATAAATATTTTTATTTTTATTTCAAATTACTGAATGAAATATATTCGTCAATATAAAAATATTAGTTTGTGGTTTTTTTCATCACAATTCAGACTATCTGTTTATATTCTATAGTATTGACCAATGACCTTGACTCACTTATTACTCATTTATTTTTAGTGATGTTCTATTGTTTTGAATACGTGTTTTTGTTTACTCTTACTTTATTGTTAACGAATGAAAAGTTTATATTTGTCCCCCATACGCAAAGTATGAAGGTACATCATGATCTTCAGTATTCAAACTAATTGTATATTTGAAGTTTTCATCGTATCTATCTCTGCCGTTTATTATCAGTTTTATACTTGAAGTAAATCTATACTAGGAATATTATCCTTTATGTTTTCTAGCTAAAATACTTCACATAGTAGATTAATAGAGGATAAGTCAAGTCCTCAAATTCTAGATTATGCTTGCTTAGCAAAAATAAAATATTTCTTGTAAATATTTAAAATATTGAAAGTAAGTAAACTAAAATAAAGAAAATCTCATGTTTTCTTATTTTAATAAGACATAGTAGATTACTGATGACAGATACATTTATGTAAAGTCACATTCATGTAAAACTTAGAACTTTGAAAAGAAAAGATTTTGAATCATTCTTCTATCTCAATATGAAATGAAAAGGTAAAAAGACGGACAAACAAAAAAAAAAGAAATGACTTATTTGGTGATGATATATTGAATATTATATCAAGTTTAGTTATTTTTTTTATTTTTGTTTTAATGATCATATACAAATAAGATTAATTTTCTAGATTGATATTTTACCTTTAGTTATTTCATTTAAAATAGCATCGTAAAGTTTAAAATATGAATAAGCCGAAACTATAATTAAATAAATAATAAATATCATTTTTTATAACAAGAAGAGAAGACATTTTAATTTATACCTATACAAAATACAATGGGAAATTTTGTTACTTGATTAGAATTTGTTGTCAATCGTCGACAATAACCATATTCAACTTGTCCATTTGAACGTGTTCGTGTAAAAACATATGTTGATTTATCATTTAAAAATTGTCCTTTAGATTTTCGTTTAGAATTTAATTCAGGAAAACAAAATCGTTTATAATGTGAAATTTCATCAAGAATATTCACATTGGTATTGTTATGTGGACAATAATCAACTAAAACTTCATTATCAACGTACCCATCTGATAATGTTATTATAAATGCTAATTTGAATAGATGAGCATCTAATGTTGAACATTTTGATGATATGTTGTGACCTTCAAGATGTCGATTGAGATCTTGTGATGTATTTCCATAATCAATAATATAAGATGAACGAATAGGTTGAAATAATTGTGCATCAAATAGAGAACCATTAATGATGACAACACTTTTATTTGAATCTTTATTATTTGCACTTGAGTTTATTAAACTTGTACTTGATCTACGTCGATGATTTAAAAGTGTATTTAAATTTGAAGATAAATTACGTAGACCAAAAATTTGATCTATATCTAAACTTGGAAATGATGTAGAATCATCGTCTGTTGAATTATTATTCAAAAGAAAATTTAAAGAATAAGAGGTATGAAAATAATGATCGTTACGCTTTGATGTCATAATAGTTCTTGATTCAAGTTAAAATAGTGTATTACAAAAATACTTATCAATGCAAAGGAGAAAAACCAATGAACCATGACAAATGTCGAACGCGAGAGCAACAAACGAAAGAAAGAAATAATCATTTTCATTCGTTTTCGTTCGTCATTTTTGATGATTCAGACTGTTTTCGATTATATTTATTTTGCACTATTCCCCATGTCACATTTGCCCTCCCTATATTTATAAATCGAAGAGAAAAATATTTACATATTTTTGCTATTTAACAATCATAGGTGTCTCATAAGTCTTATCAAGTAGTGTTGCTATTTCGTTGTTTGTATACTAGTAATTGTCAATAATTTAGATATTCTAGTGTTTAAACAACCGAGTTCATATTGTTTTATTTCAATTTATCAAGCTTTAGAAGTAAAGGTCATCGTTATCAAATGTACAATATGATTTTTTACATTCTCTTTCGATATCTAATTCGAATAAAAACTTTAATTCTATTTTGACAATATAATTATAAGTATTTTCACACAAAATTAGACCTTGAAATCTGTTTTGGTAATGACAAAAAATAAGATAATTGCATTCTTACAATAACAGTAATGACTTTTCAAAATTGTTTGTTAGACAATAACAAAAAACTTCTGCTGAAAAATTATTTGAAGAAAATATATTTGAATTTGATCGTATAATATTTATTATAATTCCTAATTAGAAAAATTTCATCTTTATGTATCATAGTATTAATAGTTATTCATTGAGAAAATAAATCCATTCATTTAACTCTTTAAAGTATCATAACTTCGCTGATGAATAGATTTTTTGATAACTTCATATTTATGAAACCTTTCTGAGCCATTATTGCGACGATCGGAAACGACTGTACACTGAATGTTTACGATGACGTAAATGCACGTAAATGGTTCGATTAAGACCGTCTACAAACCTTGCCATACCCATTTGATAGAAATAGTATTATAGTCATATAATGCTGTATCGTATACGACAAAATACGTACGTACATCATTTATACATGACTCCATGTTCGTATAATGAATCGAGTGTAGGTGTGGATGGAGTGAGCAGGTATTGATGAAGAGAGAGGAAGTGTCCATACTCTACACCCACATGCATAATCTTCCCTGATAAACTTTCACAATCATTGTACTTTTACATTCAGAAGAAGTCAAAAACGGTTAGTCATTAGTAGTAATCATTTTCATGCTGCTTTAAAAAAATAAAACAAACATCAACATTCATTTTAACATGATCAAAGTCTTCTATGAATCAGCGGTCTTGCGTAGAGTACGAGGTCTTGTTTTTTTTTTCTGTAGAATGACCATTTTGAAAATCAGCATGTAATTGGAAGATTCTTATGAGCATCGTTTCGAAAATGATCACTAATAATTGATGAATACTGATCACTGTGTTTACTATGTTTGAATTATTCAAGATAAAACCGAGTCCATTGACTTCTTGAATAGATAGTAATAAATCAGAAAGAAAAATCTAATGGCTCATGGTTTAGCTATGACTAAAGAATTTCGTCTAGGTTTCGCCAATGTTTATTCATTTAGGTTTATCAAGATATGCGTAACTAATACAAAAAGCTTGAGACCAATTCTTGTCCCATTCAATTTTCACATACTCATCGTGAAAACTTTTTGTTATTCAATTGTTAATTAATCAAAATGACGATCAGAGAGCATTGTTCATGATCGTTATCGGTCAATGATTCATTCAAAATTAAATCTGTTCAACTGAATATCTAAATCATATTTAGAAAGATAATCGATTGATATACAGCAATGAAGATTCTTGACATTGTTACTACGTTTGAGTACAACTTGGCATTTTGAATGCATTGAGAGAAACTGATTATTCAAAAAAAAATACTTACGAGTATGGAGTTCGTGGAAGAAGTAGACTCTCATTCTTAGTTTTACTCAAACAGAAACGAATTAACTTTTTCGATCTCTTTCCAGTTAACCAAAATTGAAACTATTTTATTGTTCAATGCTTCAAATAAGGTTGAAGAAAATATTATTTCTTATATTCATCGAAATGATTCGTTTTCAGAGAATGATCCAGCTTATGGATAATAGAAATGTTTTTCGGTGATCTTTCTGCTACGATCAAAAAAAAGGAAGGATGTTCGAACTCATCCGAAACAATGTTGTGTGAGCTTTAAGCCTATTCCTACAATGGCCTCCTTTTAAATATGATAATCGAAGACTGACAATATTTTTCTTTCGTTATATCAATTCGTTTTATTAATACTGTTATTTGTTGCTCTCTATACATTAATATCTCCAAAATTTGCTTTTGCAATAACAAGGAAAAAGCCAGAGCATCATAGTCGAATGTTGACTTAACTATTCCCTTTCGAAGTTCGAGAAAAGAAAATTAATTAGTCATAGGCAACAAAATGAGTCACTTTTTAATTGCTTTTCGAGTCTCTCAATGACAACGAAAATGACTACTCACATTTATCGTATGAAAGAATATCACTGTTGTCCTACATCAACAAGGAGGCGGGAAAAAAGAACGCAAAATACGATAACTAAAAATAGAAAATAACGCATATTACGCATCGATTGTGAAATTTCCTTTTGATAGTTTTGTTTAGATATAATCCTTTTGTAAAATATATAAAACGACAGACAATCACTTGGCTTAAGTAATTTATTCTGATTAAATAATTGTCACATACAATGATATTCCGATTTAAGGAAGAGACAACCTTTGAACAACGCAAGCAAGATTCTAAGAATGTTCTTATGAAAAATCCTGACCGTATTCCAGTTATTGTTGAACGGGCACACGGATCGCAAATATCTGAAATTGATAATCGAAAGCTTCTGGTTCCGTACGATATCAGCATGGAACAATTTCTCTGTACTATTCGAACACGGATGCAATTGTCATCTGAAACCACCCTTTATGCCTTTGTCAACAACACTCATAAAGGAACGTTCAAATTATTAAATTTTTTTAAACAGTCCTGGATAATTCCACAACTAAGTTCGACCATGGGCACGATCTATGCAGAATATAAGGACAAAGATGGCTTTCTGTATATTGCCTATGCTGGTGAGAACATTTTTGGTTGTTGAGCTGCATTCAATTTGGAAATGCCTGCAGTTTTGCCTTCCGATACAATTCCTATTCGAGAAATGAATCCAGTCGTCAGATCAAATTGAACAGTGACCTATGTGATGAAGTTTTTAATGGCAATGATGCATTTAGTATTGTAGTTTTAGTTTTGAATGAAGTCAGATATTAAAATAATAAAGTTGCTCGAAAACAGTTCATTTCGTATTTTTTAAACAGTTGACTCTCATACAATGCTTCGGAAAACTGAACGATTTGCCGAGAATATTGACCGATCTTTGTCTGCATTATAGATCAAGAAAATGTTCGACTATAGCATATTTCAGAAAAACAGATAATCGTCGTTCATTAAAGTCTTATGTTGATAGTTCGTGACTGTTGCTATTGTCATATTGACACTCTTAGTACTCAATGTAGAGGTTGTGACAATACACTGGAATCGTTCAAAATAAAGAAAACTTTTTTTCTTCTTAAAGAGAGATAATTTTTCGGAACATCAAATGATATGTCTATTCAAGCGTCGAAAGATCATCTACTTAGCAGTTTCATCATTTGTGAATGGATAGTTTTTCACAGTATTTCATAGTTTATGAAATATGATTAGAAATAAGTACTGAAATCAGAGGTGCAGAAACTTCCTTGTGTGCCCCCGCGCAGGACGGGAAATTTTTTGAAAAATTGCATTACCCTGGGAAATTTTGGAAAATTCCCAGATTGGGGAAATTTTGAAAAACTATTAGAAGGGAAAACCTTGGTCTCGTCATAATTAACTGTTACAGGATATAATTTCTTCTTTCTAGTTTTTCGCTTTACTTGTATGCTCTGCTCTTGATCTTGCCAAGAACACACACATTGCTATTGAAGTATAACATCTTGGCAATTCTTTTTCCACAGATTTCTTTGCACCATTCTATCGCTTGTTGAACTGTATCGTGGCCGAAAGAAGGAATGTTAAGGATTTGTCCAACATGGATAATTCCATTATATGTTAGTTCTTTTCCTCTATGTTGTGTTGTTTTTTTAGTCCTACCTCAACAACTACTTCTTTTAACTAAAGGACAAATATTGAATTTTCTTCAAAAAAACAGAACAACATCGTCTATTCAAATTAGTTTCACCTGGTTCAGTTGTTTTGAACTGCTTAAGAAAAGAACAAGTAGAAAGTATTTGTATGTTGTACGAACAGTAACAAACAGAACAAAATATTGCCATGTTTTTTTTACTTATATTTTGTGACAAATAAAGTTGGTCTGTGAGCGGCGAAGAAAAAACAGCTTAGGGAAATTTTTGGAGAAAATTTCCGCGGGAGGGGGAATTTTTTACGTGTTTGGAAGATTCTGCACCTCTGACTGAAATTGTCAAATAAAGAAAAAAAATACTCATGTATCTATTCATATATATAATATTTTATTTCAGCATGTAAAATAGTTATATATTAGTCAGAAACTTACGAAAAAAAGAAGATTTTAGGATGTCAGAGGCATTAACTTCCCTTTTCTGACCTTCTGTCATACTTTTTTTGTTAATATATAAGATATATATATATTGTGATAGTTGGCGAAAAATGCTGTCGAACGATATATGATTTACAATGAGGAGATTTGAAATGAAAAGATAATACAGTTGCGACTTTATCAACAATGTTGAACTTTGATTATATTTGGACAATATTTCTGCAAGAAATAGTTTTTATCCAACTTTTTTCTATGAGGAGTTTGTTACATATTCTGAAAATACTTTTCACATCCGATTGACTAGTATATAAATCATTTGTTTATGTTAGATATTCGACGATAAATCTGAAAAACCAGAGTTTTCTGCCGTGTCTCTACCGTACTCTGTCATAACTTCTTTGAAAAAAAAAATTTTAAAACTTCAGTTAGACCGGTTTCACTAGAAATTATCAACCATATTTTGAAAAAGATGTTCCTTCTTCAGTGTTATAGGTATTTCAAAAGTTAGTCAGATTGAAATAATGAATATATGCACAACATTATCTGCAGTTCTATGGTATACATATATATATATATGGGCGCGATCAACCGTCCGGATACCCCATTTTGATGCAGTCCTATTGTAAGGATAAAACATACTATTGTTCGGGTCATATAAGAGAGGATCCTAAATAACCCTGGATTGGCCCGAACAACATCATGTTTTATCCGTACAATAGTTGAGAAAAGCTACGAGCTTATCCTGTGAGTTGGTAGCTTTTCTCTACTGTTGTACGGATAAAACATGATGTTGTTCGGGCCAATTCAGGGTTATCTAGGATCCTCTGTTATATGACCCGAACAATAGTATGTTTCATCCTTACAATAGGACTGCATCAAAATGGGGTATCCGGACGGTTGATCGCGCCTATATATATATATATGTAAATCATTCAGCATTTCTCACTGCATTCATTCTTCATGAAGAATTAATAGCATTAGATACTTAGTGAAATCTTCTATATTTTTTTGTTTCTTTCATTTATAATAAAAACCAAAATTTCTTTGCTGTTCTTATCAATCTTGTTTATTATTGTTTTAATCTTTCTCTTACTCCCATAGTTGAAATCGAGTAACACACACACACGAAAATAGTTCAACAAAATATAGCGAAAAAAAAAATAGAGGCACACTGCTCATCAAGATTAATTAATATAAGTAGTAGAGAACAAAAAAAAAAGATGTCTATATAGAGTTCCGAAAATCGATAGATTCAATATACATACTATACAAAAGATAAATAATGTTTCAAAAGAAAAAAAAATAATAATAGTAATAAAGTACGCAGCAAAAAAAAATAGTTCGACACTTTCTCATCGGATACGTATGTACAAACAAAATATATGAAAATAATGAGAAAGATTTTCTTTCCAATCATTTGTTTGCCTTTTTTCTATTACCACCACCAGTAGAACTTCGAGCTTTTTTTGTTGGTGATGATTTACCATCATCATCTATAAAAAACAAAAAATGAATAAATCAAAATTATAATTCACTTCCTATACAAAAAAACAGATTCTTACTATTTTTTCCTGATGATTTTTTCTTTGAAGATCTAGATCGTTTTTGTTTATTTTCTGATTCTTGATTTTCATCATTTCCTTGTCGTTTACGACCACCTTTAGATCTTCCACGTTGTTGTGATTGTTGTTCTTCATTTTCTAATTCTTCATTATCATCATCATCATCATCTTGTTGTTGTTGTTGATTTTTCTTGCTACTTTTTGATTTATTTGGTGAACGAGAAGTTGATTGACGAGATTTATTTTGATTTGATGATTTACTTTTTTGACGACCACCAGATTTTGTTTTACTTGATGAACGTGATTGATTTCGTTTTTGTGGTGATTTATTGTATTTGCGACCATCACCTTTTTCACTTTTAGATGATGATCGTGATCGATTTTGTGATGATTTGTTTGTTTTACGACTAGGAGATTGATTTTTATTTGAAGATTTTGATCGACCTTTTGAACCGGTACGATTTTGACTTTGACGATTAGTTTGATTTTGTTTTCTAGATCTTGATTGTGAACGAGAAGAAGATTTATTACTACGATCATCATTTTCATTTTCTGATGATGATTCTTCTTGATTGTTTTTCTTAAACAAAAGAACAAAACCAAATATTGAATGTCAAGAAAATTATTTCAAAACAAAAAAAAAATAAAAAGTTTCTTACTGAAGATGATGATTGTTTCTTATTTTGTTTTCTTCCTTTAGGTGTTATTCTGTAATAAGCATTACTATATCCTGTACCTATTGATAAACTATAGATAATATGAAATACATAAATAAGAAATTTACCTTGAGCAAGTGTAATAATACTTTCTTCAAGAAGTGCTTCAAGTGCAGAACGAAGATGACTCTTAAATAGAATATTATTTTTACTAATGACTAATTGAGGTTTATTTTTTAAATAGAACTTACATTAGCACTTTTACCACTTTCGACTCCATAGGTATTTTTAATATGATTCAAAATTTTTGATCGAGTTGAACCTTTACGTGAATCGAGCTAAATAAAAACAAAAAAAAAATTTTTTTTCTATAAAAATAAAAATAGAATTTATTTCGTAAATTACTTCTCTAAGTGCTTCAGTAACCATTCGTTGATAATTTGGACGTCGTGATGATTTAACATTTCGTTGATTTGTATTAGATTTTTTTGGTGAATTAATCTTTTGTGATGATGATGATGATTTCGATTTACTCGAAGTCTTAGCAGACGTCATGATCAGTTAAGAATAAAGACAATCGTATATACTTTTGTGTGTATGTGTGTGTGCAGTGTGAGGTTAAACAGGTTGAAATGAATCGATATATGAAATGAATTAGTTAGATTCTATTTCTATTTAAAGAATAAAACTATTTTCTTTTCATTATTATCTATAGAAATAGTCGTCCATTATCGAGAATTGATATGGCGTAAATTCTAAAATCGATAATGTATACACGTGTATTTAGACCTCGATTTGTATAAATTTGAAAAATAGCTAACAAATATATTACCGTTATGTGGATAAATTTCATTATGGAAGAAATAAACAAAAAAAAAAAACAATGAAAATAGAATTCAATTTAAATTATTTGATATTGTAAAGAATTCGATTGTGAATAAGATTTTATTTTTTTCTGCACTCTAAAACAATCCAATGAAGAAAAAACTTTCTATTTTATGTTATTATCTTAATAAAGAAATTTAAATTTGAAAGAAAATGAAATTTTCAAAAATTGTTTCTCATTGATTTTTATTACATAAAAAATGCTTTTTTTTTTTTTCTTTTCGATAGTTTCAATTATTTTCTGTTGCTCTGGATGAGTTTATTTATAAAATTTGCTTGATAATTATTAAAAAAAAAAAAAAAAACAGATTGTTCTATTACAAATAAAAACAAAATATCTATCATACTATTCGAAAATTTCATATAACGATTGTAGTTTGATTTTGTTCATTGTTATATAGAATCTCTAAAACAAAATAAAAAAGAAGTCATGATACAAATAAACATTCATGTATAATTATTAGTATTTTATATATATTAATCAAGAGAATATGTCATCATTAACATTTTTCAGTTTTTATAAATGTAGTGATTCGTAACTAAGTGTGCTTTTCTCTTTTTTCTTTTTTTTTGTATTAATACACAAATACAATTTCTTTTGTCAGAAAAATATCCTGAAGCTATAGCTTGTTACATATAATAGGATAATTAATATTCAATGCAAATTTACTATTATTAAATCTGTATTTCTATAATAGAAGATGAGATTGTTGAATTGAATAGATAAGAAGAAAGAAAAAAAAAGAAAATGAGAACATATGTTACTAATAATAAATATCTCTTTTATAGAATTTAAGAATATCATATCATGATTTTATTTTATTTTTTGTATGAAAAAAAAAAAAGAAAAAACAAATAATTTTATATAAATGGTTGCATTCTTTGTTGATGAGGTTTTTTATACTTATTTATTTCAAGTAGAGCAATTTCATTATGATTTTGTGATTGAATATTTCGTTTTTTTTCAGTTATTTTTGTTGTTAATAATTTCATTGGTGATTTTTGTTGTTTAGTTGAATAAATTAAATTTTGTTCAGTATTTGGTATTGAACGTTTAAACCATTTCATATAAATCTGACAATAAAAATATCGTCGAAATAAATTTAATAATTCAATACGAAAACGTGTACATGAAAAAATAAAAGCTAAAAAATTCGATGCATGATGAAAATGAAGTAAAATATTTGTAAATATATGTATTGCATATTGAACATTAGTTTTTTTACGTGTTATCAATATATAAATTGCATGTATTGTTGATGGTGTTGCTGTTAATACAAAACATATTGATGATGTTACAAGCATTGCTGTTAATTGTCGTTGTTTACTTGATAAATCTAATTTATTTGTATTAACGAAATGATTTGTTCTTAAATTTTCATTATTTAATGTACGTTCAATATGTGATGCTCGATGAAGACGTTGAATTATAATAAGATTACAAATAATACATAAAGGTACAGTAAACCAATATGTTAAACCAGATTTGACACATTCCCATGTTAGACGATGAAATTTTGGTTTAAATGCACAAAATGAACGTATTGGAACTGTTTGATTAGTTTTAAAAACATATTCAATATGCATATGATGGGAATAATGACTGAATATAAGTAAAGAAATAATAAATAATATTAATACAAGTATACGCGATTTAGTACGACTAGTTAAACGTGGCATATAGCATGGATTAAATACCAAGGAACAACGTTCGATATTAATAAAACAAATAATCCAAACAGATAAAAGACGAAATACATCCATAAGAAAGAATACCACACAATCATAGGATGTTACTTGTGGTTGAAGTTTAGTTACAATTTGTAAACTTTGTAAACATAATACAATACAATCGGCAATTGATAAAGCTGATATAAAAGAAGCCGAAGCAGTTTTTCGAAAAAATCGTTGATTAACAACAATTAATGTTAAAATATTTCCTGTACATCCAAATACGGTTAAGCATAACAAAGCTATTGTACGAACACGTTCAAAAAACAACATCTAGAAAAGAGTATAAATGCACGACAAGAAATTCTATACCTTCTCTATAAGCTTGAGATCGAAGAAAACATGATTACAATATAGCGTGACAGATCGCCCTGAGGACATAAAAAGTGAACAATGTCAATCCTTCTTATTTAACAAATCTACGACAATGACAAACTCCCTTGATGGGTTAGTCAGCAATAACAGAAATATGAATCAAAAACGACGGTAGATAAATAAAACTACCCACTTCTACGCAACATATTTTTTTCTCTCTGCTATTGTTTTATTCCACATCATTTCCAGGCTTTTACGTGTGAAAACAATTGCATGGCCTCAGAAAATGCATAACGCAACATACGAGAATTGGTTCTATTGTATGCAAGATGTTTATATAATGAATGTGTAGGCGTAATAGATAAAGAAAAATCACATATTAATTTATCATTATATGTATAAATCAAATATATAACTTAATACTATTTCTATTCAATCTCTTGTTTCGAAATTTATGCTTGTCTTTTAAAAGAGATTAGATCAGTTTCCGCTGACTTTTCTCTTTGCATGCGTACTCAAAAATAAAAATATGAAAAAAAATCTGATCATGTAGTCAGGCAATCTATTCAATTAAGTGAACGGACGCAATTCTATTACCGGTTATCGATAATAAGCATACTTAAGATTTTCAAGACTGATCTTTGAAGGATATTTTTCACCTACTATTTTTTTTTGCTAAGTTTCTTTTTTTTCTTTTTTTACTTCCTGTTTTTTTCATAGATCAATCAATCATTCCAACATAAAAACTATTACTCATATTTGGTGACAAACACTAAAACAAAAATTCTATTTCTGAATGAGTGCATTGCTACCTGATAGTATTAAACACTTTCTCGTGTATATAAAAACACTCGGAAGTATGAATAATCACTTACTTTTACATATTGTGCCTTAGTATTTCTGTTGTTCGCCGTTAAACACTATTATTATGTGTTACTGAATGCTTTTTACTCGATTTTGTCGAACCATTACAAGTGATTAAACATGTATAGAGGGCAGAAAAAAATGTGTTGATGATATATCTATATAAATATAAAGACATTTTATGCGCTCCATAATTCTATATGCCCAGTATATTAAGAGAAAATAAGCAATCTACCAAGAAAAATTATTTATCAATTTGGATGTAGATATAAACTGTTATTCAAGGCATCCTCATAATTTTCCTTTTTTTTTTTATTTTGTATTGCTGTCGCCTACATCGTCTCCTGAGAACTAAATCATTTTTTTTTGATTGTATTCATTTAATAACAAAATGTAAAAGATGACAGTAATTGTGTCTTTTTATTTATGTCATTTTTCATTACTATATTAAAAATCTGAAAAATTTTGGTTTGATTTTTAATTTTTTATAGACTATCATAATAACTTCATTACCTTATGAAAAACAAAAAAATTCTTTTTTCAGGCAATATGACTTGCTTTTTAATGTTCAGCTATTATTATTACATACTGAATATTATAATAAATAATTTTCATTAGCTGAAAAATAATTGAAAAAAACTCAGCAGTTGATATTTTATATTCAGTAGACAAAAAGAAGCAAATAATCGAATGCATACATAATATGAACTAATTCTTTTGTTCATCATGCTAATCTATTGTATAGAGAAAACTATTTATAAGAAGATTATTACACCATGGAAAAAAAAACAAAATATTGCGTTCATTTTTTTAAATGTCGTCAGTGGAAAATCTATTAAATATTGAAATGCTATTAGCTGTTTAATAAACTTTCTATCATGTTATCTCAATGTATATTCTAATAAACGTGAATAATGTTATTTTCTAATATTTGACTTATCTTTTATCATTTTAATAATTATAAAAATTATTTTCAAATGAAAACAATATTTATAATTGTGATGGACAAGAAAGAAATTAATAATACTTAATCTAATATTTTGAAAAGAGTTGAAGATCAATCTTATAGGATTTCTTGGTCTATCATAATTATTAATTAAAATAAAGATTGATAATAACAATTATTCATGTTATAACATCTACTCACTTTTAAAAATATGATCTTAGAAAAATAATAATAATAATAATAATCAAATGCGACATGAATTTTTCTATATTACAAAAAGAAAAATCATTGGATAAAAATCTTTTTATTTTATATGAGCGGATTTCTACATAACAAATGTATGAATATAATAAGCTGTTTAACATTGTCAAATTATTTTGTTTATAGAAAAATTTTTATTATCCTGATTACTACTAGATTAATGATTTGAATACGGATATCCTTTTCGGATATACATCAATCTTCAATTTTAATTAAATATGTTATTTTTACTTTGTATTTAATATTTCGTCAATCAAAATTTGATCTCTTATCATTAGTAATATTTTAGTTCACTAGTTAAATTCAATTTTCTTGCATTAAAATAATTTGTTTTGAATATTTTCCATTTCTTCTATTATCTAATCAGACATACGTGTTTTTCTTTTGTTTTGATTTCCATAAGAATATTTTTTTTTGATTGCATAGATATATTCCATTATTAACTATATTTTTTAAGAATATATATATATATATTCAATCATGCTTGTAATACAATATTTTTGTTTTGTATGTTCTTTTTATTTTCATCTATGAAATTACATGGATAATTTATTGAATATAATAGAAAAATCAGTCATCATTACTATATACATTTATGCAGATTAGTTATTCGTTCCAGATAAAATACTTTGATAGACACTATTTTATTTAAGATATGTATACATATATAATGTTCAAAGTTAATTTCAAATATTCTTACCTTTTTTTTCTTTTTGTTTTTGAAAATATAAAAAGAAATCTAACAATATTGATTATTGTTTTATTAGCCCGATTCAATGCTGAACTTATTTCTCGTAAAACTATCATAAGTATTTTAACTATTCATAGCTTTTATATCGATACAATTTATTTCTTTTTTGTTTTGCAGCTGTTCGACACTTCAATAACATCGTCGAAAATCAATCAAATAAAAAGTCATTGAAATATCTTTCTTTGCATTCATTAAAATTGAGCTTGACAATTTTTTGTCATTTTTTTCTATCAGAAAACAATTCAATATTTTCTCGATCTATATTTTCAAATAATTATATTCATAGATTTTCAAAAACTGTTATATCATATATCTATTTAACATAGATACTAGATTCAGCAAATGAGTGAGTCTATTTGAGCATGGAAATGAAGCCGGAACTTATCATTTCTTTTTCTTTTTCTCAAAGAATAGCGTCCGGTTCTGACTGTCAACTTTTATGATACTTTTGTTACTAATCTGACATCGATGAGTGTTTAATAAGATAACAGAGTTCATGCATATTCATAAAAAAAAAAAAAACTTTATTTTCAATAATATTACGTTCAACCGAACATACATAATTTTCAATGGTTCTCTCTCGAAAGAAAATCAATTAAAACTTATTACATGATTGATTTTGAATATACAAATCAGAAACAATTTTGGAAATTATTCTCGATCTTCTTTAGAATATTATTAAAAAACAACGCATTGTATATTTTTTTTTTATTTCTAAACAATTAGCTTAGTTTACTTCGTCGATTATTGATTCAATCGGTTTTTCTTTTTTTCATTTTTTAATCAACAATCTTCTCATAAACTCATTGATGAAGTGAAAAAATTCATTTCATTCTTCAATTCAAACACTTCTTTTTTTTTCCATTAAAAATAGAAAGAAAAAAAAATTATTCTCTATTTGTGCGTATTTATGTGCGTTTGTCGTATACAAAGAGAACAAAAAAAAAAAAACAAAAATACAAATGCAAAAAAGAAAAAAAATCCATATTTTTTCTCTTTTTGTGTTGTGTCTGTGTCTATCATACAGGACGAAGAAAAATAGAGAGCATAAAATAGAGGAAAAAAAGGAGTGCATAAATACACCCACAGACATACACACACGGAAGAGCATCGATAAGAATAAAAAAAAAAAAAAAAAAAGAAAGAAAAAGATAAAGAAAGAAAAGATTGTGCGGTTGCAACAAAACAACGATCTGAAAATCGCCAGTATCATCATCTTATTGTTATATCTAACAACAGAGCGACAATCTCTTTTTGTTTTCTATACACACGCGCACGATGAAAAAATAAAATAGAAGAGAAAACGCATGAAAGAAAGAAAATCTTCGTTGTTTTTCCGCAATGAAGTAATAGTAGTAGTAATAGTAATATTAGTTATTGTTGTTGTTGTTGTTGTATTTCTAGCAGCAATAGGCAATAAGAACCTTGAGCTGTATGCATACATACATACATATACGCACAAAGAGAAGAAAAATGGAGAGAAAAAAAAATAAAAGAAAAAAAAAAAAAAGCAAAAACGAACGATAATGGGTAACAAGCATCATCATATCATCTCAACAATTGAATGAACCAAAGAGCAAGAGATAAATTTAGAAAGAAAATGGCAATAAACACTCGATTTCGATAGATGACATTCTAAATAACAATAAAAACAAAATAAAAATTTAATCAATGTCATATCAGTACTATCATTAAGACATAATAATAAATATTATCTTTACACATATATATGTACCTGAATGTCACCACCACGATCGTCCGTTTGAACTGATGTCTCTTGAGTAGATACATGCATATTGGCAGTGATAGTTGGACCAGTAGCAGGAGTATTAGACTGAAAACATGCACATGCAAATCTAGTCTTAATCGCTCGAGATAAAAAAAAAACATATTGCTCATATATTCCCATGATAGATTTTTATTATTGATCAAAGTCAAGCAACTTTCTTTCTGTTTTTTTTTTGCTTTTCTGTTTATTATTATTATTATTATTATTCTTATTTTGATACATTTTTTTTCCTCGGACATACGCTAATATAGATGTGATCGATGCTAATCATCAACAGCAGTTGACAACACTAAGATCTAAGCAAACGAATACTCTTTTCTCATTGTAGATAGTAATAGAGAAATAAGGCAAGGAAGAAAAGATCAATAGCAAATGGGAGATAGCTTCGGTAAATGGAAAATCTAATGGCTGGATTACAATGATAGATGAGGTAGTACTCAGCTGTCTATTTGCTTGAGAATAGGATAAACATATTTTTATTTTTGCTATTTATCAATTGATCATGGCTCAATAATATATTCAAACAATTATTCATACATATACACATCAATCGACATGCGAAAAAAAATCCTTTCATACCTGTAACAAAGTTTTAAGATGACCAAAAGTAGTTGAATCACGATCACGTAAACGTCGTAATTCTTCTCGTCGTTGAGAACCGAGTGTCGTTGCTTCTTCTCTTGATATACCTAGAAATAATAAAAAAAAAAAGAAAAAAGACAAAGACGTTGGTTTTTTAAATTTTACAGAAGAAAAAAAAAACAAAAGAATTTTCATTGAATACACTTACTAGGAGCTGCTTGACGTTGTCTAGCAAGATTAACAAGTGTTGGCATACTACCACGTTTATTTCCACCGGTACCACTCGTAGTTGATGTTGGTGCATCAACTCGTGTAACACTTTCAAGAATAATACGACGAGCAAGAGTAGGTGAACCACTACTGCTCGTCATCACAGTTGCTTGTGGTATTGGTGTACCACTTTCTGTATAATAAGTGGGACCTAATTCAGTGACACGTTTACGTATACCATTTTCAATAATAAATGTTTCTTTTTCTTGTAAATTATCACTTGATCGAGCGGTTTCATCGATTTTATAATCACCTGGTTTAGTTTTAACAATACTCGGTAAAGATTTTCGTCTTGGGATAGGAATTGGTTGTGGAACATCATATTGTTCAATTGTTGATGTTTTTGGTATTGATGGATGATTTTGATTACCTAAATGATACATAGGATGTTGTTCAGGATCAAAACTTGTATCAACTGAACCTAAACCTGAATCATGAACACTTGAATTGTGAGAATCATGAGCACCATGAATAAGATTAGGTCGTACACCAGTATTACTAGTACTAGTTCCAGACATATATTGTGGTATATTTGATCGAAGAGCAGATGAATAACGTATAGGTTGAGGAGCATGAAGAGTTGACGACGGTTGATGATATTCATGTTGTTGTAATTGATGAGGATGTTCAATAAATTGTTGTGGATCATGAAGAAGATCCTCATTTGATGCATCGACACGATTAGTCCTTTTAAATGTATTTCGTTTAGATGTTGAGCGTTGACCTATACCGACGGTATTCTGTACAAATTGTGAAGGAGATGATTGTGATGGCGATACTGAATGAAAATTCGTTGACATTGTTGCAGTACGATCATAATCATAATTTGCATTATTTGGTATTGATATATCGGTAGATAATGGTTGATTTAAATTAGAATGTTGTTTAGACACGGATAAACCTAGAAAAGAATTATTTTAATATGAAAATAGTAAAATTCAAATTTTTGTTGAATATTATTATTTTTTTTTTTTGATAAAATATCTATTGGCATTAAAAACTTCTAAAAAAACATTTATTAGATTGAGAATAGAACTTGACAACAAAAAAGTCAGGAAATATTCACATTTCCGAAGGTAATGTTCTTGAAAACTTTTGTTCTACTGATTGTATTTTCAATAGTCTTTAATTGTTCTAATAGATTTCAATTGGAAAGAAAAAGAAACTATTTTTTATCATTTGTTCTTTTTATAATAAAGAATATTTTTTTTTATTTTAAGCTGTTCAGTAGAAAATGATTTATGCTTTTGATCTTTATATGTGTATCATTGATAATTATTCATAGAATCATTTTAAAAAAATAAATGAGTCAAATTTGTTTCTATTTTCATTGTTTTTTTTTATTAGTTTTTTGTTATTTTAAATACTAAGCTTATTCAATAAGATTTGATTTACTTGACAAACTTAATCTATTTTAATGAAAATTCTAATGCGATTGTCAATATGTTCGATAATGATATAGAGGATCATATTAATTAAAATGATAGTCTATATACTATAAATTTTGATTGTTCACAATTATGAAAGACAATTATTTTATCAATGATAGATATTTCATTTTATGTATTAATCCAAACCTGTACGTAAATCGGGTGTTTCATTGTAAAGTGTTGCTGGCATCATATTTTTTTGTGGATGATATGGTTGAAGTTGATTAACATCACGATAATAATCTTGACGTTGTTGATACATAGGATTTGTAGAAGATGGTGATCCAACAATCTAAATTAATTGTTTATATTATTTTAAATTAAAAAATTAGTTTTTATAATAAATAATTTTACTTTTGTATTTGGATTCCAAGTATTGGATTGCGTTGGTGGTTGACCTTGATACACTCCACCATCTAGTGGAAATGATGAAGATGTTGTTGCAGTAATTGGATGAGGTTGAGATATATGTGATGGTAATGGTATTGAACTATTTGGAAGATAGTTTGATGATATTGGTAAACGACCATTTGGTGGACTGATATTAATATGATTGCTTGGAAGTAATTTTGCATCAATTTGTCGATCAATATCTAATGGGATGAATGGTTGTGGTTTTTCTTCACCTAATGAAGAAAAAAAAAAAGAAGAATTTTTTCTTTTTTTTATTGTTCACAAGTATTGTTCGATTTTATAACCTGGCTGACGAAAATCAGGTGCAGCTGCTTTAGCAGATACTCGAGCTTCAACACTATCGTTTCGAGCTTGTTTTGCATAAATCTCAGCTGAATGAGCTTTTGAACGAGCATTATTTGCTCTAAAATAATAATCATTGTTTTTTTCTAATATTAGATAACATCAATTTTTGTTATTGTTAAACTTTTACCTAGCCATGGCAATTTCTGCCTTTTGTTGTGCTGTTGTTGCACTTTTCATTGCATGATTTAGAGCAGCATCAATTTTATCACGAAATTTAGATGAACGAAGTAAAAATAATTTACTTGGTTTACGTTTATCGTTTACCAAAACATTATTTTTATATTTGCCCTCCTCCTTGCTACCATCTCGATATGTTGTTACCCCATAACCATTCTTCTTATTATTAAACCATTCACCTTCATATTTTAAACCATCGGAACGTTCAGCTATACCAAATCCAGTACGTTTATCAGCTTTCCATTCACCCATATATGTTTCAACCACATTATTATCAAGGATATCCTCTTGTGATATAAATGAATGATCACCATCATCTAATGTAGCAAATGAATTGGGTGTATTCGGATGTGATGATATTATTGTAGCTGTTTTAACTGAATGCTTTGAATCACCACTAACTGAACTTGCTGTTGAGCGAAATGAACTTGTTTTTTTTGTTAGCGATAAATCTTCAATATCACTAGTGGATTTTTGTTTACGTAATTTTGATAGGAGAGTTTTACGTAATGATGTACGACGATCAGCACTATTTGATAATGAACCACGACGTGGTCCTTGACTAGCACTACGAGATGATGCATCATGAGGTTCTGATCTTGAACGTAATACAAATCCACCACGATTTTCATCCATACGCTTGTCTCGTTCACCTAAATAGAAGAATTAAACGTAAGAAAAAAAGAAACTTTTTCTCTCCCCCCTCTCCCTCCTATTCTAATGAATTTCAACATGACGCAAAAACAAAGATGAAAATATACTTCAATACTCACGTTGTGTTCGTTCATCATCTTCTTCTGAACGAAGTGATGTTAAAGAGTCGCGTACATCTTTTGATCGATAACGTGATGCAACACCATATGGTACACTTCGTCGAATACCAAAACCGTGGCGCAGTCCTTGTTGTATCTGACCATGATAAATACCACCATCTGCATATATTTCAACTCCATATCCATCTTGAAGGCCATTTGCCCATGTACCTTCATATCTAGCGCCTGAAACATCCGATACACGTATACCATATCGTCCTTTAAAACCTTGTGTCCATTCGCCTTTATAAATCCATCTCCCTTTTTTCTCAACACCCAATCCATGCCGTTTTCCACTCATCCATTGTCCTTCATATGAGTTTCCTGCCGGCTATAATGATAATAATAATAATAGTAATAATATAAATATATATATATAAATATCAGTAAGTTATTTGAAAAAAAAATTAAAAAAATATAATTACCCATAAATAGATGCCCGAAAATTCATAACCAAATTGCCATGCACCAGAATATTCACCTTGACCTTTGGGACCTGTACAAACACCGTGTCCATGCGCTTTACCATCATTCCATCCCCCACAATAGGTACCGCCGTCATCAAAATCGAAGCGACCTCCATTCACTCCGACGTTCATTCGGGCGTCCGTTCAATGATGATCAACAGTGGCGGTAATAGCAGCAGCATCGACAACGACGATGAAGACGACGATGTCGATGATAGTAAAAGAAGAATATTGAAAAAGAAGAAGTGGTAGGGGGTCACACAGAATTGTTGTAATAGCAGAAGAAGAAGGAGGAGGAGGAAATGAGAAGGACGACGGTGCAACTATGATGTTGTGAAGAGTAGCAGCAAATTTGAATGTGTTGTCTTCACAAGTCGATCAATATCCAGTAAAATACGGTGATGCACAATGATGCTGGCATGTGTGCTTGGGCTAAAAATACTAAATATAAGTAAGTGAAAGAAAAAAAAAACGGAAATCGCACACAAGAAATATACAAGCACAGTATTGCCCGAAAGACAAAAAACCTCGATCAAACACCCCCCTCCTGTTGCTTGTTAGCGATATTCTGTAGTCGTGTCACACATATTGTTTTTCTTTTTTTTACCCTCGTCTACAAACATAAATGTAGACAAAAGAAAAACATGACATGAGTTTCACATACTCAATCAGAACGATAGGAATTTTCTAGTAGGAACATTGTGAGAGGAAAAAAAAACAATGAACTTCACAGATTTTCTGATCACACACGTCATTACTCATCAACTGTCAAAACAGTATTTTTTTTGCCTATTGTCATAAAATAATGCTACTAGTGTCTCAGTTTCAGCGCTTCTCTTTTTTGTCTATTCAAAAGAAACTATCTATACTTGAAATTGCATCACAATACAAGCCCGCGTGCATAGAAAAAGCTTACTCAAGACAACGATGGAGGACGATCAGGGAAAGAAAGAAAACGAGAAAGAGAAGAAGAGACTTGGTGGTCTCCGAGCTTTGTGTCGCACGCGCCTGTTTATTTATTTTTGCTTTTGGGTTGTGAGCGCATTACACACGTTGGATTCTCTCTCTGTTTTTTTCTTTTTCACAGGCAGCAGCAGGCAAAGAAGAAGCAGCTAAAGATGCAGATGAAGTAAAAGAAATAGAAGAAGAGGAAGAACAAGTAGAAGCGAGGAACGCAGGAAGAGTAATACGGAAGGAATTGTCGTCGGTCGTCGTCCTCGACTGATTGCAACGCAAGCGTGTGGCACAATAACGGGGGAACAGTGCGAGTATGTGTGTGTGTGTGTGAAAGAAGAGAAAAAAAGAGCAAAAAATAGAGGAATATTAAAAATACTAATAAATACGCCACATATATGACGAGACCGACGACGAATGACGATCTCTGGAATGCACATAAATACACAGCAATGGCAATAAGAGCAGAGAGCAGAACAACAACAACAACAATAACAACAACAGACGATGATAACGATGAGACTGTTGCTGTTGATATAGCACGGTGATAGAAATATAGCGACAACGCGTTTTCTAAAGGAAGATAGACTCTTCTTTCTCTCTCTCGCTCTCGCTCTCTCTATCTCAATCTCTTTGCTCTTCTTTAGCAGAATATATGTGGTTGGATGACAAAATAGATAACTTGGCATTCACTAAGCAGAAGAAGTACTAGTGTTTCCTTTCAACCCATTTCTCCTCTTTTCCCTCTCTTCAACACATCTTCTTTGACGCTCTTCCCGTTTCAAGTGTGCATAGACACATACCGCATTTCTTCGTGTATCTGTGTATGTATGCCGCTGACACACACATAAGAAAAGCATGACATGCTTATTCGATGTGCTACTCTCATACTCATCAATGCCATCTAGACAAGGCTTATAAATCGATCCTGCGCTCGTTTGTTCGTTCGTTTGTTCCTTCTTTAATCATACTGTTAGCGAGAGTTTCACGAACATGCAAAGAAAGAAAATTCATCTAGCATTTTTTTTCCTATCAAGCACGCTCTCTTCTTCTCCTTTCCAGTTACCTGTTCGAACTGTCTGTCTCATTGTCATATCGGTATACAAAAGAAAAAAAGAAGCATACTGATGGACAGAAAGACAATCTCTGCCTTTCTCCGCCTTTGATGTTAGCAACAGCATAGCATTGGTATCAGAAATTTTTTCCGTCTCCTTTCTATCATAAGTCAAGGTTGGACATTTGTGGTATCAAAAGAGAAAAAGAAAAAAAGACGGGCATGATAATTTGAGCAAGGACATATCATGGATCATTGATAAATGCACGATGGGTAAACTCCATTAGCAGTTACGCCAACGATATCTGTCGTCTCTCAACACAATCGTATTCAATATAATATCAAAGACGAACATTTCATATTCTTAATTATCACAAATAACAAATATGTATAGATTTGTTAGATCAATTATGAATCTTTCTGTAATCTTCTTGATAACAATAACCTTGAACATGTTTGGAATGTTCATTTTCATAAATATCTCTATGTCATATGATACTCTCTTTTTTTTTGCATATATATGCAATATAAAGAGACAATTGGGTAGAATAGTTCATGGTGGATGTATGTGTGCGACACAGCACAAGACACGGCACACATAGATGACGGCAAGAACAATCTTTGAACAAACAAAACGAAAAAAAGAAAAAAAAAGAAAGAAGAGAAAGATACATAGGATGTGCACACGTACAGTTGCTCACTTTGCGTTAAGCTTACGTTGAGAAGTTCACGATCATCATCATCACCTCCTTGTACAGATTCATCTTTATCTTTTTTTCTTCAAAAGTGCATATACTATGAAAGTTTATTCATTCTTTATTTAAATATGATATAAAAAGAAAAAACCTTTTCTTCTATACATCACAAAAATAATTCATCATATTTATACAATCTTCTTTACTATTCTGTTTATTAATTTTCACTAAAAAAAAAAAGAAGAAGAAAGAACATCTTCTATGATTCACATATTTTCAATTTGGTTATCATTATTGATAGTTCAATCAATCAATATCATCATTACAACAAGTATACGTTGTAATGAAGATATCGATGGATCTTTTCAAGTAATTGAAAATTGTCGAGCATGTGTTATTTTTATTGCTCCTACAACTTTACCTGCAACTAGTCCAACAACAACAACAACAAAAACGACAATTTTATCAAAAGAAATATTTACATCATATGCTGAACCATCATTAGAAGAATTATTTTTATTTGGTGAAGCAAAACATCATCGTTATCGTCATCGTCGTCGACGTAATGTTGATACTGTAATTCATCAACAATGTGCTCGAGAATTAGATGGTCCATTATATGGTTATGATCAAACACATTGTTATTGTAATTCTAATCAATGTAATTCAAATATTCAACGATGTATTTATGAAGTAACATCAAAACGTCATTTTGCATGTTATCATGGTTCTAATTCCAGTCTATATTCGCTTGAAATTCGTCATAAGTGTCGTAGTTGTCGTATACATATTGAATTTAATTCGATATATGATTATGAATGTTTAACCTTTGGTGAACGTGAACAAAATAATCGAACTTATTGTACATGTCAACGACCAATGTGTAATCAAGATGTATCAACATGTCAACGATTTCAACAAGCACCATCTCAACCACGATTGAACTTAGGTCTTGATACTCTTTTAAATTCAACTCTATCAACAACAACAATATACACTAACACCTCTACTACAATAATATCTATCACAACAACAACGCTACCAACTACAATAATAATAACAACGACTACTACTACTACTACTATTACAAGTAGTATTGTTATGACAACCATTGATACTACTAGTAGTACTACTGAGTCAACTCCAAGTTCAACTACTACTACTACTACTACGACTATCCCGACTACCACTACTACTCCTATAACCGCAACCTCAACGATTGTAATTACAACATTGTTCGTTACTACAACACCAATTATAACTACATTACCAGCTGTAATCGAAACTGAAGAAGAAATTTCAATTGAAAATTCTACAATAATTGAATTAACAACTACAAATGAAATAACAACATCACTTAATGAAGTACAACACCTTAAAACAGTGTATATTGAAGTCAAAAATCATGCAAATTATTTATCATCAAATTTTCTGTTAATTTGTACTTTATTTCAAACATTTTTTTTCTTTTTATTTATTCGATGCGATCACTAACTTTTATCTCTTAGACAGTATACATACATATATAAAAGCATATATCAGTAAAAGATATATTTAAATAATGAGAAAAAGCCATCTACAAGGCAAAAGTATATAAGGATGGATTTGTTCATTAGTGAACAACGAACGATTGATCCCTATGTAAGCTATGAAAACAATGTCAATAGTCGTACAGCCATTCTTAACAAACAAATAATGTCTATCGACTTGGTTCATTTATATATAGATATAGTATACTAATCTTTGGTCAATTTTGATTTGAATGATCAAATTCAAGTATGAAAAGGAAAAAGAAAGAGATTTATAATTGTTATGAGAAAGATATTTATCTTTTTGATAACAATAGTAATTACTGTTTCATTAATAACTTACCAATGATAGAATATGAATACTTTTAAGATTAATAAAAGAATAATCAATGAAATGCATATAATTAAATTTTTTTTTTAATATCATAGGAGTGCCTTAAGGATATCATTAATTTCAACAATAAACTTTTTCTTGCTATGAGAATAATCTTTATTGTAACCGAGAGCATCATAATGAATAGACTATCTTCATGATATTAAAAAGTATAAAAAATAATGCTATATTTAGAAATAGAGTATTATTATGTTATCTATGATGGAGTCTTAGAACATTATCAACATAATAACATACTAGAAAATCATTTTACTTAAACGAAAAATATTGTTCTCCTTTTTTTTTTTTTTTGTTTTTTACAAAGTGGGTTAGTTAAAGAAAGTCTGAAAAAGTTCTTTAATTTACTTTGCATGAATTATTTTGTTTATAAATAAAATATATTTTTTATTCTTTGGTTCAATCCGTCATTTCTATCTAGCTTACAGTTTAATCAAACATTTGATCACATTTATTTAGTCTAAACTCTTTTATATATATATATGTTTAAACTTACGTTTCATTAATAAACAATCAATAAATAAGAAACTTATGTATGCATGTATGTAGAGCAATCACTTGATAAGCTTACTTAGCATGAGTTATTTCTCTAGTTTAATCGAACAAACTGAGATTTAAGTTTAAATTCTCGTGATTGTATATGTGGGCATAGTCTACTTTTTTTACATTTTTCTATGAATAATGTCACGTCAGCACATATTACATATTAGCACATCCGCCAACCCTTTTTTTTTTTTTTATTGTCAGCAACATCATGTTATATAATAATTGTTTTGGAACTCTATTCTTTTTTTCTTTGACATTTTTGCATGCATTAAATTTTTTCTATGATTAGCCTTTGAACATTATGCAAATTAGTTTTTTTTTCTTTCTTACTATTTATTCTTTCATAAATATATCATATAAATGTTGAAAAGGAAAATATAATTATTATGATATTATTTGGTTTAGCTAGAAAATATCGATGACAGTTTTCTGATGTTATATGACATGCCTAATGTAATACATTAGCATCATTTGATGTGTTTGTTTCAAGGAATGCTTGAATTTTTTTTTTTAGGGATCCTATGTAACTCTATGAAAATCAAATAATTTATCAAGTTTCATTTGTTTTATCATAATTGACAAATTATATGTATTTGTATATTTTTTATATTTGAAAATAAATTTACCTGATATATTCAAAAAAAAAACACATAGCAATAATATTAGTCAAATAAATAAAAAATATTAAAAAGTTACATTAATTTCTAGATTATTCTATAGAATCAATAACAAAACAAATATATATATATATATCAGTGTGTACTTGAATCTTTTGTAAGTACGTAATGAATATCTGAATGAATGTAGCTTGATAACAACAATTTAAAAATTAATTAAAATTTTGTTTAAACTTTCAAGACATAACTCATTGTATATAAGTACGAAATAAGTATGAAGATATTATTTCAAATATACTATGAACTGACTGTTTTTTTTAATGTATCTATTAAATGAAAAATTACACATAGAAACTGAATTAAAAAATAGTTGAATCTATATCTGTTTGATAGCATGAATATATTGCTAAATCTAGAAAAAAAGTTTTTCAATACAATCCTTGACACATGAATATGTTTTATAATTCTGAATTCATGAAGTTCATGAGACTCCATTTAATTTTAAATAGTAAGTAATTTTGATACAGTTTGACTCGTAATTTTTTGCTTTTTCAAAAGGATAGATTTCAATTGCATGGAATTTAAGTAGTGTTACTATAGCAAATTCATAAAATAGCTATAGAACTGACTTTACTTGACTGATACCAAAAAAAATTGTTGGAGATTAATTTTTCTCTTTTTGTAAATTTCTGCAAAAGACACGAACATCATATTTAAACTTAAACATTTGATTTGTTCATATAACTCTACTGATAAATGAAATATTGTGTGTTACTGTCTAGTAGATTCAATCAGATGTCTTGTTAATACTAGATAAACCTTTTTACAATAGATAGAAAATTATCATTGCATTGATGTCGCGATGACATTAAATGAAATAACAGAATAATGATAAACATGCTAAATCATGAAATAAATGTCTTGTTGCAAGTAGAAAAAAAAATACATAAAGTATCTACAAAGAAAGAAATAATATTGACAATGAAAAGTATTCTAATTTGGACTCATTTCATTTATTTCAAGTTCAAATATTTCTTGTTTTTCAACACTGCTAAAATAACTACATTCTACCTCGATAGATAATCAAATTCAAATAAATGTTGCTTAATTAAATAAATGTCAATTTTTTTTTTCTGTTGAATTTTGATCTTATTTTATTGCATTAATATTTTTGCTTCATGACAATGTCAGCATAGACATGAACGTTTATTAAAACTAATTCAATTCAATTTTTTTTTCAACATTTAGTATTTGTCCAATAAAGTTTTGTAGAAACAAATATTGATATATATTCTCATCAATATTAACGTTACTGTGCGATGACACCAAAATATAAATATCATATATTCATATACAAATCTGTGAAAGAAAAAAAATCTCGAATGATATACATCTATGGATAATGTAAAAAAAAATATTGTTATGAATGATGTGTAATAACGAGTCAAGAGTAACAGTATGAAAATTACTCTGGCGAGTAAGTTGCTCTGAAGATTTCTCTTGCATGTAAGCAAACATTTAATTGAATAGTTACTCGAAATAACTTCTAAGATCTTTATAAAGTCTATGTATTAGTAGCAAACAATCAACGAATATATACTAATTGAAATCATATTTTAGAAGAATGTAATATTTTCCTCTTTAATTATAAAATATACATGTAATTGTAATCAACTTAAGTGAAAGAAAAAGTTTTTCGTGCCACACTGAAATTAATAAATATAGAATATCTCACACGCCATTGTTTTATTTCCTTATTAAAAAAAGAAACTAAGCGAATTTGTAGTATACATGAATAGATAAACACTCAAAAGAATTCTTTCGACTTTTTCGATTATTTAGAAACATATTACCGTGGATTTTCTTCATTAAAACTTATTTTCTATTGAGTAGTCTTTTGAAACTTTTTTTTGTTTTTTTATAGATGGACGTTTTTTTTTAGACAATATTATAATGTTACAATTTCTAAATAATTTTATACATTGTATGTCGATCTATTTTATTCTATGAGATATAATCAAATCTATACGTTATAAGAGATTGGGTAAAAAATATTGGAAACAGACTGTTTCACTTATCAATGTTTTTCCTCTCTAAATCTTTGAAAGCCGGACCTATACATGTATGGTTTCGAAATTTGATTCAGTGAAGAAATCCTTAGATACACTAAAATTGATTTTTTTTGAATATTCATGTTATACATATAGAAGTTATAGAGTAGTCTAGATAGAGTATACATCTATTAAGCTCAGTATTGTTCGTCATTCTTCATCACATATTTGCTTTATAAAGCCAATGTTGGAAAAAAACTTATAGTGTTCAAAAATCTACAATAAGTTGTCCATCATTGATTTATCAGTCAACTGAACTTACTACTAGACACTTTTCATCTCTTGCGTTTCACACAAGAAATAGAATCACTCTTCAGAAAATTTATGTTTTATGTGCACGCCCACTAGTCAATGAAAGACGACTGATCCATACTATATAATTAGGGAAAGATTATAATCTAGGTCTTGATATTGTTAGTTGTTTCAATGAATTTCATACTTAATAGCATTTTTCGCTTTATAAGTTAACTTTCCTTCTCATATGTTATTTAATTATTACTTGTTATATGTACCTCTTGAATGTATATTTTGTTTCTGTTATTTCTAAATAAACATCGTATATCTTTAGTATAAAGTCTGAATGAAACAGTTATGAATGATAATTTTCAACTATAATTGATTTTGTAGACGGAAATTCAACTTTTTCCTCGTAAAAACATGTCGATCCTCAAAGGGTTCAATTTAATATTCAAGTTATAATTTTTGGAATTTTAGTTGTTACTAATGATAGACTATATGAAATAACCATATTCTTGTGTGTTGACGTAATATTTTAGGTCATGAATCATGATTTAGTGCTATATGGAATCAGATTAAACCTACATATGAGTGTCCTATTTCACTAATTGTTTTTACTTTGGTCTTCTTCATCTTAATAATCACACTTGATTAGTATTTCTCTAATGAAACTTAGTACATGTATATTTTCTTTCTTGAAATATTATAAATAATGATACTCTTTTTTTATTAATTCTAATATGTATATTTTTTTGGTAAAAAAAGAAAAAAGAAACAATTTAATTTGTTAAAGTACTTTCGTCTTTTTATATCTTGTTGTACATGATAACAACAAGTCTCAATATATTCTTATAGTTTGACGAAATCTTTGATTTTTCGTTCTGATGATGTCGCCAGATCAAATGAATGATTTGTCGCATAGGTATGATTACTTTCTGATGGTTGTTCATGGACAACGTAAAAGATAAGAACAAGATTAATGTCTTCTATATATCCTCATGTTGTCTAAATAACGCACACTGACAAATATAATACAAACACAATCATGGCAAAATCTTCTAAATTAGAAGATTATTGGAGAAAAAATAATATTGAAAGTTTGTTCAAAGAATTGACACATAATCTTGTACAACGAATGCCATCTGATCCAGTGGTTGCTATTGTGCAATATCTTCAAATGAAATATCCAAAATCATTCAAAACATCTGCAGACAATAATAATAATAATAATGCTGATATCATTTCAAAAACTGCGCTAACTAATTTACAATCAAAACCAATCACATCACCGCGTTCTAAGGTCAATATAGAAAATACAAATGAAGTAGACATGAGAGAACGTCGCACATCTAATCAAAGTCAAATTAGTGATATTTTTACCACATCAACCATTGGACCAAATTTTCATGATTTACTTAAACATGATGTAAATAATGTTTTTTTTTTCTTTCGATAAAACCCGAAATAAAAAACTATATTTTCAATCTATATTTTTTTTAGACAACTGATTCACAACAAGTACCAGAAATAAATTTAAGAAATCTTGTTTTTGCTAATCGTTTAAGTCAACAAGCTGTTAAATTAGGAAAAGATATTCGATCAGATCGTGATATAATCGAAGAAGAACTTATTAAACCAACAAAATTAAAATCAAATATATCATCAACAATAAATGCATCAATCGATTCAATTTCAGAAGATTTTCCATATGAACAAACACATGAACAACCTTCGGTACGACAATTAATTAAATATAAACAACAGATTCATGATGAAAATGAACGTCGTCAACATCGAGAAAAACTTGCCGAAATAGCTAGACAAGCACGTGATAAAGAACAAATCTTACAATCAGATATATCTATAAAATCAAACGAACTTCAACAACAACAATCATATGATGATCATAGATTATCACATGATATATCAGAAAAAAGTGATATTAAATTAATTCATAAATCATTTATTAAATCACAAGAAGAAGAAGAATTATTGAATGATGGAAATATATTTCAACCGAGAAGAGAAAGAAATAGAGAAAGATATCGAAATAGATTATCAACACTACGTACAAATGCACCTTATACACTTAATCAATATAAGGGAAATTCTAGTTTACCAATGGAACGAAGAGATATTAATTCGATGTCTTTGATAACGTCTGATGGTGTATGTAAAGTATGTGGAAGTATACTTCATAATAATGAAAATCTATCAAAAATTAATTCTCAACAAGTTTCAAGTAAGTTTATTTCTTTATCTTTTTCAAATTTTATACAATCTTAATCATATTCATATTTATTATAGCTATGCCAACAACACATCCATTCGAACGTCAATCAACAACACAATCAGTAGAATCAAGTGTTGGTGTTGTAGATGATTGGTTCGAATCAACACCAGATGTATCCGCTTCACAACAAAAGTTGTTATGGTCACTAGATGATATAACACCACTACCAACCGATATAAATCCATTGCAAACAATTAAAGATAATAATAATAATAATAATAATAATACGGATACTGTAAGACATCGTCCACCAACAACACCATTAATCAATAGTGACTATAAAACAAAGACTAAACAGATAAAAACACCACGTATGTCTGAATCTGATATTTTTGTACAAACACCTGAATCAAATGATTGTCATTCATCATCACCAATAAAAAATAAACATCAACATGATACTGCTGAGGTTACTCGTCGTCGATTATCTAATACTATGACAAATTCATCACCTTTACGACAAGTTTTTGATTCAACTTTAACAACAACAACAACATATATGCCAACAACTCAACGACGAATGTCAGGTTGGAGTGTATGTGAACATTCGCTTGATGATTCGGATGAAAATTAATATTTCATAAATGTAATTCTATCCATTTTCAGAAATATATCATAGTACTTGTAGACACAAAAAAATAATAATAATAATAAACATAGCCAAAAAATATCTGTCTATACACATACACAAGTTTCATTCGAATCTACCAAGAAATTAAAAAAAAAAGAAAAGAAAGACAAGAAAAGACGCAAGGGGAAAAAAATAATAGTAAATATCTGACGAAAGAGAGAACAATATGCATAACAAACTTATTATGAAGTCAAACACACGCACAGACAGAAAATATTTGAGAATGACTAATACATGCATGATATAATCAAAAAATGAAACAAGAAGCAATTTATTTTGTTCATGTTAGTTGAACCATTCGAGATGTACTTTAGAAGAAAAAAGATAAAATTGAAATTTAAAAATTGAAATAAAACTTACGCTTGTTTAGCAAAATGATTTCGAAGATTTTGAGGTAATTGAAGTACTGGTGATTTAGCTTGAAATGTTAATATTGATGAAGATTCTAAATAAATAATAAATGATTTATTTATTTAGTTTTTTTTGTTTTCTTCATACAAAAAAAAAAATCGTACCAGAACTTTCTGTATTTTGATCAAATATTTTTATATTTGAATCATCTGTTGGTGATAATTGTTTATCAATATTTGGTGATTTTCTTTTTAATACAAATCGATTTTTTTTTGTTGGTGTTATAAATTTATCAATTGAATTTTGACTAGTTGATTGTGATAAAGACTCATCATCATCATCATCAACATTATTCATATTTGATCCTTTAAATTTTTTATTAACATTATTTGGTGAAAGTTTTTCTTTATTTGATGAAATATTTTGATTTTCATTAATTGCATCAAATACACTTGTTTTAGTTACAGTAGATGATGAAAAAAATCGACTACATGTATCATTATCATATTGATTAAATAGAAGTGGTCGTTTAACAACTTCAATACTTTGAATTATCGATGTATGATATTCAGTAGATGAAGAAGTTTTTGTTGTAATATCAGGTTTCTTTTCATTTGATATTGGTAAATACATATTAAGAATAGCTGATGATGTTAATGCATCAGATGTTGAAATAGATATTGAATCTGTTTGTGAACGAATTTTTCTTGGTGGTGATGGTGTTGAAAGTATTTTTTGATTGATTGGTGTTGATGATAATGAAAAAGGTTTAGAACGAACAACGTATTCTTTACTCCAAATTGATTTAAGATGTGCTGAAGTATATGATGATGATGATCCAGGTGAACGATACTAATAGAAAGAAAATTTTTTTTTTTTTTGAAAAAATAACTAAAATCATGATTTACTTTCCATTGATTTGGATCAAAATTATCAACGATACATTTTGTTTTTACATTTAAATTGCCAATTGCATGTTGAAATGCAAGTGGTGTATGATCAATTCTAAATTAATAAAGATATTTACGAAAAATTTAAGTTTTTTAATTGTTAAGATGCTTAGCAATTCGAAATTTGAGCAATATTAGTTTTTTTTTTGTTATGGTTGAATATAATTTATTGATTTACCTGTGAAAAACTCATTTTATATTTAGAAAAACTATAACACATGATTCTTTCACTGTTGAAAAAAAAAACAATTTTTTTCGATATGATAATCAAACACCATAAATGTAGATTTCTATGCAAAGATATTGAGTGTTAGAACTTCATTTTCACACGAAATAAACATCATATTTCAAACCAGCAGGCGACTCTGCATTATATAGTATATTCAATACTTGAAATAAATTGTCATCAGATTTTGACCTTAGCGAAGAAGTACAAGTCAGACGATTCAAACAAACAGAGAGAGAGTAAGAACAAAAATTTGTTTTAAATATTGAGTAGACCAGTGATTTATCTACTGGCTGGGCGCCGCCCACCCAAAATTTTGATTCGCCCACTCGAAAATATACAGCAGTCATTCGTCTACTATGTGGGTCGAGCGGGTGCTGCCCACTCGAAATTTCGACTCGCCCCCTCGGGAAACGAAACTTAGATAAAACACTGGAGTCGACTTTCTATTTATCTAGTCCTATAGCAAGTAAAATTAAAACAACATTTAAAAAAAATTTGCTCAAATTTATAATTGTCCGCATCTTACTAACATACTGTCCAGCATATTTTAATTGATCATGATCAATATCATCTGGTAATGGATTAAGTGGTACTTGTTTTCTTTGTATAGGATCATAGACAATTTGATAAAGAAATGCTAGATGTGCACGTTTAAAACCTATGATATACTCATCAGTTACACGAAGATTTAATTTGCCAAGATTTTGTGGTAATTGTTTAAGAATCTATTATCAACAAACAAAAAACAAAAGAATAATATTTTTTTTTAAAAAAAAAAAGGTACCATGTCAAAATTACCAATTCAATATTTGTTACTTGAGTTCTACTCATAATTTTTTTTGCTTTTACTAAACCAATTCCACTTATATTTTCAAGATAATCACATCCCGATAGAATACACATCCAACGAAAACGTTCAAAACTATCAAGACCAAATTCTTTTTTCAAATCAAATTTTGTTCTTTCAAATAATTCACCATTTCCTTGCTCATCAAGTTTAAATAAAATCTAAACTCATAAAAAATATAAAATCTATTTATTGTTTTTTGTTTTTGATTACTAACATGATGACAACCGAAAAGAACAAGATCTGAATCTTCTGTTATAACATAATCAGCTATTTTTGCTCTATTTAAATATGCTAATTGAGCATCCGCTTCATATGGTGCAACAATAACATCGATGCCCATAGTTCGAAGAGTCTAAAACAAATAAATAAAACATAACGTTAATATGAAAATAGAAAAAAAAAAACAAATCGAATTTCATACTCGAATAACATTTAAAACCATATCCGGTGTTATTTCAATAGCTTTTTGAAAAAATTGTTCAGCTTCACGTGTTTTACCATTAGCAAGAGCTTTTTGTCCACGTAATCGATTTCTTTCACGTTCACTTCAAACAAAAAAAAAACAACAGACAATGAATTATTTTCAATCAATATCAACATTTTAAACATACTCGCTACGATTAATATTAGTTATTCGTTTTGCTGGTAATGGTGAACCATCAAAAACCATGATAGGTTTTATATTCCATTCAAGTAATCTTTCAACAAATCGTGTAACATATTGAACATATCTAAATAAAAGAAAATCTATACATATTTAATATCATGATTTAAATCGAGATTTACTCACCTATCAGTCGATTCATTTTGTGCTAATTTTCCAGCACATGCATAAGCACCTCGATGAAGTAAAAAACTTGTATCAACAGCACATGTTGTTCCTTGAAATCCAGCATTTTTTATATTTACACGATGTATAGCTGATTTAAGCAAAGGATGAAGACCTTCAATTCCCATTGAGATTTTTCTTTTTTTTTTTTTTTTAATTCGACTCTGGCTTATCTCAAAATAGAACAACAACGATCTAGAATATATAAAATCAAATTAAAACGATAAAATTCTGAAAGATACAAATCCTAGTATATTGAATACATTGTATAAACGATAGATTTAGAAAGAAAAAAGATAAAGAACGGAAATACACATGTTTATAAGGGAAAATAACGAATCGAAATAAGAAAAACATAAGTCATTGTGTAACAGGCCGTATTCGTTATAGAATCATTCTTTCTATGTCATAGATAAACAAAACTATTGAATCACATTTGTTTAGCATATTGATTAGTTTAAGAAATAGATAATTAAGAAAACAATAAATTTATATCAATAAAAAAAAACTTTATCACAATGAATCAGATGAAAGAAATATGTTAAAAGTTTATCAACAACAGTGAATATCAGTGCTAATATATAATTTTCAAATGAAATAATCAATACTATTATTTACTTTTCAGAAAAAACAAATATATTTGTTGATATATCATATACTTTTATTTTATAAAGATTTATATTATTCATGATTTAGTAGAAACTTAAATCTAAGAATATTTAAGATTCATCAAATTTCATTTCAATTGAAAATGTAAAAATAAACATGCAAAACAAGAAAAACTAAATGAATACAATCAATGTTCTTGCAACGATGACACATGCATTATTAAATAGTATAGTTCAATGTTCTTTCAAAATACATAGTTATAGTTATAAGATTCGTTGATTTCATAATTAATATTTCGAATTGTAATCAGTACAATTTTCTGCAATATCTTTTAATAGTATTTTCAATCAAATAGATTGATTAAATCTTTTATTACAAATAATTTTACAGATAATCATGATTGTTAAAACAATCATCATTTTTATTGATATATAATTCTATATTAAATATTTTTTGTTAAGATTATGAGAAGATTCTGTTCTTTTTCTTCATCTTCTGCATTATATTTTTTCAATCTCATTCAATATATCAGTCAATCACATAAAAAAAAGAAAATAATATACAAATACAGAAAACAAAAAGCAAAAAAAAAACAATATTAAACAGAAGCAAAAGCCGCATCTGCGTAGAAAAAAAAACAAACCAAAACTCAATCGCAATTTGTTTAATTAACGAATAAATAACGATGTCTCATTTGTTTTATAAAAAAACAGAAAAGAAAAACAAAAGCTTATTAGTTTTTTTTTCTTGTAATACACACACACACACACACTGATATTATTTACAAATAACATCAAATCACATAAGATCAGACTTTTGTTTCGGGTCCCGTATTTAAATGAGTAAATGAATCTCTGAGTTTAGTCATTGATCGAGTTAGTATTGAACCATATGCTTTTGTATACCATTCATGAGAACGTCCCATTAAATCAACACGACTTAAATGTGTTACTTTGGATTTTCCACAACCTAAATTAATGTAAAAAAAAAAAAAACTTTCTACGCCTATAATAAATAAAAAACTATCATTCTTACCAACAGATTGTATTAAATATCGAGAAGCTAATGTAACAGCACGAACTAAACAAAACATAATATGAAAATTGTTCATTTTTCTTTTAAATAAACTATATACCAAGTGTTGGTGGACAATGTGCTTTTGGATGTTCAATCGATGTACAAACAAGTACACAAGCATCTCGTTTTTGATTATTTGGATTTTGTGTTGTATCAAATGATGCTATTGCACTTGATGATGCTAATGATGATGAACCGACTGGTTGTGTTATTACATTACTATTATTTGTTGATATGGAATTTTGATAATTTCCATTTGTATTCAATTGAATATTTGTTCTCCAACTACGTACTTCACAAAAATATCGTGATGCTAGAGGAGCCTGATAAACAACAACAACAAAAAAAAATAAATAGTATAAGAGATTTTTTTAAAATAAAATTCAAATATATTTTATACCATTGAATTAAGTGTATATTGATAAACATGTGTATTTTGACTTAACTGTTCTATGATTGTACCCGATTGAAAATCTAAAAATTTATTAATAGAATTCAATGAATTTTAGTAGAGCATATTTCAAAATTAATGATTATGTTTTTAGAAAAAAAGAAAAATATTGAAAATTTTTTATACATACCATCATCCCATAAATGTCGTTCATTTAAAAGTCGATTTAATATTTCAATAGGTGGTGCTTCAATTTCGACGGAACATTTCCATAATCCAAGTGGATGACCATCATCTAATTTTTTAAATGCTAATTCTAATTCATTATTTATTCCAAATGATGTCCATCCTTTTAATTTATTTGAACATGATTCACGCATAACTTCAACAATACAACGATCAATAAAACCTTGATACGAAGAAGAATTTTTTATATTTGTTGTTGTTGTTGTTGTTGTTGATGATAATGATGATGATAATGCTTGTAAAGAAGTATTTGTATCATCATTAAATAAACGTGATGATGAAAATGATTTTATTGTTGTTGGTGATGTTGAACAATGATTACTACTTAAATTATCATTTAAAAGCATATTTTCACATGATGATGATACTGATGGTGATGATGATAATGAACCAATTGAATCTGATGCTGATATTGTACCAATTTCTGTTGCACGTTGTTGTGCTGTACGTTTACCAACAAGATTACTTGATGAACATCGACGATATTTATTTAATATAGGTGTTGTTGTAGTTGTGATTGATGTTGTTGTTTCTGATATACGTCGAGATAATTCATCAAGTGTACATGGTTCACCAATTTCAATATAAGAAAAATGACATGCTTGATGAAGTTCATCAGGTACAAGAAATAATAAACGAACATTATCAATCATAAATGAAAGAATTTCCATAGCTTTACGTTGTTCTTGAATTTCTCTCCAATCAGGCATACCCATAATATTTGAAGAAATAATTGTTGGTGAAGTTTTACGTATTGATGTTGATATTGAATCATTCGTATCATTATTATTATTATTATTATTATTATTATTATGATTATTATAATTATAAAATGAAAATAATGTTGGTGCAAAACAAGTTGCAAGATTAATTGAACTCATTTGATTTGTTTTTGAATGTTTTGATACATCATTTAAAAATGATAAAAGTAAATGTAAAACAAGACGATTTTCATCTGGTAATAAAAGAACAGCATATTGTAATGAACGTAAACGACGTTCATTATTTAATTTAATTAATGTTGAATCAATTGATGTTGATGTTGATATTGTAGAAAAATGTTCACTTATATTAAGAAATAATGGTGATAATTTTGTTGTAAATAAATATTCAGGTAATGAACGAAAATATTGTTTTAATACATCAGATACATCATATGGACTAAAATCATCAAATTGATGAAATTCAAGATCAGATTCAATTAAATCATGTAAACGTTTTATACGATGTGATACACCACTAAAATTAAAGGAAACGTTTCTTTTTTCTTCAATTTAATATTAAAAAATTGATATTAATCATTTTTTTTTTGTTCTAAATTATTTTATGTCATCTGAAAATATTGATTGCCGTTTTGATAATGATTATCATTCTCGTTCAATTAAAAACAAAAATAGAAATCGAGACAGATATGATTAAATGATATTCTTGAATAAATTTGTTTTGAATATTAGAGGTTACAAAAAAAAAATCTGACTGCTCGATTTTTGAAATGTTTAGTAAATTTGAATAAATTCGAACAAACAATATATGATAGATTATATAAGAAATAATGGTTTTGTTGTCAACAAATTGCCTGTAAGTAAAGTCAATCTCGAAAACATATTTACCATATTTCGGCTAAGTATCTTCGCTTAAAAAAATATTATTTCGTTTTAGTTTCAAGATAGTAGAATCTATGTTCATTCATCATATGAAGTAAAAATTAACTATAGGTCATTAATCTGACATTAATAATCATTTACAATCCCTGTCAACATACTAAGAGGTGAAGGCCAAACTTATTGCCGGTAAAATGTTTTTCAGCGAGATCGATCTGACTGGTTCAATTACAAAATTGAATCAGTGAAAAATCGGTCCATTTAACATATCAATCAAACAACTAGTTCTTTTAAGAAAAAGTTTTTTTTTATTTTTATTTTCTTCGGCTTCATACTAACGTAAAATATAATACTCATAGAGTTCTGGAAGCTCTGCGTAAATAATAACTTCTATTTTAAACTTTTGCATTCCATATATTCAATATTAAGAAAATTTTTCAAAACTATTTCAGTTAGTAATTCATAAGAATAACATAATATTCAATTATATTTTGGCATTGGTATTAATTAATACAACTGAAATGTTTCTCAACAAGACAATGAATCTTAAATTTTAGTTTTTATATTAGACTTCAGAGCTTTATGTTTTTTAATATTTAAACATGTTCTATGTTGTATGAAACTAGCTATCAACATAACTTTTACAGTCGAACGAAATCTTTTTTTTCTGATTTTTATAATGATAAACATAAAATAAAAGTTACAAGTCATTGGAAGTTTCTGACAGTCTATTAAAATTAGTCCAAAAAAATAAATTTAAAATATCGAGTTAAACAATCTGTACTTTAAATATAATTTAACTATTAATGATTAACTATCTTTTCGTGACTATGATCAATTTATTCAGTACGATCTGAGGACATCATTGTATGTGCAATGCAGTAACTCTAGTGCTCTAAAAATTAAGAAAAAAGACAACGATAAAACCCAACTAGTCTAGTTTCAAATCTACTGATATGAATCAGTCGAACAAAATTTAATTTAATAGTACAACTGAGAATAATTTTAGACTACACCATAACTAAGATACAAAGTTTATTGAGTAAAGATGACTTCAAAAACAAAAACAAAAAAAGAAAATTTTTCATAATTGACTTGATGAAAAAGCAATCGTGTATAATTAAGTTGAACAACAACTTCGAACAATTGATTAAATAAAATTTTTTGAATAAGTTGTTCTCACATAAGTCGTTTTTTTTTTTTTTTTTTCTTCAAAATCTCATTACTTTTAGTATGCCCTGAGTAGTTCTCTATAGAATTCAACAAGACATAAAAGAGAATAATTAAAAGTGAAATCCTAAGGCAAATTTTGTTGACTTGACAAGATCAATGAACTGATTCTTTTGCTTTTGGCTTAAACACATACACATTAGATATTTTTCAACCTAGATATAAAAATCAGTCAGTTCACAAGTATAACCTATTCATTTACTTTCATCATTTGAATTGTTATAATTTATCAAACATAAATAAACAATGAGTTCAAATTTGTGTGTTTATATATATACGTTAAATGAACAATATAGAAATAAAAGTTTAGTATAGAGTTTATATTTGATTTCCCCAAAAAAAAAGAAAAAAAAAAAAACAAGAAAATTTATGTACAATTTTAATTATGCAAGCTTATCATGTATTGAATAAATTTTATTTTGATCAATTAATTCGAAAGAAAAGAACTGTCATTTATTTAATATAATAACAATATGTGATTAACAACCTTCAGATTAAAAATTGTATCATCTTTCTGATATTTGATTCTCTTTCATTCTCAACATTCTCGACATACTCAAGGTTAATATATATATATATATATAAGGATAAGAAGATCAAATAACTCATTATCTTCTTTTTCTTCGTATTTTTTATTTTAGGAACTTACGGTTTACGAAATATTCCAACACTATCAATTGATGTTCTTCTTAAATATTTCATGGCTGATATTATTGTTATTGGTACAGGATGTCCAGTACGTTGAGTCATTGAAAGAAGTGATACACCAAATACAGATTTCTTAATATCTTTTATTTGATGATGACCTTCCTAAAGATGAAATAATAGTAATTAAGAAAGAAATTAGATTTCTTTTTTTTTTAAGTGATAATAGAAACGAACTTTTCTTTGTTGATGCCGTCGAATAATTAATTTTGGTACAGCACTAAATGCAGTTGCAAGTAAACTTTGTGTTGTTGCAACTGTTGTATTTACGAGTGTTGGCATTTGATCATCTTTATTTGATGATAATATTCTTGTTGTATCAAGTAATTCTTGTATACGTATTGATGCTGCACGACGTAAAGCAAATAATTGTCCAACAGACATTTGTCCTAAATGATATTTCGATGAATTAAAACTTGGACGATGAGATTTTGTAAATGAATGCCATTTAACACGAATTTTACGACTAGTTGGTAAACGTGATGGTGCTGTTGATGATGGAATAGTATTTGTTGTTTCATTTTCTGATGATAAAGATGATGATAGAGAAGTTGTCGATCGATGTAATGGATCATTGTTAGTTGTTAATAAAATAGAATCAATTTGTCTTTCAACACTACTTGTATCAAGACCAGAATCTTTTCTATCAGTTGATGAACGTATATGTGTTAATGATAAATGTTTTATATTATTTTCATCTGCAGATGATATTGATGTTGTTGTTGGAGAATGATTATCGATAAATAATGGTTCACTTTGATAACCAAGTGGTGGTGGTACATTATCATAAAATGAAAGACGTGTCCAATCATAAACATGAAAGTGTCGACGAGCTAAAAGTGTTGCTTGATGTGCAGGTGATTTAGTTGAATGTCTAGATAATGCTGTTGATGATGATGATGTTGATGGTGATGATGATGGTAGTAATGGTAGTGGTGGTGGTGGTGATGTACAAATAAGATTATCATCGGACGGAATAATTATAGGAAAATGTTGATTATTTGATAATGTATTCGTTGTTGGTAGTAGTTGTTCATCACAGATCGGTGATAGACGATGAATCGATTTATCGAGAGTAATGACCTTTAAATAGATAAGTAGATTATTTATGAATTAGCATTTTTGTTTTTGAAGTTATGAAATGAAAGAAAAATATTACTATTGAACAAAAAATATTTATTAGCATTGAGAACATGAAATTTCATTTCACGTATGATTTATTTTTATTTTTTTTCATATTGTTTTATATTAAACTTTGATATGATGAAAAGAAAAAAAAACTTCAATAGAATTCTTACCGTTCGTTCAGTATCGTTCGACTCAGTTAAAGATTCATCAACAGATAATGAACCACTATTTGATGTTGTTGTTGTTGATGACGTAGGTAATCTATATCGTCGACGATGAATGTCAACTGTTTTATTACTATTGTTGTTGTTGTTGTTATTATTATTATTATTATTATTGTTATTATTGTTTACAGTAATTCTCAATTTATTTTCATGATGTCGATGTTGTGCATGAGTTTTATTTTCTGGACTACTACATTCAGCTTCTTTTGATGAGTAACCTGATGATTCATGATATTGATGATGAGTTTTTAATAACGATGATGATGATGATGAAATAGGCTCGTCTATTTTTAATTCCATCATATCATCATTTAAAGTGGTCATCTGAAATGAAAAATAGTTATCATATAAATTGATTTTTCCTTCTGTTTCTGTTTCTTTTTCTTTTTCACGACATTTCTTTTTCATCATTCATTCATAACAAAATACATACAGAACAGTATTTTTCTATGATGATCGTCGATGCAAAATTAGTTCAACAATCTTCTTCGTCTTCCCTCTTATGTTGGGTATATGCTACTATGTGCAAGTACGCGGCGCGCGTTTTTTTCTTCACTCATTTGTCTTTGCGCTTGTGTGTGTGTGTGCATGCACACATACATATATGCACACACACACACACGCGCGCATACGCCCGCACACTGAAACGAGGTCATCACTACAGCATTGTGCCGAATAGCATATGACAATTGTAACAATGATGAGAAAGAATGACGCTCGATTATTTATAGATTGAAGCTGCGAACATCTTATACGAATTTTCTTCTCTCTATTTTTCCCATGTATGTTCACTAGCTCTTATATATTATCAAGAATGATGGCAATGAATAAGACACATGCGATCAAGGACAGCTCACGCACGTCTCTTCGCAACTATACGCATCAAAGCTCATCTCAGTCGACTCGTTTTTCTTTGTCGTTTTCTTTTTTTTTTTATGCAGTAGAATGACAACAACTAGTACTGCTCTTGCTACTAATCCTAAATCGAATGTTGGATGAGACGAGAAGCGTGGGTGGTATTTCTTATTTGTATGCTGTACTTTCTTTTTTGCGAAGATGATGATGATGATGATGATCGTAAGCAGTAGCAGAAGAAAAAAAAAGAGAAAGATAGTACTTACTACTAGTACGGAGTACTAATACTACAACAACTAAACTGCAATCGGCATCGGAAGATCGATAAATCATTTAGTAGTAGTGCACATCTCGGTCTTCTTTCGATTTACATATATCCAGATAGAAATAGTGAGAACAACGATATGACCGGCTAATGGTACACAACGAAAAAGAAATAATGAAGTAGCCACTTGAATCAACGTCTACAGTAGTTGTTTTCACTGGTGCTAGTCAGTATATGTCTCAACTGTTCGAACAAGAGAACACTTACCTATATTTTTTCAATATATGATTTCTATTATAATTCTTGTGTTTGTCTTTCTGTTTAACAGAAGACGAGACCAAAAGACATAAACTGTGTGTATGTGTATTTATAGACGTTAAATGAGAATCAATGGTCATAGAAAGAAACAAAGACAGATTATCGAATGAACACATGTATGGCGTAATATACAATTATTATTTATAGATACACATATACTCAAACATCAGTTCATCAATGGTCATGATGATGATGATGATGATGATGATGACGACAACAACGACGTAGCCACAAGGAAGGATTATATAAAAGACACAAACTCATATATATGTATATGTATATATATATATAAATATACGACTATATGTGTATATACATAGAAAAAAAAAGGGGGCGCACACATTTTGAGCGAATCGCCCATTGATTGTTGTGCAATCGCATCTATTCGAACAATATTCATAGTCTAATACTAAGTATATATGGAGAATCAATCACAATATGTATATATGCAGTTTACTCATCTTGTATATACCATTTATATCAGTTGTATTAGTATTTGATCTCGTTTTCGTCTTTTGGGAAGAGAATTGGCGCATAAAAAAAATTGTGTTACTACGTTTTACTTACCTACGGAAGCTACTTTCTCCATCTCCGTTTCTCTCTCTCCCTCTCTCTCTTTCTTTCACAGATAGGTGTGCTTTTGTCGTGTAGACGTGAATGTGCGCATTTTAAAATAATAACGTCGAGTCGATGTAAAAGAGAAGAAAAATATTGCGAAGATAAGCGAGCAAAAGAAGAGAAAGAGAAGAAAAGAGAAAACGTGCTTGAGGTGTAATATAACGATTACAAGCCAAGCAACAGAATTGCTGATTCATACAAAAAAGAAAAAACTGAAAGAGAGAAAAGAGAAAGAGAGTGAGAGAGAGAGGGAAAAAGAAAAAAAGTCGAGTAGATGGGAAAGAATAAGGAAGGAGAAAAAGCACACTTTTATCGTCTATTACTGAGTCAAATTACAAATAAAAATGAATATTATGCAGCAATATGAAATTCTTACCAAGGATGTCTCGATTTTTTTTTTCTCATTATTAATTTTTTTCAATTAGTTTTCAATACTAAGAAAGGTATTGATAAGTGATTTCAATCTCATAATAAAAGAACATATGAACATTTACACTATTTAGATTGATTGACTGCAAAAAAAAAATGTACACCTGTTGTTTTATTGAATGTGATAAGAAATATTTATCGAGATATGGTGAAATATATATATATATATTTTTTCTATTATCAATAAATAATCTTTGAATGAACTATAGCAACTATCGTTAGTTTTGATCGATAAAGGTTGATTATTACATTAATATAAATGAGTCGTTTGATTGACAGAGTTTTTTTTACTTTATTGAAAAGTTTAAAACATCAATTTTCTCTAAATTGTCTATAAAGTTCACTTAAAAGGTTTCGTAATACATTATAAACAGTAAATGTCCTTATGACATAATCTTTTTTTTTTTTCATTTTCATTTTGAGTATCATCTTCAATTATACACATTGTCTATAACAAATTATATTTGATTGAAAAATATTATTCAATAGTAGTAATATTGATTATTGATATTTATAATTTCAGAGTAAAAAAAACTCAATAACAATATTATATTTTTATGCTTGAATCATACATGTTTTTCTATCGATTTATTTGTCTAAGTTAGTCACGTTCTTAATAAATTAATATTTACACATTAGATCATCCGATATAGTTCATATTATACATAAACGTCATTCGTAGAACAAATTGATAAGTATATAAATAGATAGTTTTTGTGTAAAGATTAGAATAAATATATGTATAATTGTATATCAATATCATGTGGAAAATTAGAAAAAAAAAAAAGAAAAGAAATTTCTTTTTCTTTTTTAAATTTTCATAAATATTAAATTACATCACCATTTCATTACACAATTTTAAGTAAAGAGTACGTTATACAAAAAAAAAAAAGTAATTTATCAAGATCGATATTAACAAAAAGGGAAAGGTGACTTTGATAGTATTCTTATTTAATACGAATAAGATCATTTTGTTCGATTGGCATCATACACAAAAGAAACGTAACTTTTCATTTATATACCAATTTTTTTTTTCTTAAGTATATATGCCAATACAATGCAAACATAATAGAATTTTTTAAATAATAAACATCAACTTGATTTTGATTCTTTTTTTTTTTTTGTCTGGTAAAAGTTCTATTGTCAATTTTTTGTGATTTAAAGCGATTTACACATTATCTTGTTAAACACTTGTCTTTATATTTATAATGATCATAAAGAGAAAATATATTTGATTTGTAAATAATCGAATACTTCAAAACTACTATCTATTGTTATTAATTAAAAAAATCAATGTTATTTCCTTAAAATATATAATGTTATTCTTTTTTTGTTTTTCTTTTCTATAGAATATCATTCATCTATCGATAGTATCTAACACTTGATTATTTATTTGATATTACTAATAAAATACATCTGGTCAGTTGGTTCATTTAGCTGGAATAAAATTGATTATATAAACATGAGTTATGTAAAAATAAGATGATTATATATAATGATCGATTAAGGTCATTCTTGTGAATTATTTATATCTTATGATTTATATGTATCTTTTATAAGTATATTAATGGACAGAACTATTTTTGTTTTAATATATAGTTACAAACACTTTTATTGATCAATCAATCGTTCTATTGGTAAAAAGATCGATTTTAGTATTCAAAGACATCATATTACATTTAATATTGTCTAGACATTTGTTCAAAGAATATATGCTCAAGGGTTTCTTTTCTATACGTCGATAGTGTGCATAAATAAATTTTATATTTATGAAATTTACTAATCATTCTCTTTTATTACAAAAACAAGAAGAAGAAGAAGAAGAACAGTTTACAAAAAACTTATATCTGAACGGTTTTTATTTTATTTTATTGATTTATTTCATAAGAAAATATCATTGATAAACAAATGATTATAATTGACTTATATCTAACCAAGATAGATTATTTGAATCTATTTGAGGATATGCCCATAGAAGAAATGTTTTAAGCCATGTTTTATTTAAATAAGAAATATTATTTAATGATGAATAATTTGTTTTCATAATCAATTGAATATATTCAAGAAGATATTTTTCAATATCAATTATTTTTCGAAATTTTTTTATTGATATTGATTTAATAAGATATTCAAGAAGTAAATATTGTTCAAATAATGTTAAAATAGGTTGACCATTATTTAATTGTTTTTGTATAATATTATTTTTTTTTAATTCTATTTTCAAAATTTTTTTTGGATTAAAATCATCAAGAAAACGATTTAATGCATTTGTAATATTTTGATCTGCTATTGCTTGTTCAATATAAACAAATGGTATATGATGAGCAATAGCCGCTAATGAATACAAACAACAAGAAAAAAAAAGAATTTTTCATTAAAATCATATGAATTTATTTTTTTTTTACCAAGTGTTGGTTGAATTTTATTATGTTCAATATCTTTCATAATATTTAAAAATCTTTGTTTAATATCATTATGATTATTTAAATTTAATTTATTTTGTAAATAATCAAAATTTCCTTTCCAATCTTGTAATATAATTATTTTTGATAAACGATGTATATGACATATTGTTTCAATATCATGACAATTTATACTCATATCATATACAGCTGCAGCACGATTTTGATATCGTTGATAAGATATTGGAATATGTGATGATGAAGAAAGTATTGGCAATTTACGAATATTAGATTTAATTGACATATCTAGAAATATGTTATAATTGTTATTATTTTATATTTATTTTTTACGTTCTCAATTCATTTATAGCTGACTGTAATAGAAAAGATTTTATCATTCATGTCCGTAATAAATGTAAAAATTTATTTTTTTTTTATATGTTGTGCAGTGAATTTAGAATGATTGGGTATACAATGATATGAAAAAAAAAATTATTAATATGTAAGAATAAGAAAAGAAAAGTTGTGATATAAAAATAAATATGAGTAATTAGGAAAAAATATATGTATATACTACCTAGTTTGATATAAAAAAATAAGAGATAAAAAGGAAGTAACACTGCACCTAGCTAATGGCCTATCTGTACATTTTGTTTTTCGTATGTATGTCATATACACGCCTCCGTTTTCTTTTCACATTAGCTATAATGTATGTTAATCATAATTCGTTATGTGAAACTGTTTTTTCTTTTTCCTCTGTTGAATATAGTAGTGACATATATCGTTTGATTTAATAAAAAACAGAAAATAGACGTGGTCACATATATATATATATTGAGAGCAGTGAATGATAGAATAAACATTTGTATATTTGAGTCTTGACATAGTACAAATGTTACAACGAGAATTCTTTACAAATCTAACAGCAAGACTACGAACTTGTGAAAATGATTATAAAGCATGTTATTATTTGAAAAAATTTGGAGTTCGACTTGTTCAACGAAAGGATATTACACAATTACAAGCTGAAGCTGAAGGTACTAATGAATTGAAACGTACGTTAAGTTCATTTCAATTATTGGCATTAGGTATTGGTAGTATTATCGGTAAGTGAAATGAATACATAAATATGTGTTTTTTCGATAAAAAAAAACAAGAACATTTTCATAGGTACGGGTATATTTGTATTGAGTGGCGAAGCAGCTGCTAAATTTGCTGGTCCTGCTATTATTGTTTCATTTATTGTTGCTGCAATTGTTGCTGGACTTGCTGCTTTTTCATATTCTGAAATGGCTTCAATGGTACCCATATCTGGTTCCGCTTATTCATATACATATGCAAGTATGTTAGAATATTGATTAATTTTCTTTTTAATTTCATACTTTTTTTGTTTATATTTAGCTATGGGTGGTAAGTTGCTGTTTTATTTTTGATATTTGAGAAAAATAAGTAATCATTTAATTTTCTTCTTATTTATAGAATATTTAGCATGGATTATTGGATGGGATTTAATTCTTGAATATTTATTAGCAGCTGCTACAGTAGCTGTAGGTTGGAGTGGTTATGTTGTTCATTTTATTGAACTTATATCGAAACATAATGCAACAAAATCGATTGTTCAAGCACCAGTTGCTTGGAGTGAAGAATCAAATTCTTTTTATGTTACAGGAAAAATAATAAATTTACCGGCAGTAATAATTATTGTTGCACTCACAATATTACTCATTATTGGAATCGGTGAATCAGCAAAAGTTAATCTTGTAATTGTTGTAATTAAAATTCTCGTTGTTTTATTATTTATTTTTGCATGTTGTGGTTATATTCGTCGTAGTAATTATTCACCTTTCTTTCCACCCAATGAAGGTAAAATCAATCAAGAAGAAAAACACATATGTTTGTTTTGTTTTTAATACGATATCGATTTGTTTAGGTAGTTTTAATAAATATGGAGTAACGGGCATGTTACATGGTGCAACCGTTGTATTTTTTGCTTATATTGGTTTCGATTCGGTTACAACAACAGCACAAGAATCGAAAAATCCACAACGTTCATTACCTATTGGAATTATTGGTTCATTATCGATTTCTACTGCACTTTATATAGGCGTATGTGCTGTCATGGTTGGTATTGTACCATATAGAACACTTGACTCACCAAGTCCAATTTCAGAAGCAATGTAAATATTAGATCATTTTTTATAATTATGTACATAAATACATATATGACAATAACTATATTTTAGTAAAGGTACACCACATGGAATATGGCTGCCAATTATTATTGATTTAGGAGCTATTGCAGGTTTAACAAGTGTATCTCTTGTTAGTCTTCTTGGACAATCACGTATATTTTATTCTATGGCTCATGATGGTCTGTTACCATCAATATTTGCTAAAGTTCATCCTCGTACTAGAACTCCTTGGATATCTACAATTATTATAGGTATAAAAATTCTCAGTTGTTTTTATGAAAAAAAAATTTTTGATTTTACTATTTGTTTAGGTGTAATCTGTGCAACATTTGCTGCTGTTTTGCCTCTAGGCATTCTAGGTGAAATGACATCGATCGGAACTTTAGTAGCGTTTTTTCTTGTACATATTTCTGTCATTATTGTAAGTTTATTGTAATAATTCAATTGATTATCTTTCATATATTACAATTTAGATGCGTTTTACACATAAAGATGTACCACGTGGTTTTCGAGTTCCTTTAGGACCTTGGGTTTTTCCACCTATTGGAGCACTGCTCTGTCTTTTGCTTATGATAACCTCTTCAAAAGAAACTGGTATTCGACTTGCTGTTTGGATGGGTATCGGTCAAATTATATATTTTACCTATGGTTATTGGCATTCAAAACTACGGTATTCACAACGGCATGAGTCTGTTATGGGTATTGATAATCTTGCAACAGAATTAGATACTAAACCAACAACAAATGAATATGTATCAGAAATGGTTGTTTTGGATGAAAAAGAAATTTAACATTAGATTTATCTTGTCATATAATAATCAATCCATAATTGTTTTTAGTTTTCACAATAAAATTATTTCTAAATTTTATTTGAAATTTGTAAAAGTAAATATAAGAGAAAAAAAATTATATACATTATATATATATATATAATATTATTTGAATCAATAGTCTTTGATAATAAACAATACGTTAAACGAATTTATATAAGATTAAAAAGAATTAGCAATTTTCAATGGAAGTAAAATTCTATCATTAATGAATTTAATTGACATCTTTTATCAAAGAATAATAAATATTTTCAATTTCAAATTCTTTTAATATGTTTTTCATCATGGCCAAAAGAATTTTTTCTTTTCACATAAACAACTATATGATTCAGAATAGAATGATTTTATTGATTCACCTATTGATTACTTATTATTCAGCTATTATTTTTTTGTTTCTTTTATTAATCATTACTTTATTGAATAGTGGAGAAAATAATGTGACTGCAATTTCTTGTTTTTTTCTTTTAAAATATTTTCATGCATAGTGTCACAAGAAGACGAAAAAATGAAAAGAAAAAAGGAATCATGACAACATTATTTCATAAGTTTGGGTGTGAATAAAGAGGATACATTCACCCGTGCACAATTACATGTACACCCACATTTTAATTATATGCTATTATTGAATAATTTCTATTGATTTTTTATAGGCATAAAATCGAAGTCAGCGTGCAATCATATGTGCTTATCTTTTGCTATACTGGAATATTATCAGTAAATGTATATGATACATTTACTGATAATTCTACCATGATTTTGATTTTATTATGATAAAATACTCTACTGAAATTTTCAAATGATTGATTCCAATGTATTTAAATAAGGATAAAAACAAGTAAACATAGACGAATTAGACTCGAATAAATATTCGATACATAAGAAGAATCAAAAATTTCTTCATATAATTTTAGATACGGATAAATGAATATATTATTATTTCTAATTGTATTTATTTTTATTATCTATTTCAAGAGTAGACAGTCATTTTTGCATATACGTTTCTTAATTAATGTTTAAAGGAAGAAATATATTGAATTTGATTTATGAATAACGATCGTTTCTATCAGTTTAAGCATTCGAAAACGTAATTACAAAGAAAATAATAATGATTCACTAATACCGACTGAACTGACTTTAATATTAGAATATATTGTGTCATACATCAAGATAAATGATCTTGAGTTTATTGCTTTTTTGTCAAATATAATTATAATGCTATTTTTGTTTACAATCAAGTGTGTCAAATGAATCATTGCAAAATATGACGTTGACATATGGTAACTGATTACTACTTTGTTTTCATCAAAATATATTCAATAGCATTTTGAAAATGATTCAGAAAAGTTTTCAAATTATGACTTCATATATATTCTACAGTGTAAAATCGAAGATATTTGTTTTCTAGAAAATGATATATTCAAGAGTACATCAATTCAAGTTTCTCGCTAAAAAAATCGCATACTATTTCGTAATTTGACTATTTTCTATTACATTGAAATTCGATTCAGATATACATTTTTAGACTTGATTTTATTTTACTACATCTGTGCTTCATAAAACAAAAACAGAAAAAAAAAGTTACGAGAAAGTAAAAATAAATAGAAATCTTTTAAAATCTATTAACAATAAAAACAACTACATAACATAGCAAAGACAACAAAGATTGTGAAGGACATAAACAAAGTCATTTTTTAAAATAGTATAATTTATATACATATTTTTATAAAAAACTATCAAAAACTTGAGAATCATGTCTAAACTGAATACAAAATATTCAATAAAATTTAAACAAAAAAAAATACAATAATTATATCTCTCGTACAAAGGAAATTGCAAACGAAGCTAACTGAATACATATTGTAGCCATAAATATATTATAACAATTACTATATCATGAACAATAATAATATTTATATATAGCTTAACAATGATTTTTCAATCAATCATAAGTCGAATAATATTTTCTATGAAATGTATTTTACTTTTGAAGTTTATGTATCATCACTATTGAATTTTCAAATATTACTTCTAATTTACTGTGTATTCATAAAAATCAAATGACACAAAAAAAATTCTTACCAATTTCAGAATACTAAATAAATTAAATATTTCTTCCATTCTATTATTGAAAATTTTTTATCTTTTTTTTTTGGTTTTTTTATTCGAAATATAATATTCAGTTCATCTTATTATTAATCAACAAAAGAACAATGAACGATATTTCACAATGAAAACAAAAAAAAAAAAAAATAAAATAAAACAAACAGCTAAAACTATACTAAATATTTTAGAATTAATATTACTAGACAATAAAATATATACATAATATAGAAAAATAAGATGATAAATCTATATTTTAATGAATGGATATCATTCGAATGATATATAATTTAAAAGTTATTTGTAAAAATTTCTTTTTTTTTTGTCTTCTTTGTAGCACCCCATCTCATTTTGTTTTTTTTTGAAAATAAAATAAATATGAATCAAAAATAAAATATACTGAAAAGGAAAATTTAGAGATTAAAAAAAAAGAGAACCCGACAAGGAGCACACTGTATTTTTTTGTTTTTAGACTTAAATTATATTGTAATGAATATTTCTATTAGAATAATATATTGCTTTGGAATAAGATATCACCGGTAAAAAAGAAACCAGTGACAAGTTTTTTTTTTTTGTTTTTCAAAGATGTTTGTGTTGTGTAAGATTTGATATTTGTATACGTTTATTAATATTTATATTTGTTGATTGAAAATCATTTAAATTTTGATTATTTTCCGATAAATTATTTGATGTTTTATCAGAACTTAATGATTGTTGACGTTTTAAAGGTGATGAAATTAATTTTTGATTAGAAATAATTTTATTTGAGATACTATCAAGATTAGAATATTGATCATTAGTCATTTCAAGACTATTACTCTACAAAAAAAATCGAACAAAATTTTTGTTTTTTTTTTTTTCGTTTAATATAATAAAAATGATTACTTGTATAAATCGATTTGATTTTGATTGTATTTGATCGATATAATTAATATTTGTTGAAAATTGACTATTATCTATTGATATTAAATTATCAATATTAGAATTTTTTTGTAAATTTTGATTTAATAAAATTGTTTTATTTAAAGAATTTAATGGTATTTGAAGTAATTTACGTTTTGTTTGTTTATCATTTAAGTTTTTATTTATATTAGTAGATTTATTAGATGAAATAATATCTTGATGATATGAATTTGTTGTTGATACTGAACTATCCGTTAAATCTAATAAACAAAACAAAGAATGTTTTTTTTTGTGTGTTGTTGGAAAAAAAAAACTTTTTTTGTTTTAATTACCAGAACAATGATTGATAATATTTGAAGTATTATTTTCATCTAAATTTGTTAATGGTTCAATATTTTGTAAATTTTCATTTTCATTATTGATTAATTTTTGAGTTTTTTCAAAATAATATTCATTCATACATGTATCAATATAATTTTTAATCATATTATCAGATGTTTGTGGTCGTTTTGGTTGAAAATTAGTTAATATTATTGTTAAAATATTTGTATGATGATTTAATAATGATGATAATTTTTGATTTTGATTAATAATTGATAAATTTGTTGTATTTTGTATTGAATTATAAGGTGAATTTTTATGTGATATACGTTTTGTTGATGAAAATGGTTCAATAAATGTTCGACGAAATATTTTTGAAAATGAATTTAATGATGGACGAGAAAATTTTTTATGATTTATTATTGTTGAATTAAATTGATTTGATAAATTAATATCTGTTGTTAATATATGATTATCATGTTTAGGTTTTATTATATAAGAAAATAAATTATTTAATGAAATATATTCTTTTGATAAATTTAAATATTTTTCTAAAATATCCATTCGATTTTCTTTATAATTTGTATAGAAATTTATTTTATCATCAGATAATTCTTCATCAATTGGCCATTGAAAATTTAAACCAGGATCAATAAAAAAATGAATTGGTAATATATCCAATGTTTCAATATCAATTAATGGTATTCGATAAGTAGTACCTAGACAAAAAAAAAGGATCAACGAAAGATAAAAAAGAAATTCATTAGAAAATGATATTTATATTTTTAAATATAATTACTTTTTGATGTTGATTTACTATTTTGTTCCATAGGTAGAAGAGCTGAAAAATGTGCAGCATCATATGCCAAAAATATCTTAATTAAATTAAGATAACAAAAAAAAAAATATTATTTAAAATAAAAAAGAATTAAATTAACTAACCGGTTGTTTATGACATTTATCAGGAGGAATTTCTATTAATGAAAATATTGTTGTTTTTTATGTTTGAATAAAAATTTTTTTCTATAGTTTACCTAATGGTAAATAAATTCCACCGAATTCAATTGGTGAAATAGCTTCACCATCATTTGTACGTAATATTGTATCGGAATAGATAACAATTGGTCGACGAATATTATTTGCAAGAACATAAACATGAAATTCTTCTAAACTTTCATAATATTGTCGAGTTGATTGTGATGAAGATTTTGTTGAAAGATCACTATTTGTTTGAGATGATTTTGAATAATTGATTCTAAATAAGACATGAAATAATATGAATAGATTTTCGTTTTTTTTTTTGTTGAATATTACTCATCAATCGAAGAATTTGTTTGTGAAATTCGTGGTTCAGCTGATGATAATCGTAATAAGCTTCTCCATTCTTCATTCCATTCTTGTTCAGAAAAAACAAGACCATACTACAAATATGAAATTATTCACTTTGTCTAATATAATATCAATTGTTTTGTTACTTTTTTATTTTGTACTGATTGAGTCCAACGCCAACGTCGATAAAGTGAATTATTTGGTTTTGATGTAATTAATGTTTCATTTAATGCTTTACGCATTGATAATGAATGATCATGAAAACCCCACATTGCTAAATAATAAATTATTAATTATCAAACATTTTATATCAACTAACAGATTTTGTTCATGCAAAAAATCATAAGCCTCATATTTTTTCTAAAAGAACTTTGTCAATGTATTTTAATTCCTATTATGGGAAATAGTTTTTTTTTTTTTACTAAATTCAACTATGAAATGTCATATTCATACAGAACTCCATGGAACATTACTGAATATCGCCTTGGCATACGATTTTTCTTTTCAAGTCTTAAATAAGGTTTTTTCTTTTTTGAATAAAACTTTTTTTTGTTTCTTACCAAGTGATGTTGCATGTAATAAACAATTTCCATCTCCGCTTGTTACTAAAGGATATAATTTCGTACATGGTAATTTTTTATTAACCCACCAATTAAGACGTTCTATAAAAAAAAAGATATAATTAAATAAAAACTTTCTAATTCAATACTTGTTTCTTCCAATGATACCATTGTTGGTATATCAACAAGATTATCCATAACACGAATACGAATATCTTCAGGTAATTCATATAAATTTGGTAATATGAATGAAGTATCAGCATCATTATGATCAATTGTAATAATATCATCATTAATTGATTTGCGACGATAATTTTTTGGTAAAACATCTCGTTGTTGATGTACATATGTTTGATTTGATGATGGAGTTTGATGTAATATTGGATAATTTACATCTAAAACGAATATTATTATGTATAAAAAAAAATCTATTGTCTTTTTTTTTTTGTAAAAACTTCTTACTTGTTCGTTGAAGTTGAACAGATGCTGATGAATTGTATAGATGATGTTTCCTATCAATAGAATCTTCATTAAAAATATCTTCATTGATATTCCCATCATGATATGAGATATAATTATTCATGTTTTATTTATTATCTGACATATTTCAGAAGATATTTTAATTATATCGAATTCTTATCGTTGAATGAAATATTATTCATTAATCTGATATTATATTCAGTATATATATATATAAATATTTCTTTCTTAGATAATAAAGATATATTTACAAACATGTTTTTTTATTCTAATATTAGGATAAATTATTTTGTTTATTTATTTTATGAAATTATTTTATTTAATATGAGAATAGAATAATAATAAATAAAAATTTGAATAATGATCAGTACTTATTGAGAGATTAAGTTTTAGATTTTATTTTAATTGAAAAATTAATATCAATAAAACAGATGTCACTTTTAGTTAATCATATGTTTTTGTGTTTTGTTAATATTTATTGGTTCTTATTTTTGTCATCGATTGATAGGGTGTTTCTAAAGTCTAAATGTATGAATGAATGATGCTTATTTTTTTGACATAAACCATCCCAAGTAAATGAATTATTTGAGGAAATAAATACTAAATGATAATATTCTTGATAGATAAAATAATAATAAACTTAAATTATATTTAAGACTTGAAAAAAAATTTAAAACAAGAAACAATGATCTATACATCTGAATTATGTGAAAAAGTTATATCTGCTGTTCTTTGTTCATTTAATTCAAAAACAACAGATGATGAAAAACAAAATGCATTAAAATTTCTTGATGATTTAAAAGAAAATCAACCAATTTTATGTTCAACAATATCATTTGAATTATTAAAACAAACAAATAATCAACCAATACTTCATCATTTTAGTTTAAATCTTCTTGAATCAATTATAAAACATAAATGGAATATATTAAAAGTTGATGAAAGAAATTTAATTAAAAAACAATTATTTTTTATTATTAAAAGTACTTATTTAAATCAAATATTTATGAATTCAATACATATAAGAAATTCTTTAGCAAAATGTTTAGTTGAATTAATTAAACGAGATTGTTTTGAAAAAGTTAATACTACTCTAGATGAAATGATTAATATGATACAAGAAATTACTCAAATTCAAGGTTTGTTTTTTTTTTAGTTTTCGATTACAACAACAATATAACAAAGAATTTATATATATATATCAGCATGAATATCTATAATGAAAAATAAATCACAAAACAATACAAAATATATCATAGTAAAGACTGTTCAATTGAAGATCAAACGAGTTTACTGATACTTATTTTTGAACCTACTTCTTGATAATGCATTAGTCGACAAATGTGTTTATTCCATGAAATCTTAGGTATTTTAAATGTGAAAAGTTTTCTGTATATTCTCCAGTAAGAATATACTTCAACGGTATAATTGTATTCTGATTGCTTTAATGTAACAGCAATTACAATGAACAACATCTATTTTTGCTTCAAGCTTTTGTAAGCTGAAAACTACTGTCTATAGAACTTCACGTAGCTTTTAATCGAATATATATGACTAATTCTTCATGTTTTAACAAAAGACGAGATTATTCGATGGAAGTTGATAATTGAGAGATTCTTTGAGTCCTTGGCATCAACACGATGATCACTAGCATGTTATTTTTTTTTCTTCTTTAAAAGTTTTCTCAAATTTCTAAACAGTAATGTTAAATCATATGCAAAGTTTCTCTTAACAAATAAGCTCAATTCATTGAACTCTTAGGCAGTTATGGTTTCCAAAGAGCTTTCTTTCTACATCAATATCAACAGTTCTATAAAGAATTAATAAATTTCAATCAAATTTATAACTAAGATTGTTGAAATACAGTACCGTACAAGGAAAAGTTGATTAATCATCAAAGCTCTTTCATTTTCAAATCTGTCAAATTCACAGGATAAAATGTGCTTATCCATCGTATTTCTTCTATTTCTTACACAATCAAGATATAATTTTGTAGTTCACCTAAATTCTTCATATATAGTATATTTCACTTGAGTTACACAAAACTCATGATCGAAAAGATTGCATTCTCACCAGCATCCTTTCTCTATGCTATGTTAGAGTGAATATTGAACTTTGTAATTCAATTTTGAGAAAGAAAAAGAGTTCTAAAAGTGACATATCATAGACAATTGCATTTTGATCAAATTGTTAATGAACATATTTTAATTATAGACAATAATTCAACTCAACTCGAACTTATTTTACTTGTTTATCGTTTTCTAAATGAAGAATTAACAATTTATGCTCAATCAATTCAAGCACAACGTCGTCGACAAATTCTAAATCAAATACAAAAACGTTTAAATGATATTTTATTATGTTTAATACGTATATCAAATGATCTTTTAAATATTCCTGAACAATATGAACGTTTAACACAAACATGTCTTTTATGTATGAATAGTTTTCTTACATGGGTTGAATATAATCATTTTGAACAATATGAATTATTTCTTTGTGAATTATTTTTAAAATTTTTTCAATTAAATTCTGTTAAATTACGTCATGCTTCATTTGAATGTTTACTTAGTCTTGTTAATAAACGTTTAGCACGAAGACAATTACAACAGCAACAACAACAAAGAAATAAACGTATTGCTTCATCACCATCATCTGCATTAAATTGTCAACAAGAAAAACTTTTTCTTAATTATTTTCTTGGAGATAATACATTAGAAATGTTCTATCGACTTTTAATTAGTCCAACAGTAAGTGTTCTTTTTTAAGTACGAAGTTGTCATCCAATAAAAGTTATGTTCATATTCCTGTATATTTTATTGATGGGATAGATAATCATGATAATGATAATTTCACGTCTTCTATAATGTTTTTCTTTTGAAAAATACTGATATGCATCTATGATGTGTCTTGGTTGCAGTTCTCACGAGGAAAGGTCCCCAACTGACGGACGCCGTTCGACTCCATATCATGGCTACAAGGTAGGTCTCTATGAGACTAAGAAAATCCTAAAAGGATTCGTGCCCATGACCTATCGGTGACATAGTTATGACCGTTTTACTGAATTTTGGGCATGCAACAAGGGACATCCAAAAAAATCGAATTAAAGAATTTCGACCTGAAAATTTGCCAATAGATAGGTCTAATAGTCATTAGAATTACTTGAAAGTTTCAGCCAAAACGAATGTTCTTTTCTCGAGATATTGAATGGTTAAGTAAGCTTGGTTTTTGTGATCTGTCTGTGAAAACGGACTATTTTTTGACCATTTAATATCTCGAGAAAGGAACATTTGCTTTAGCTGAAACTTTCAAGCAGTTCTAATGACTATTAGACCTATCTATGGGCAAATTTTCAGGTCGAAATTCTTTAGTTTGATTTTTTTAGATATCCCTTGTTGCATGCCCAAAATTCAGTAAAACGGTCATAACTCTTCACCGATAGGCCATGGGCACGAATCCTTTTAGGATTTTCTTAGTCTCATAGAGACCTACCTTGTAGCCATAATATGGAGTCGAACGGCGTCCGTCATTTGGGGACTTTCCCTCGTCAGACAACTTTTCTTCTAAATCAAAGATAAATCTTTATTAGCACTCGAATACTAAACAGACAGATACTCAAGTTTTTTTCGTCGTGTACAGCATTAGATTGTTTTTCGAATTTCATAAAGAGAAAAATAAAAGTGATTTCTATTAGAGACTATAATTAGATTGTCTTTTGTATGTACGATTCTCTGAGTTGTTGTCCTCAATACAATAAACATTAATTGACTTTATTCTCTTCTCTTCTAATGATGGTTAGCTATTAACCTAGTCGATATAAAGCATACATCAATGTTCATTAAATTGTTGTACTAGAATGAATTTATTATCTTTGAATCACAAGTGAAATAAGATTTTAGATACCAATTGATTTGTTTTGTTTCTCATATGGAAATATTTATTTTTTTTTATCGTATGTGAATTTTAGGATTCAATTGAACAATTACGTTCCATAGTAACAAATGATCATATAAATTGTTTAAAAATGCTTGGTCAATTACTTGTTAAATTATCAAATTATTTATTACAATTATTTCAACAATTAGCAACAAAATCTATTGATGATAATGATTTTTTAACATTTGTTAATGAACGTACTAATTCATTTTTACAATTTCTTCTTTTACTTAATCAACATCCATTTCATTTATTATCATTAAATTCTTATCAAGCATTAAATTTATTTATTATTCGACAAATAACATTATTATCGAATGAACAATTTTGTTTAAAATTAATTTTTAATTTAAAACAATCATTACATCGTATTCATTTTCCATCATCATCATCATCATCATCATCATCATCATCGATGACAACAACACTTATTGATAATGAAAATGAAATATTAAAAACACAATATATGCATAATCAACAATGTTTTATTTATGCATTATTTGAATATGATAGTGAAGAACAATTCTTTTGGAAATTTTTTTCACAATATAGAAGTGAATTGCAAAAATTAATCAAATCATTTATTGGTTTGTTCTTTACTGAAACTGTTGCAAGTAAGTTATATGAGTTAGACTAACGTAATCGACTATAAATAAGTTGCTATTCGTACAGAATAATAGTGTTTTTTTAAGATCGTATCATTAGTATCTGAATATTGAATATTTGCATGAAGGATTTTAGACTTTCGATTTCATTTTCCTTTATTAATCTCCATAAAAAAGTCCATATTTCTATAAATAGTCAGCACATTGCACAATGCTAAGCTTCCAACTATTCATAGAAATCTGGATTTTTTTTTGAAGACTAACACGACAAACTCGGACTCAAGTCAATAGTTCCTTAGGTTGAAATTCTGATTCGCTATATAAAAGTAAAATTAAGAAATTTTATTTACCTTTCTAAATATCACAATGATGAATCTCGGAAGTAGTTATATTTGAAAAAGAACTCTTCTAATCTGTATTTATGTCATCGTCTAAGAAAACTAAAATCTCATAAATTCATAAATATTATTCTCGTGCTTTCTCCAAAACCCACAATATCTTTATTAATCGGGTAATAAAGTATATTGATAAAGAATATGCTTGAAAATTAACTGTTAATAGAAACTTTAATTTAAGAAAAATACAAAAATATTTTTCTCTGTATTTGATGTATCTATCAATCATTAGAAAATTTCATATGAAGAAATAATTCCATCATACATAGTTTTTTTGTGGTCTTTACTGAGATTCAATTTAGAATATTTCTATAGAGAGTTTCAAAAACGTTGAATATATATCATCAATATTTTATATTTCGAGTTTAAATTTTGTTATTGATATAATTTATTATCAAATCAATAATTTCTTTTTCTTTTGATAATCGAATAGATATTGAAATGAATATGTCATGTTTAAAATCAATTCTTGAAAATCTTTTTATCTATCTTGAATCTCTTGTACAACGTACACCAAATCAAACTTGTAATACAATATCAACATCATTATCTTCAATATATTTAATCATTGAATGGGAAGCATTGTATTTATTACTTGATCATGTTTTATTTATTGTTCGTAAACAATTATTTTCTTCATCATCAACAACAACAAAATTTCAAGAAAAATTTCAATCATTATTAATAACATCAACAATAAAAGAACAATTTTTACGTACATTAAAATTTTTATTACAATTTACACCTAGTTTAAGTGAACATATTCATGGACATGTTTTAAATTTACTTTCATGTATGTTTTTTATAACACAACATGATCAAACATTAGCTATACAAATAATTCAACGTCTTTTAACAACATTTCAATCATATCAACAACAATCAATTGGTAAGAAAATATTTTGTTCATATTTTAATTCAGTAGAAATTGTGCTAATAGTTTTTATTTTTTTCTAACTAGCTGGAACTGATAAAAATCAAAGTGAAGTAATGCAAATTCAATCATCAAATGCATTTCTTTATTTATGTAAAAATTTTACTGAAAAAATAATTAATTATTATTCAGAATTATATCCATTTCTTTGTCAATTATATAAAAATGAATTTCAATCAACAAAAACATTATTATCAATAACTATTGATGAATTATCAAATCCAGCATTAAAATTAATTGATTCAATGCAAATATTATTTTTTTATAAATTAAATCATTTAACAACGTTAGATAATAATCAATTAGAAGATTTTTATGAATTAATTAAACCTATTTATGAAATATTAAATATATCATTACAAGCTGATACATTAACAATATTTATTGAATATCTTGATTTATGTTCAAATCGACGTGAACCTATGAATATAATACGTTATCGACGAAGAGCTTTAATGCTTGCTTTACATTGTTTATGTTTATTAATACGTTGTACTAAACAACAACAATTAGATGCTAATATTCGTTCGAAAATTTCTATTTGTTTTCGTCCAATTTTATTTGATTATATATTAAAAGTAACACAATTTTGTAATCAATTATATGATCGACAAATAAATCCATTCTATGATATATTAAAAATAAATTTAACATATAGTGATACAGAAAGACAATTGTATTTGGGTACATATGAAAGTAATAATGTAACAAAAGCAACAATTCCATCAACGTAAGAAAAAAATTCATAAAATAATTTAAAATATTCTCAATTAGAATGTTGATAGTTTATGACAAAAACTATTTCATCACGAGATAGAAATAAGTGACTTATCTTATCAATAATACACAATTGTTTAGATATTTCCTAATCAGTTGAAATCTTTTTTACCAAATTCTTTTTTCAGAATAATGTAGTGCTGCTGCTCCAAAAGTGCCATCAAATGACTCATTTTTTCACAAATATGTTTTATTTTTGTATATTCCAATAAGCGATCTACTATCAAATTAATATGACGAAGAGAATAAATCTATTAGTTTTTGAAATCTAGATTTGGTAAGCTTGCATATATTTTTAAACAATACGATCAAGACTGACGAAAGGAGATCTCTGATTTTCTTTTTTGTTATACGGATGATTGAGTGATAATGATAACAAGTACGATTCGAGACTACTTATCATCATATATTTAATGCACATTTATGGATATTAATATTGATGATTGATCTGATACCAGAGCTGTCGGCCTGCTAGGCGCCTGGCAGGCACCAGGCCAGGCCGGATTTTGAAATTTTGGTCTGGTCTGCAGGCAGGCCAGGCTAAACTTGGTTGCCTGGGTGATTTCATTTGTATTATTTTTCCTTATCAATTTTAGCAAGACAAATACATTCAATTCCAGCAACTAGTGCTGGTATAGAACGGCAGTGTAATATTGGCAATCTTACATTAACTGATCGAAGGTCTTGTTTGTATCCACAACAACTGCACAATATCCTATGTATTCAGGCTATGTCGAAATTAGATTGTAAAACTGGAGGAGACCCTTCAAAAAATCTATTTTTTCCGAGACGATTCGAGGTTGGAGTTTTATCATAGGAAGATGCACCGAATTCTCCCCTTTTAGAATATTTATGCTTTATCGAAAAATGAATTGATTCTGATGAACTTATCGTCTAAAACCTGGCTCATACTATCATATTTTTCGAGAAATTTTCACTTTTTTTTCAAGCTTTTTCTACTTTTAAGGCTGCTTTCTCTTTCCATCAGTATGTCGGAAAGTTCTTTTTTTAAAATACTAATCACTAAGAGACTATGAACACTTAATATTAAGATCATAAATTTATAGCTTGTCTTGAACATTGATATACATATCAGATGATTTTTGGAAAAATCGATTTTTAATACTTATTTTCCGTTTTTCTTAAAATCAGTTTTTTTCGAGCATGAAGTTTACGCGGGCCGGTTTTTCTCCATAATGACTCGACATAGCAATGATAAGTTTTTTTATTACATAGAAGGCAGCTAGGGCTAGATGCTCACAGAGCCGGATTTTCGAATTTCTCTATTGGTGAAATAAAAAGCTCAAATGTCTCAATTATATCAGCGTTTTTTTTGGTCATGAATTCGAGAAATTTTCGGAGAAGAGTTTTTATAAAACAAACAAAGAGAATTTCGAAAATCGGGCTCTATGAGAATCTAGCGCCAAGGGTACTCTACAACTTAAAAACAGCCCCGCTATGTGAGCGCATGTCCTGATTGTAAAAACCTTGCCAACGTTCAGGGTACTTTTGACCAATAAATAGATAATAATTCGTGAATAGCTCATAGATTTGAGGAGATATTTTAACTATAATCTATTCTAGTGAAGACTAACATTCTCTGAAATTTTTGTTGAACTACAGCGAAAAATAAAAAGTTCGTTTCTGAGGAGAGGCTTTAAAAATATTACGTTTTTGTGATTCGTCTCATGTCTGATTTGCTAAATTAATTTTCATAAAGTGTATGTATATTCTATTGTATATTGCTCTTTTTGCTATTATGTATATTTTTGTTATGTAGATAAAACAGTATAAACTTTATCGTTATATTTTCTAAATTCTAGCATTTATTGTTCGAAAAAAACTACTAAAAATGAGTTGATTTTCATTATACGCATTTGTTTTGCAAAGATATGCAATCATATTATTTTGAGAATAAAGGATAAAATACGTAACGGAAACTGATGTCTTAAATTATTGCTAAAGTATCAATTTACTAATCTGAAAAATCAAAAACACTATTTGGCCTGGTTTAGCCTGCAGGCAGGCCAGGCCAGACCAGGCTGGAAAAAGTGGCCTGTTGACAGCTCTGTCTGATACGCATCATGAATGGTGACAAATAAGGTTTTTTTTTAAATATTTGACAGATTAAAATAACATTGTCCTCTCGTCAAAATTACCTGATCATTGCTGTATTGGTTTTTCTAATGAGGAGGAAATCACTGAAAGTGATTGGTTACTTTTAAGCTTATATTTTATTATAGGAAACTAGTTTAATTTATACAATTCAAAATTTATAATTTAAATATTTAGTGTTACACCTTCAAGTCCTCCAGTAAGTTATGTACGATTGAATTCAACATCGAATATTCTTATTGATGATGAACGTCTTCGTGATTATCTTCATCGTTTATTTGATATATGTTATCAAATAAATGGAATGTATTTTGCTCATGATACTGATTTATATTATTTAAAATTAAATGATAATAATTATTTATTAACAACATATTTACAAAAAATTCTTTTTGAAAATTTTAATACTCTTCCATCATTTCGTCTTCGTATTGTTTTAAGACATTTTTGTCGTTTATTTGTTGAAAATTATTCATCATCAATAAATACTGATAAAGAAATAATTGATGAATTATTTCTTAAATTTCTTAATGCTTTTTTACCTTATATTCAACAACGTTTAACAACAATGTGGAATAATTTATTAACAACAACAATGAATTATCAACAAGGTCAATGTTCGGATGAAGTTATTGAAGAATGTGTTTGTGTATTAATAACACGAGATTTTATTGATATAATAAGATATTTTATATTTAAAACAATATCAGGACAAACAAATTCTTCTTCAATAAATATGAATAAAAAAAAGAATAAAATAAATCTTGCACGTAATAATAGTGAAAGTATGTGTGAAGAAACAAATGGTGATTTAGATCAAATTGATGAATGGGATGAACAAACTACCTATAATAATATTAGTAATAAATTATTAAATAATTCACATGAAAAACTTGATTATAGTGATCTTTTTATGTATATGATGAAAATGGCTCGACAAAGTAAGTGAGTTCTTTAAGAAAAGAGTGTGGGTATGGGTGTTGTCTTAGTAAGAACTAACACCCACACCCTGTCAAATGTTAAGCAGAAATATTAGATAAATAGTATTGCGAGGCTCTAAAACGTTCAATGTTCACTTTTTTCCTAACATTAGCTATAAAATATATTATTTAGATTCTTCATTGGCTCTGCATCTATTTAGCAATATAATTCGAATTTTATTTGAATGTTTAACTTTTCCTGATGCATATTGTATTAATCGTTTCTTACCTATCATTCTTCCAATAACAAAATTTTATACAGATGTTATTGATAAACAAGTGAATATATCTTCATTAATTGATATCAAATTTTTATTTCAATGTTTACTTAAATCACTTGATACACATAATGAAAATGAAAGTGTTAATACAAATCTCATATCATTAATTGGTCATATATATGAACTATGGCATAATCAATATGGTCAACAACTTGACAGTGTTTTACATGAAACAATTCCACAAATAAATGTTGAATTATTAAATACATATAAAGCACGTTTATTAACAAATAACGATATGAATAATAATAATAATAATAATAATACTAAAAAATCACCACAACAACCAATAACTGAACGTGAACGACGTGATACATTTAAAAATTTATTAAATCCAATATTATTATCACCGATGTCAAGTAGAACAAGAGCATTAAATTCAACTAATCCATTTAATATATAATAGTTTATTTTTACGTGAATTTTTGCTAGTCGAATAGGACAACAGTAGTTATGTATGCATGTATATTATATTTCATAAATTTCATAGTTTCTTTTTTCTTGTTCATGTGATATTTTATATACACTCAATAAAACTTTTATGAAAAGATCGTTTATTATTATTTCATAGTCTATTTTTTATTCAAGTAAAAACGAAAAGATATTTTGTTTTTGGAGATAAAAAAAAAAGAATATTTAATAATGAATCCATTATCAATGTCATTTGATGAACAACGCGATGTTAATTATCTTCAATTTGATCCAAAAACAGTAGTAACTGATTTACAAAAAGCAATACCTGAATTGGATCTTGTTGGACTTGTACATAGTAGAAAATGGTAAATTTAACAAGGAACTTGTTCTTGAATTAGTTTTCATGGATATTTTTTTCTTTTATTGTTTTCATTAGGTGTTGTGAAATGCTTCAATGTATTACTGTGGGATCAACATCGACTGAAAGTACTAATGATGAACTTGATGAGGGAATTAATTTGAATATAACAGCACGAGTAAGTTAGATTTATAACAATATAATTTTAATATTTCGTCTTTTCTTGACATATATATATGTTGATATATCTTAGGCTAGTTCTTCTCTTGAAAAAATAGAATAATCTGGATATTTTGTTTTTTTTAGGAATTAGGTACATCATCAAGTTTATATTTAATGGCAAAAAGTTATTTTGATCTTCGTGAATACACTCGATGTGCACATCATTTAAGAAATTGTACAAGTGGATATGGTTTTTTTCTGAGACTTTATGCATTATATCTAGTGCGTAAAAATGATTATTTTTATTAAATGACTTTTCTTTTTTCGTTTTTTGTTTCTTAGGATGGTCTTAAACATCGTTGTGATGATTTTGTTGATGTATTTCGTAAGTTTATTTAACTTTCTATTCAATTGATAATAAGTTTTTCATTTTATTTCTAGCTGATACAGCTAGTAATCAACGACAAGCAACAAGTAAATATCTTTTTTCGAATTAATTGATGCAATTATGTTTATATTTTTTTGCTTTTTTGGATAGCCAAAGCATCACTTGACAATACATGGCTTATCCGTCTTCGTACAGAATTGACAACAAGTGAAAAAAACCAACCATTAAATGGTTATAGTTGTTATGTGTAAGTTTGTGATAGGATTATTTTTTTAAAGTTATTGTTTTTGTTTAGTTATGCTCTTGTACTCAAGAGATTAGGTTTACTTAATGAAGCATTACCTTATTTTGTTCGTACAGTTAAAGCAGTACCTCATCTTTGGTCAGCATGGGAAGATCTTGTCATGCTTATTGATAGTGAACAAAAGGTTTATTTAAAAAAACAAAATGCAGGTTTTTTTTTTCTTATTCTCATATTTTAGCTTCATAGTCTTGATTTACCTAAACATTGGATACGCAATGTATTTTATGCTCGATGTTATGTTGAATTACATAAACCTGAATTATGTGTATATATTTGTAAAGAATTAACACAAATTGGTTTTCAAAATTCAACATATATTCTTTTATTACAAGCTAAAGCTTATGAAACAGGAGCTGGTTAGTTAATTAAGATTGAATTTTTGTGAATACAATTCTTTTTTTGTTGTTTAGAATTACAATTAGCACGAACATGTTGTGAAGATGCACGAACTATTGATCCATATAATCTTGATTCAATGGATATATTTTCAAATATTCTTTTTGTTCTTGTAAGTTAAATCAATATTAATATCTATTCTAATTAATAAAATTATTTCAAGGAAGATTATCATGCATTAGCGGGATTAGCACAAAAATGTATTGAAATTGAAAAATATCGTTTTGAAACATGTATTGTTGTTGGTAAGATTATTTTTATTATTTATTCTATTATTTGTATTTTTTTTTCTTTATGATTGTTGTTCATAGGTAATTTTTATAGTATACGCAATGATCATGCTCGTGCTATTCAATATTTTACTCGTGCATTACGTATGAATCCTGATTATCCAGCTGCATGGATATTATTAGGTCATGAATTTGTCGAAGGAAAAAATCATGCAGCAGCTATAAATGCTTATCGAGAAGCGTTAGGTAAGTTGAATAATCAAGAGACAAAAGTATATATGAGAAATGTGTTGACAACGAAATGAACTAACGAGTGCTATCTTTCTAAAAAAATTTAACTCAAAAATATATGGGCAATACAATTCTGATTAAAGAATAAAATGTTTACATTCGTCAATAAAGCTAAACAAAAAAAGTCATTCTTTTTTCTCTATTTAGATCTTAATCGTAGAGATCATCGTGCTTGGTATGGTCTTGGTGAAACATACGAAATAATAAAAATGTACAATTATGCTTTGTATTATTTTAAAGAAGCTTTTGCTCTTAAGTAAATTGAAATCTACTAATTTATTTTATATCTGTTTAATTTTTTTCCCTCTCTCTCTCTCTCTCTATATATATAGACCAAATGATTCACGTTATTCAAATGCACTTGGTGAAGTCTATGAACGAACACAAAAATTTCATGAAGCAAAAAAATGTTATTGGCGTTCATATTGTGTTGGTGATATTGAAGGAAATGCACTTGCAAAATATGCACAGTATATGTTTTTATTTTGCTTTTTTTCTTTTTACTTACTTATAACTATCTTTTAGTGTCTGTGATCATTTAAAAGATGAAGAAACAGCAGCTCGTGCTTATATGGAATTTATTCGTACACAAGAATTACGACAAGTATTTATGAAGAAAACAAAAATTGTTTAATTAAAAATTTATTTTTATTTTAAGGTAAAAAATTTTACAGAATTTTCTCATGCCGCTGAATTTTTGGCTAATTATCATGTAAAAAAACGTCAATATGATCAAGCATGTTCATATGCTAGAAAATGTCTTGAATTTCCGGAAGTAAAAAATGCAGCGAAAGATATTTTAAATAAAATAACTGGCTTACGTGAAGGTCAACAACAACTTAAAGATAAAGAATTTTCCCAACAACAAACATCAGCACCAGCTCCAACAGCTCAATCAACAATACATGAATTCGATTCATCATCAACAACAACAACAATTGATTAATGAGATAATGAATAACCAAATATAAAACAATTATTATGTTTTTTCAATTTGTATTATTTTTTCTTTCTACGGCTCAATATATTTTGTCAGATATCTCAGTTAAAAATGACTCGAGTTCCATAGAAAATTTAATTTATATTTAGGTTATTGAGTTAACAGTAAAAGTATAAAATATTTAAAATAGACATTTTATGACATTATACATTTGTTCGATTGATCTATTGTGAAGGTTTTTTTTTTTAAATTTCTTCAAATGAGTTTATTTTTACCTTGAATGAAGTAACAACAGAAGGCGATAGACCAATGTGTACTTCATACCCATGTCTTATATTTCTCGAAGAATTCGAAAGAAACTATTAAAAAAAAACTTCGGGTAAAAGAGTTTATTTTGTATTTCTGCATTCTATGAGCAAACACAGAACAATCATCACGTGTACACGAGCAGCGTACAAAAAAAAAGTGCCTATATAAATCAAAGAAAAAGTATTGTTTCATTACATTTAATACTTCTCTTTCTTTTATTTTACACAATTTTATACGTACCTATACATTGTAAGTACATATATATACATAATGAATGGTGTAAAAGTTCTGCGTTAATTTCTTTGTTTCAAGTCTTGTACTGGGCTTTCGAAACTTCTAGGCACGTTGTGTGTCAGTATAACAAACACGATCTAAACTTTCTAGTCGTTTTAAAATATTCGAGTCACAAAATCATATGTTCGTTAGGAAACAATTTTGTTTACAACTTGATTTTCCCTCTACAACGTTTAATGAAGGTGATGAACATTTTTTTGTTAGCAAAGTTCGTTAAAAAATATATCAATTTTTACAGAAAGTCAGATCAACATATTGTTACGCTATACTGAACACAATATCAATGCGAACTTTTGCACTATATGATATACATATATATTTAGATTTGTAGAAGTATACAGTTAATTTTAGAAAGATGGACGCCGCTGTTAATCAACATTATAAAGAAGCAACAAACAATAGATTGACAAGCAAAGATAAACAATTGCTTAATGAAACAAATTCACCTTCGAAAGACTCTGATTTACAAGCAGAGAAATTTGGCGGAGATACACCGAGTCAACAAGGTAGTGGAACATCAACTGTTCTTGATAATGCTAGTGGACAAACAAATCCAAATATTATCTATTAAATAAACTTTGTTATGTACAGTTCTGTTTTATTATGTTTTCTTTTTTTGTAAATAAACAAGAAAAATTTCAATTCCATACAAATAAAATTTGACTATTAGCATCATGAGTGTCCGATTTTGTATGAGGATTTTGTTTTGTTGAAAAAATTAACACACGATATCGATCTTGTTCGATTTCAGCAAAATATTGATCTTCATTAATAGAAAAACCAAATTTTTGATTTTTACCAATAATTATATGAAAATATTCATTAGGATACTGTTTAGCAAGTTCTTTACGTAAATATTGAATAACATCAGCATATGTAGCCATCATTGTAGGAAAAGTTTGACTTGTTTGAAAAGCTATATTAACAAGACGTTCACAATCATTACCAAAAGTAATACTACTTGATGCAATCAGTACCGCACGGTTATGATGAGCAGATGATGTCGACACTAAATCTAATGATCGATTGTTTTTTTCAGAGGATGACTTTGTTTTATTCAAACTGTGTTGTGATGTCTTTGGTTGTGATGCTGCTCCTACAATTACAGCACCAACTAATTCAATTAAGACTCGACCAACAATTTCAACAACAATTTCAGCCATGTTATATATATAAATTGAATAAAAAGATTGCAAAAAGAATGTTTAATAATTGCTATATTGACTACTACATAGTTATATATATATGGTTTGGTTGTTTGTTATCAATTTTTGTTGTGTGAATGACACATATCAAAATACCGTCATTATCTCATATTTGTCAAGTCAGGATCGTAAGGTGGTTGATGAATCATGCAAAATATGAAGCCATATAACAAACAATGTGCGGGTGTGGGTGTGTGTG
>CAJNOP010000119.1:350182-389967 GCA_905250075.1 Rotaria sp. Silwood1
GAAAGTACTGTTATTATTATAGTTTTTCAGAAAAATTCAGATTACCTCATGAAAATCATGCAAAAAAAATGAAATCAATGCAGTAATTTTAATTTTTCTAGAAAAAACAATTTAAGGCAATGAAAATGATACAAAAATCATGAACTACTGGGATGAGTTTGATTTCTGTGAAATAATTAAAGTAGCGGAATTTTTTTAATGAAAAGTTTGGAAATAATCATTTAAATGAAATTTTTTTCATTTTTTTATTCCCTGGGTACATTGATGAATATGCCTTATTTATTCCACCACCAATATCATCACTAATTAAGTAAGTCTTTAGAGAAATTTTTTGGGAAAAAAATGAAGTAAAATTGTATCTCATTTAATTATTTTTTGCAACGTCTTCCATTCAATGATCATATAGATGATGTTGAAGAAAATACAGATACTAATGATAGAAATGATGTTAATGATTAAATAAGTATCATGAAGAATCAGGATTTCTTACACTTATATTGATATTATTATTTTGATTTTTGTAATTTTCACTTTAAATATTTGATATTTGTCATAAGTACTTAATAAAGAAAAATTATATAAGTTTTTGTTATGATTTAATTTATTTTGTTTTTTTGTTTATCGAAGAAATGTGTTAGTGCAGCTCTTTTGAATCTAAAAAGGTGAAACTCACATATGTTCTCTACACAGGTCAATCATACTCAGTGGTACATGGATGTATACTAACTAACGGGTGATGCAAAAGTTCCCGGAAAAATGTTGCTTCATTTTTCATGGGATATAACATATTCTGAAAAAATCAAAAACACCTATTCAGGGTCTACGTTGAACGCTCTTTCTAAGTGTGTGTTCAAAAAACTCTAGCATGTCTTGTTTTTGAGTACTAAGCAATGTGTTCTGTAAAAACAGCTGGAAATGACTGTAGCAGGAGAAAATAATTTCTCAGTCTTTTCGAATTAACTTCTATTTGTTCAGTAGTATTTTTTTGCTCTTCTCTTCGTTAGATTTGCCGTTTAATTCTTCAGAAACCTCTTGCTAAATAGTAGAAGATTGCTTTTTATAACATGATGAAAAATTAAAAAAACGAGGAGATACGAAACATCAGTAAAATTTGGATATGAAAACGGTAATGAGTCTATAGGGTTTTTAATAGCGCCGTTTTATGAAAACATATGAAATGATGACGGCAAGAATTTCAGGATACTACCGATATAAATACATCAAAGCCTTTATGTCGCAAACCAGAGGAAAGGACGAATACGAACATCGAGCAAAACAAAAAGAGCATCAATCTAGTAAATAGTTGGAACTGCGCGGTAAGTTTTTTCCGGTATTTTCTGAAACGATGCCATAATAAATTCTGCATGGTTTGTCAACAATTGAATGAGGAATTTAACAGAAAAGAAGATGAACATCATCCAATAGAATGGACACAATAAAGTTATAAAAACTTTTGCGGCAACCATTTCGAGTTTTTTGGCAGAACACATTTTAGTGCTGTTCAAAAATTTGCTTAATACTCAAAAACAAGACATGCTAGAGTTTTTTGAACACACAGTTAGAAAGAGCTTTCAACGTCGACCCTGAATAAGTGTTTTTGATTTTTCCAGAATATGTTATATCCCATGAAAAATGAAGCGACATTTTTCTGGGAACTTTTACATCACCCGTTATTTTATGTTGTACTTTGAGTCTTTTCGGATTTGTAATAAAAGCGAAGAAGACATTTTTTTAGGAAGAAAAGAAATAAAGAAAAGGCGCTTGTCATGTAATTAATAAACTGTAGAGAAGAACTGCTGCCGAATAATTTTGCTGTCGCAGGCGAAGCACACGAGTACAAATAATAGGAGTATACCATAACGAAAAGAGACCACTGATCGTTATTGTATACATTGATACAGTCAAAAGATTATGATATGAGAAATTGTTTTTGGCTAGATAGATCTTTCTCATGTACGCTACTCATATAGAAAGTATATAATGACTATTGATCAAGAATTAAGCCTTCCAGTCAGGTATTCAATTAATGCTTATAACACTAATTTCGTGCAACACGCTAATCGATTTAGTGCTTTGATCCTTATTGCAATAGCAAGATAAATTTTACGTATGAGAAATCGTCCAGTATGAATTGAAAAATAGTGCTCTGATAATCATTTTTCTTCATCCTGCTCAATCAGTAGCATGTCTGAGTTCATTTTTTTCATGAAATTTACAAAAACATTCTATTAGAAATAAATTTACATACAGAACATATGTTCGATTTCGATCCAATAACTAACCTCTCGAAACTGGATGGAATCGACTGGATTTCGACAATCGGAGTCCTGTCGAAATTCATCGAATTGAGACAGATCCGACAGAATCCGATGGCTCACTTTCGACCTGGATAGCTCATTCGAATACTGAGTATGACAAATATTTCGATATATATTTTTGAATGAGATTAATATACAAAAAGTTAATAATTATCTATTCGTTTGATTAAAACTGACTTCCAATGTAATTTCATTTGATTATTAGCATCATGTGAATCAAATTTTATGGTGTCGTGTGATTTTGTTGAGAAGATCAATACACGATATTGTCCTTGTTCGATGTCAGCAAAATGACCGAAGTCACTAATTGCAAAACTGAATCCATCATTTTCACCAATAATTATGTGAAAATGTTTCTTAGAATGTCGTCGAAGAAGTTGTTTTCGTAAGTATTGACTGACATCATGACAGGTACCCATAATTGAAGGAAATATCTGACTTGAGTGAAAGGCAATATTAACAAGTCGCATACATTCATTGCCAAAGGTGATTGTACTTGAGTTGATAAGTTTGGCATTTTCATGTCGTTGAATATACAATTGAGAGAGTTTTGGTATTGCTAAACTCATAATATCTCGTTCCTGTATTCCTTGAAAGTCATTTTTGTAAACAATTTTGTTTATTGTAATTTTTTTTTGTTGGTGACTGATTTTATTATCCATACTGGTAGTATTAACAGAGCAGAATGATTGTCTTAATATGTTACCCATAATTTTTTCTACATCAATATACGTTAAAGTAAAACTTTTATTTAGAGAATTTTTTTCACTTCTAATTGTCCATGCTTTTTCGTTTTTATCATATTTATAGAAGTTACAAACAAACGATATGTTTACCCAAATACGTCATTTTATCTCTACAGATAATGGTGTTATGATGCAATCATACAGAAGGACATATAATAACTAATGATTCATATCTAAAGTATACATGTGTACTCATTATATGTGCATCACACTGAGGCTTATCACATCATTAAATTTTGAGAACTCTTCAAGATATTGATCTTGGTGATTCATTTCAAACCCATTTAGATAGTAGAACTTACTCTTTGAGGAAAAACTTTCTAACAAATTATTATTTGCAATCGGTACTAGAACTAATTAAGCACATGAAATAATTCAAGTTTTTTCATATGAACTAGATCGTTACTAAAGTATGAGAATTGCAAGAGTGAAATTAAAATGAATCATTTCATGCGAAAATGTTCGTTTGTCCGTACTTTTTTATAAATTGAACAGTTCGGCAAGTTGTAGAGTATCTGACTTTCTTTCTAACTAATCTATTGACTTCTGCTGAATAAATGTAATACTTTCTTATTAGCTTGTACAAGTGATTACTAGATTAAAATATAATCTAATTTTAGAATAATAGACAATTCTTTTTTTTTCAAATTCTGGTTATTTTAATGCACAATGTCGTACAATAAAAATTTCGATAAAACTGTTCTAGTTATCAGTACTACAGCCGAGATAACGGACCTTTGCTTTCTTTAACAGCTAAAATCAAACAATAAAAGTAAAATGAGAAGTATTTCATGATAATTATTCGAATAAGTTGATTACAAGTGCTTTTCGTTCAAACATTATTTAACTTGCCTACTGCTACTGGTGGTTGTAAAGACTAATAATAGGTAATGTACTTGTTCAATTTCGGCAAAATAATCAGCATTACTAGTATCAAAACCGAATGACCTGTAGTAGCTAATAATTACATGGAAATATTCCTCAGAGTGTTGTTCCATCAATTCTTATTTGAGACATTGACTAATAATAGCACATGTATTCGTTATTGAAGAAAAAATTTGGCCGCTGTGAAATCAACCAATCTAGTCCGTTCATATCGTTACTAAAATTCGCTGAATGAGATCACGCATTCGTTTATTGCAGTAAAAAACTTGAAAATACAAAAATATGAATTCAAAAGATTAGTTGCCTTTATCATTTCTCTCATGGTTCCTACATAATATTGATAATTCTTACTATATAGAGACGAGTCGTTTTATTCTCCGGTGAATAAAACTACTATCAAAAAACGTGTAGACAATATTTAGAGAATATCATGATACATAAAGAAAACTCATTCACTCATCAATGATAAACAGAACCTTTATTAAAGCCAACATTATATTTTCATCATATTCATGCTTGATAAAGGAGCATGCAAAAAATTTGTATAGTATGACTGCATCACTGCTATACAACTATGTATGTCCTATTAGCTGCATAGGTATTGCATAGATGAAAATAAACCACTTTAGAATGTTGTAGTCTCTTCTGGAAAGTATTATCATTTTATGGAGAGCATAGTAAAAATCGTTGCTTATTCTTCAGTCTTCTAAAGAAATAAATTTATATCGAAACAATACATTCTACTTCGATTTTTTGTTGTGGAAGAAAGAGTTGGTAAAGTCATATAACTATAAATCAAATCTATCAGATTTTGTTTCTATTTAATATCGATTTAGCGTTCAACAAGATTCATTTTATTCAATATTCATACGTTGTATTGGTATTTTCAACTTATTTCTTTTTCCTAATGATATTCATAAATTGAAAAAGTGCATCAATTTCATGTACTGTCGTTTGGCTAAAAATAGTTGAAAACGAGCATGAATAGTCGTTAGTATATTTCTCTCTTCATTATCAGAATATGAAACTAGGAGTATCGAATACGGCACTATCACTTTGAAAAAAGAAACTGATTCTTGTTTTTTTTATCTGTGCGATCATAAATCATTTAGTAAATATATAGAAAATTCTGACGCATTCAACATCTGTAATATCTTGTGACATAATTATCATATTTTTTATTTAAAAAAACTGTTACGAAGTTTTATTACACTTTTATATCAATAAAGAATAGAAGTAATGCTTTTATTTTTTTGATTGTTTGACTATCAGTGATTTCCATTCAAGCATCATCTGACTATTAGCATCATGCATTACTAACTTAGCGTCTTTGTCTACTCTTGTTGTGAAGATTATTACACGGTATTGTTCTTGTTCCATTTCAGCAAAATAATCGTCATCATCAATAGCAAAACCGAATGCATTATTTTGACCAATAATTATATGAAAATATTCACCAGGATATTTTCTAAAAAGTTCTTTTCGCAAATATTGACATATATTATTACATGTACCCATTATGGATGGAAATGTTTGACTTGTTTGAAAAACAATATTCACCAGTCGAAGACATTCATTCCCAAATATGGTTGAACTTGCTTCAACAAGTATAGCACGCTGATGTTGTGCAGTAGGTGATTGAGAAAGTGTTGGTGTAGCTATATCAATAATAATATGTGGTTGTTTTTCTCGACGATGACGACTTCTCGATGATTTCCGAATACTAAGATTTGTTTGTTGCATATCAGCACTAGAATCAATGGTTCTATCCGATGTTGCTGGTATCATTTGATGAAGTGTTTGAATGATGGTTTTATTCGTTTCTTTAATGAAAAATTATGTTAGAAATAATAGATATATCAAGAACAAGCACATCCTTTTGTTTCTTTAAAAGATACTCATATCACTGCAGCGCATGATAATACATCTGGCAAATAACTTCATAGTCCATTATCATCTACCTACGCACTAGATAAAAAATTCAAGATAATATGGCATGAATATTTTTTTGACTTTATATTTGTTATAAAGTATATAGGTAAAATAAAATGAGGAGAATATTGCTGTAGATAGTTACCGTTAAAATATCGATTAACAAAACAAAAACAGTACATCATTATTTTCATTAAATAAAGGTCTTAAGTCTAGTAACCGTTAGATGGCACTACTTTCCATTTTAGATTACTATGATGTCAACGAGTTATCTAAAGTCTCTTTTTCTATACCAATGGTAATTCGACCCAATCGTGACAAAATTTGTTGTATTGTCCAAAATACTTTAGAGATACTTGTTTTTGCATTATATTTTTACGATGAATATATTTCTAAAATTTAACATTCTCATAAATCTTAATCATCAACGTTGTTATCTATCAACAAGTCCAATTCTTCATAGTTGGTTTGTTAAATTAACAAATGTTACATAAGTTAATACAGAAGCAGCAATACCAAGACATACACGAAAACGAAATTATCCATTAACTTGTATGATTGTTTTGTTTTGTTTTGTTTTATTTGATTTTTGTTTTTCTCTAATTTTGTCTTTTAGAAAAGATGAACAAAGACAATTTCCAAAATTAATTGGACATACAAAAACTTGGAATACATTTAATACATCAAATTTACGTGATGGTAAATGTAAAGCAGAAACAGTAAGTGATGATCTATTTCTTCGACAATTTATTTATGGTACATGGCATTCATTATTTGCTTCGGAACTTATTATAAAATGACGTCATAATATGATTATTCTTAGTGGACTTGTAACACGAACAATACATCCACGTCGAATGTATTTTTTGATTGGTTATACAGAAGAAATTCTTTCCGCTCTATTAAAAACTCCTGTTAAAATGGAAATTCAAACTATAGATAGTAAAGATGATGTTATTTTTACCTATTGGTAGAATAAAAAGAAAAAAACAATAACAAAACCAAATACTTTTTTAAGACATTTTTTGAATTGATAAATTTGTTTATTTCTAGATGAAAAATTTTTAATAATTCATATTAATTAATCACATTAAGTTTAAAAAATATAACCATACGACATTTTTTTCTCTAAACTTACTTTCACATATGGCCATGCAAATGTGTAACAGACGTGTCACTCAGGTGACAACAAATCTTGTTCGACAACTTGTTAAACCTATACCAATGAAAGTTGAAGACGATCATCATACTGATGAACATACACATATATCTATACCAGAAACACCAACATTAAAGACAATTGTTTCGATGTATAAATATTTATTGAATGGTAATACATCTATAACAACTGGACTTAATAGTATGTTATCGTAGTTACGTTGCCTTTGTATTTTTTTTTTGAATTTATCTAAATTGAATGTTTCTTTTTATTTAGGTGCTCTTAGCATTCGCCATGCGCATACTGATATTCAAGTACCAAATTTTGATTATTATCGTCGTAAAGCACGTCTTGATGCATCAAAATCGTATCGAGATGCTAGTGATAGCACTTCACCTTATTCTTATTTAACTCCAATTGGTAAGCATTTACTTTATCATCGAATAATAAAATATACAGTACATATTCATTGTATTGAAAACTTAATTTTAATAACATCATATGTTGATGGTTGTTTTGTTTCAAAAGAAATTTGATCTATTCTGATGTATACTATTCTGTATATGATAATGAACCAGCATGTGTCGTTGAAGAAAAAATATTAACGAAAATTGATGATTGCAAAAAGATTCAATAGGAATAGAATTCGAATTAGCAGTTTGATAGATATGGCGAATCTTAATTTTATTTGAATTATTTATATATGTTTGTTGCCAAATTCTCGCAAACATGATATACTAGTCTTAGAAAAAAAAAGACAGGATTATATCGAATATCTATTTTAACTAATTCTTACATTTGCTATCAGTATTAATACAAAAAAAAACAGCCCACGTATTATTTTAAATATATATCGAACTATCATTTGATACAAAAACATCAATATATAATAGGCTAAAATAATAGATTCATCCTATTAAATCTTTTCGAATACAATTTTTTTCTTTCGTAAAGGTATGGCTATAACATCAGCTTATATGGCCAAATATATAGTACGAGACATAGTTACTTATGTGGGTCCAGCAAAAGATGTAATGTCACTTGCTAAAGTTGAAATAAAACTTGATGCCGTACCTGAAGGCAAAAATGCTGTATTTGAATGGCGTAATAAACCAATTTTTGTTCGTCACCGTACACCACAAGAAATTGCACGAGAAGAAGGTGTCAATGTTAGTCAATTACGTCATCCACAAAATGATTCTGAACGTGTACAAAAACCTGAATGGCTTATTGTTATTGGTATATGTACTCATCTTGGTAGGAATTCATGCTTAAAAAAAATTTAATCATTTCTATTTTCATATTTTTTTATTAATATGAAGGTTGTATTCCAATAGCAAATGCCGGTGATTTTGGTGGTTACTATTGTCCTTGTCATGGTTCGCATTATGATGCATCTGGACGTATACGAAAAGGTCCAGCACCACTTAATCTTGAAGTTCCTCAATATGTATTCAAAGATGATAGTACAGTTGTCATTGGTTAGAATTTAATTATATGCAAACAAACGTGGACTTGTTCCTGTCTTTATCATGTTTTTTTTTTCTTAAACTTTAGTTTATTACATTCTTTTTTTTTGCATATACATATAGATAAATATGCTGCTGTTACTCGATTAAATCATATTTTCTTTAGAATTCATACAAAAACAAAGCAACAATCTTTTGATAGAATATTAAAGATAAATGAAGATAAAAATCGTTGAATTTTTATTTTTATTTTTCCCTTTCATTCAATAGAAGTACATTCAATTTTCAAAGCCAAAAAAGTTATTGAAACAAGGAATTCTTGTATTCGTATTCTACGATTTCTCTTTTAGCCATAGTAGAGTATACCATTTAAATTTTGTTTAAGTACAAGAACAAGACCTTCTTGATTAGCATCATATTTCCATAAAACATATTCATTATTTTTTTTAGCCATTTGTACATAATGATTCACTGCACGATATAAATCTTGTAATTTTGAATCTTGTACAACATTGGCAAGTTCTTGTAATTTAAGTAATTTTTCGTTTGTCACTAATGAAAAATTTCCATTTGGAAGTAAAGATTCATCGGAACGTTTTAATCGTTCATTATTATAATTATCATCGCCATCAATTAATGGTAAACCAATTAAAAATTGAATATTTACAGCGAGGATAATAACGATGATGAATACAATAAAATTCTTTAAAAAGAAAATAGTACTTTTTATTAAAATTTTGGTTGCAATTATGAAAATAAATATCTACCTGCATTGTTTCTCTCGTATATATTGTTGATGATCGGATAGAAATGAAAAGGACTCTGAAATAATGTCTAACTTATGAAGGGTATTTATATGTAAATTTATAAGATAGAATCTTAATCAAAATGGGTTTCATATTTATATAATTACTTTTCTAAAGATGTTAATAGCGAAATTAGAGATGATACTACCTTATTTTTCAATAGAATCTCATTGAAAGTAAAAAGAATACGAGTTTTGTGTCTACTCATGGTTCATATTAGTGTAATCGAAACTTGATGAATATGATGCTGTTGGTTGATGGCAAAAAAGAATAAGATCAAATATATAATGTAAAACCAATGTCCGCACGTGACAATTAGAGAAAGGTGAGTTTAACCTTCATAACTCAACAACAACAATAGTTAGCGACCTGTAGTCTTTAGCAATGAAAAGAGGAGAACTCCGGACGTCGTTTTATCCGATAGTATATACGATAAAATTATTTTAAATTTCATGATCTTCACATTAGAATACATGACAATGGTGTTTCATTACGATGTACTTTTAACTTTCACACACGCTTCTGATAGAGGAACTTTTGATCTATAATCCGAAGAACGATTTCATGAAATTGTATTCTCATATCTCAATATTGAACAAACGAAATCACGTATCAAAATTTTCTTGTAACGAAACATCGTGCTCATAGATTTCTTTTTGATGATTTTGAGAAAATGATGAGTTTTAGAATAATCTTATCTTCAATAGTATCTAAACAAAAAGACGTCCAAAGTTATCTTGTTTGAATTTCTGAAAATCCACAGATTGTTAACTGTTGTTGTTATCGAGTTATCGAATTTATACTGACCAGTCTTTCATTCTGGTGTGAACATTAGACATTGATTCATATAAACTGATCCAAAAACTTTTTTGAACTACAAGAATCTCGGAAGTTCTTTAATTTATCATTGTGTAATTGACAGAATTAAATGAATATTGTATCAAAATGGAAGAAATTTGTAGAAAAGATTGATTAACCAATATAGTAACACATTTTATCTTCATGAAAAATCAAAACTAACGAATAACAAATGAATTAATTCTATTCTAGAAAAGCAAACTTTCTTGTTAAAATGATTTCTTTAATAAAAACTATTATTATTTCTCATGTGATTAAAAATCAATCTAAACCTAATGAAAAAGATGAAGATGATATTGATCATTAACAATGAAGAAACTATCTTGATAGTATATTTTTCATTAGAAATTTCAAAAAAATGGCACTTTATTGCTTTATTTTAAAATCTTTCAGCTAGAGTACGTTGAAGACAAAGCAAGATATAAACTTCATAGAGGAAGTTTGAAAAGATTTTCTTGGACAGGACATATAATACGAAAGAACTTGCCCTGTACACCTCATATCCAACAAAGAATAATGCCACTAAAAGCATATATCTATTAACAGTCTATCGATAAATGATTTGATTCTACCTACGAAAGCATGTTTTGAATATTAAATGAGATGAAATTCATGTAGAAACATACAAAGTAAAATAGTACAATATATAATTGGTAGAAAAGTACAAGAAAGGAAATTACGTATTTTGCGTGCTATCGATTGATCAATCTACAATGCAATTACATTAAGATGGAAATATTATTTATTCGAAGTAATTGATTATGTAGTTTGATTTTAAAATAGAGGCTGTCTAGAAAGACCTACTAAAAGAAGAAAATTGGAATATTGTTACTATAGTTTGATCAAATGAATTGATATTTTGACCATTGGTTAAGAAATGTTCATAGTTCATATTCACAAAGTGAACTTTGTTAAAAATTGTTCTAAGGTATGAATTGTAAGCTTTTATCAATTATGAAAATATTATTCACTTATTCTCTTAGTCAAGAATAAGCAACATGTATTTTTTCGATTAATACTCTACAATAGTGTCGTTTGTTATTATATTTACACAATAGATAAATGTCTTGTCTTTCATAATTCACGAAAGATTACAGTTCTTTGTTAAATTTATTTACTAATACTTCAGTATAATACTTGAACATATTTCTTGAATGAATAGGAGCTATGTACACTCCTTTATCAATAGTCAAAAGTACGATGGCGATGTTCAAAATGTTCTTTGCCGAGTGACTTTATTGATCGACTTAGTTTCTATGATATTCCTTCGAAAAAGAAAATAATTTTAAATTAGAATAAACATATAAATTAAATAAATCATGTATATATTCGAAACTTAAATTCCTTGTTATTTCTCAGTATTTTAGAAAAAAACCAAATCGACGATACTACTAGTTCGAAATAATGAAAAACAAGTATAACATTCCTATCATATTCATAGTTCTATTCTATTCATTCTTTCATAGCCAGGAATGACCTGATCAGGGAACGGGGGTAAGCCATTGTCCAAAAACTTTTCATGCATTCTCTTAGAAAAAAACCTGTATATACCCTCTCGAAAAATCGCACCACCCTTCCTATAATGTTAGCTGCCTCAGGCCAGCCCTGTTCCTAGTAAAAAATACAGATATTTCCTATTGATAATAACCATTTCAGTAACTTCAACATTCAAAGACAGTCTATTTCTTCTTATCTATAACAAGAATCATCAATCATCGATATAACTAAACACAATTGCAAAAAATCCTATTGGTCAATAATCATTTTAAATGTATATCTTTTATAATTGATTATTTTTTTTTTTCTTTGCAAACAAATTCAAGAAAAGAAGAACAATAATATGAACAAAACAGAAAAAAAATGAACGCGTGCTCATATTGCAATCGACTAGAAGTCAAATGTCTCTCTCAATATATATATATGCACAGATAAATGTATATGTAATTATCTATTTATTATTTCCATTGGTAACATATTGATGAGGATGTTGATGAGAAAGATGCGGATTATTTTCTTTTTTAACACTTGGTACCGATGGCCATGATGATGATGATGCATCATTTGTTGACATAGCATGTGGATGATGATTGTGTCCACTACTACCATGACTTGTTGCATTAGCTTCTAGTTTAACATTAGGATCATTAAGTGATTTAAAATTATTTTCTTTTTTCCATTTCATACGACTAAAATAGACAAAAGAAGAATATTTTTTTTAGTTAAATTTTTATTTTTTATTTTTTGCTCACCGATTTTGAAACCAAATCTAGAAAGACATTTAAAAAAAAAGAAAAAAGATAATCACACATAAGAAAAAAAGGTGAAATGATATGAAAAAATTTTCTTTACTTTGATTTGTCGTTCGGTTAATGCAAGACTATGAGCAATTTCAATACGTCGTCGGCGGGTTAAATATCTGTGAAAAAAAAAATTCAAATTCTTTTTTTTTTAATACTTGTTTTTTTTTCTCTAAACCTTACTTCGTATAATGAAATTCTTTTTCTAACTCAAGTGTTTGATGACGTGTATATGTTTGACGAGTACGTTTGTGTTCAAAATTAAATTCTATAGAAATGACGAAGAAAAAGAAAAGACTCTTACAAATCATTCATTACATTAATAGACAAACAAGATGGTAAGGAAGTTAATCAATTCAATGGATTACATTTATGTCAAGTTTTTATGTTTCCTGCATACGTTATCTATAAATCATTTTTCTTTTTCTTTTACTTTGTCTTATTGATTAACTTTCATGATTTCTTTCTTTTTCTTTTTTTTGCTTTCTTTGTTTTATACCTGGTCTCATCCATGGATGTGCATAATAAAGCATTGGATTGGTAACTGCCATAGAAAAACTTGATAATTGATGATGAGGATGAGGATGAGGAGGTGGCATTGCTGTTGGAGGAATCATGTCATTGCCTGGTGTTGTTATTGATGATGATGATATTGGTTCAGATTGTTTCCATGATGATGTACCATTCGATGGTGGTAAAAGATAATCATTGGTTGATTGATGTTGTTGAAGATGAAGTTGTTGTTGTTGTTGTTGTTGTTGTTGCATATGATGATGATGATGCGATGTTGAACTCGAAATTGATGCAGCTGCTGCTGCTTGCATCATTGTAAAATTAGAATATGTATTCATAAGTTGATCTTTATTGGTTGAAGGATTCGGAAATGCTATTCGATCAAATGTTGATGAAAATCCTCCTCGATTATAATCGGTATCATAAAGAAATGATGTTGAATTATTAACATCATTATTTGTTGTTTGTTGATCAACATTTGATGATGATCCTGTATTATTATTGTTATTTGTTGTTCCATTGCTTGAAAAAAGATCATTTGTTGATGTTGATGATAGACTGAAATAATTATTCATTGTCTTGTGTAATTATCGTTAGTTTTATATATGTAGAAAGAGAAAAATTTATTTTTTTTTTTTGTTGTTGTTGTAATATAGTCGTTGATGAGGTCAAATAATAATATTGCCCATAAAAAAGTTCACACACATTCAGGTCAAAAGATGGATGATAGTAGTTAATGTTAAGAAATAAAAAAACTCAAAACAGCCACTAATACCCGGCCATAATAATAAAGCAAAAAAAGAAGAAAAAGAAGAACGTGTTTAAACGACAATTGAAATGAATATGGAGGCAATGATCGACAGCACTTTACAATGATTTGTTAGGAGGAAATAACTTCTTTCTATCGTTGGTTGGAAAAAAAACGAGAGCGAGAAAGAGAGAAAGAAAAAAAATGAGAGAAACCAGAGAATGATATCTTTCTCTTTTTCTCTCTCAATAGACATGTTGTTGTTTTTGCTCCAGTAGCATTATCGTTAGATGAGATGATGATATTTTCGAGCCATTCGGAAAGCACACATACGATAGAGGAGAAAAGAAAAAGGACAAGCATAGAAATTTAACGGAATTTTTTCTCTCCTTTTGTGCGTTTTATTTTTTTCAGTTCAACCAATCAATACAGTTCTTTCGTTTGATAGGTCCGAATAGACATATACTTCTGTTCTCTCATAATTTGTCTCTCTTTCTATATATATATATTTTCTTTTTTTTTTCTTTTTCTCGGTCTCTCGTTTGCTATCGTATTGCATTGATCATCAATATATGCATACGATGTCCCCGAAGAACGATTGCTCATTTTGTCATCACCCTGCGGAGGTGCACCACACTATAGATAGAGAATATATGTGCGACTAATTTTGTGTCCCTCTTGTGCTATCATAGGAGAAAAAAAAGAAATCATGCAAAACACATACACATAGATCAAATAGATGTATGCATGTGCACATATATTTGATAGGACGAAGAAGAGAAAAAAAGATGGGCACATATAGATAGACTGTAAACCTTAAAAAGAAAAGGTGTGATTGTAAAATATTCTTTTACTCTTCGTTTTTTCCCCATATTTAGATTGCAATCACTATCAATTTAACGTTTAGATTTTTTTTTCTTGCTTTAATGATCATTCTTACTTAGTCTATGTCTTGATATATTTATATATACATATACATATGAATTGAAATGGATCTTTTGAATAAATACCGACTGTATTGTTATTCTTTTCAACAAAAAAGAAAATAGTCATGATGACTAGAAAGTGAAAACAAAAAAACAAGTGAAAAGTAATGTGTTATTGATTAAAGTATAAATCAATGGAAAAAGATGACTATATCGAATCGATTGACCTTATTTCAATAGTTATATTGAAATCAAAATTTTGAATGATTGATATATATTATGCATTCAACTGAAAATCATCGAACGATAATTTTTATTGAAATATATTTAGTGCGATTTGTAAAACAAAAAAAAAACAAAATTGAAGAATATTAATCTGTTTCATACTTGTCGAAAATACTCATGTCTGATTTTTTTTCAAGTTGGATGCTGTCATATAAAGTGTCATATTATAAAATAGTCATAAACGAATAATCACAGAGCCGAAGCAGTTCTTTTTTTTTTTTGAATCAAATGATGTTGATAAAAAACTTAGTAATTCAAATCGTCGGCCACTTGGCCTTTCGATCTGTATTAGAGTGAAGAAGATCGACCTTTTTTCTCACATAGATATGTGAAGATCAGACTTTATATCAGCCATGTTTTTATAAGAGAATAGTGACGTGATAAGCATATGTATATACGTATTTATATATAAAAGAATGTCATATTGAAACAAATTCAAGCATTACACCAAACAAATTAAGAAAAATCGATCAGGAAGTTTTGTTATATATGTTTGTTCTTTTTAGATTTTAACACTTAAATTTATTCTTAAGATTAATTCAATTGAACCATATATACTAAAAAGACATCTCTTGATCGTTAACAATGTGTTCTATCTAATGGGAATTTGATGACGTCGATGACAATGTCGGTGGAACCGACATTCGGCATTTGTTTTTGATCATGTTGTCATCGTTTTGTTTCTACCTGTACTATTCATTACGCTTGTTTTGATCAATGAAGTGTTAGTAGTGTTATAGATGAAACTACTTAGTTAATGAAGAGTGAGAGAGAGAATTTGTCACTGTCGAATATATCTAAGGAAAATATTCTTAAGGATGACCAATCAGTTTATAGCAATATAGAATAAGTTATAGAGATAAAAAAAAAAGAAAGAAAGAAAGATATGCTTGTCTACTAATAAATAATAGTACTTCTATAATCGGCATCATCTGCATAGTTGTTATATATGGCATGTGTTTCTTCTTTTTCTTCTTTGAGATAGTATTCTGTCATATTGATTTCTCGGACACGTTTTAAGTTATTCTTTTTTCAATCATAGAAGAGTCTGGTTTCAAAAAACAAATGTATCAAAGTGAACTTTCAGTTCAATGAATAAATATATTCTTTCTTATCATTAATATATACATAAAAATGTTCTATAAATAAAATTCAAAAACTATTCATATTAAAATTGAGAGTCATTGGTATGTAGAATTTTAATGCTATATTCTCTCTCTTAAAAAGAAAAATTAAATAATAAGATATATAAGTCTCGCTTCATATGATTTTGTTTTTTATTGCTATTTGTCAACTACAATATCCCGACAACATAGTACAAATAAGACTTAATGATGTGTGTTCTTACGTTAATCGATATCTATAATCTTTTGTTATATGACTATCATTCAAATTATATCTTATACGAAATAAAACAGTTCATATAAAACTGTTTGTCATTGCTTTCTATTATAATTTGAAAACTTCTAAGTAAATACTACCTGAATTTTGAAGAAAAAAATATAATATGTTGAAATATCTAGTTATTGTCGACGACAATAATAAATGATGATCGACTATTCGTAGACAAGGTATGTTATATATATATATACGTATGTATGTGTACAAAATAAAAAAACGAGAGAAAGCAGAAGGAGAGAAATGGTCTCCATAAAAATAAATATATCATATTATTGAGCAATATCAGTATCGCATTAAAGCCTCACTAATGGATTCCTCCCTTTTATATATTGTCGCTTATAAGTAGTGTTGTCTATTTGTCAGAAGAGAGAGAGAGAGAGAGAGAGAGAAATGATGAAGGATGACACAAATGACAAGAATAACAAAAAATAAATGCAAATTCTGATTAATAAAAGGTTTTTCTGAACAATTTTTCTTTTGTTTTAATATATTTGGCTTGAAATGGTCACCACCCGCTGTTGTTTGTTCTTTTTGTGTTATTTTTTTTTATCGTTTTTCTCACACATATGCACAACCGATTGGTTTCTATGACATGCACCCGTTATCGGTCAAATGCAGACGATTCGACACTTTCCAACTGCTGTTGCCGTTCAATGGCCCTATTAAACTTTTTCACTCACATCCGTTTGATCAATCAGATGCTACTACTTTTTTTTCTTTTTCTTCTTTCTCTCCACAGGGGAAGTGCTTATCCATTATTATTGGCAATATGTTATTCTAATTGTGCGCATATGAACAGTATACATTTATGATTAAACAATCAACAAATCAAAGTTATCTGATCGTTTCCCATTTTCTGTTTCTATCGGAATGCTGTACGTGTGAAAGATAAAAACCAATTGTTTTTTTTTTCTTGTTCTTTAAAAAGTTGTTACAAAATCACGTTGACAATTATAATATAGCTTGAAGGAGATAGTAATAAAGCTACCTTTTTTTTTCTTCTTCTCATAAAATGTTCTTTGCGCACGAGTGATAACTCAACTTGTATGTTGTTTTATATTTTATAGAGTTTGCCTGTCTAAATGATGTTGTTGACGAAGTTTTTTTTTCGTGATGGTTTCTAATTACCCTTGGCCTGTGTGTGTGTGAAGGCCATAAAACAAGGTGAACTCACTGTATATATATATATATATATACATATATATATACGTGAATGTAGGGCCAAAAGGCTAAATAATTCGACAAATGTATGTGAGGTGTGACACATGATTCGTTCTCTCGGGGATATGTCAATCGAGCGCGTCGTTTGCCGTATATGAGAAAGAGAGTAAAAGAGAAAGAGAGAGAGAAGATCAAGCAACAATGAATAAAAAGAGAAGTAAAGCTTCCGTTCAATGAGCCTCATCTGAACATTAGATGACGTTTTAACGGCTAAATAGTTGCCTCACATACAAAACGAACGTATTGTGACTATGCCAGTTGTTGACCATTTTGAAAATGACGACATATGAAAGAGAATCATCGGGACGTACAATGGTTGGTTGAAAAGAATATGTGACAATTATATTTTTTTTCTCATCAAACATAGGTTGTTTCGATTTGTTTAAGTTTAAAATACATTTGAAGAATAGTATGTTGAAGTCACCAGTTATGTCGAAAAATTATTGATATTCTTTATAATATAAAGATTTAACAAAACTGAATCATTGTTGGTTAGCTAAAAGATTTTCCTTTTGATAATATTAAATTTCAAACAAGTTCAAATAAACTCAAAATATCTTATCAAATATTTCGATATTTTTTTCTTTTAATTTGAATAAATGCAAAAAAAAAACTTCGTTTTAGAGTTGTTCGAATTTTAACTTACATTGTGTTTAAAAATCACATATAGGATACTGATAAAGTCAATGATCATATTCATTGAATATTTTTTTTTAAATACTTTAAAGATAGAAAATAAAACTGCACTATTTATCAGTGGGCATCCATTATTGTTTTTTTCTTGGAGAAAAATTTTACAGTGAGGAAAGTTTTTCATTTTAGCAGCAAATTCTGCATCTCTGCATTTACTAAATATACTTAGAATTCAAAAATAGTCAATCATGATCCAGCACAGTATAATATACATTTACATTCAATACTATTTTAATTATAATTCTTCCTCTCAATTGTTTATCAGTAGAAACAGAAGGAGCTTTCCATGAATTAGAACTCATCCTTGAATTTATATCAATAGTTAGATCATCATTTGTTAGAGTAAAATTAAACTTTCAATAAAAATAATACATGTAGGAATATTTTAAATAAGTAATTTATTTCACATATACAACTAGATATGTTAGTCGATATGAACGATAGAAATTTATTTATTGAACAGTTTTAAAAAGAATGTTTTTGGGATACATTTGATAATAGGGGTTTTTTGTTTTATTTTCCTAACTACTGATTTATTGTTAATTTATGATTGAACATATTTTTTCATGGATTATTGATAAAATTTAACATCCTCATAATTTTCAGATATGATCTTCGTTACTTCATCAGCATGTTCACTATCACGTACTTCCAATACAACTTGAATCTATCAATGAAAAAATAGAAAACAACTAATCAATTTAAAAAATTAAATTACTTGAACTGAAAACATATCCGATTTAAGCCAAGCTCGTTCATGATAAATATCTTTAACACTAGCACCGGCTGTACTAAATAATTTGCACATTTGTGCCAATGATCCCGGACGATCACTTATTTAAAACAAACCATAAATCAAGAATAATTTTTGAGAATGAAATCTTTTTTATTTTTACCTAACAATTAACCAGACTTTTAATAAACGTTTATCAGCAACAAGACCACGTTCAAGTACACGACCAAGTACAGTTGTATCGATATTACCACCACATAATGGTATTACTACTCTGAAAAAAAGAATAAAGAATAAAAAACAAAACTATTGAAATTTTATTTTTGTAATTTCATCTTACTTTTTTCCTTTCAATTCTGGTAATAAACCTTGTAAAACAGCTGCTAGACCTGTAGCACCAGCTCCTAAATATTAGAGAATGTTTAAGAATAAAACTGAACAAACAAAAACTTAAATATTACCTTCAACAACAGCTTTTTCCATTTCAACCAAACGTAATATAGCTATAGCAATATATTCTTCACTAAAATTTAAACTATTATTATTTTCTATTTACTTTGATGTATACCAACCTTACAGAAACAACTCTATCAATCAATGGTGCTGCTGTTGCATAAGCATTTCCACCAACCAGAGAAACAGCAAGACCATCGGCTAGTGTCGAATGACATTCTGTAAAAACAGGTCGACCAGCTGCAAAACAAGATTCAAATACATATATATTTATCAAAGACGTAAAATCATTTTCAATTACCTTTCATTGCTGCTTTAAATCCAGGTGCACGTTCAGATTCAGCTGAAATAATTTGTACACGGGGATTAACCGCTTTCACAGCCGCAGCTAGACAAATAATATTTACTTATAAATATATTTAATAAAAAATCATGAAAATTTATATTTTACCAACGCCAGCTAAAAGACCACCACCACCTTAAAATAACAACAAAAAATAATTAATATCAATTTTAATGGCCATTGAAATACCTGTAGGTACAATAATAGCATCAACATCTGGAACTTGATCAAGAACTTCAAGACCTAGACTTCCTTGACCAGCTAAAATATGTGGATGATCAAAACTAAAATTGAAAGAACAATAAACAATTCGAAATAATGATCTTGTTTTACCCATTAATATATCGTAAACCAAATACTTTGGCCAATTTTAATGCTAATCGTTTTGACTAGAAGAACAAATATAATAACATAATATTTTTGTTTATCTATCAAATTATTTACTTCAGCTAAATCGATTCCTTTAACAAGAACAACAGCTCCAAATGATTTGCAATTATTTATTTTCATAATTGGTGCATGTCGTGGCATAACAACCACAACAGGTATACCCAATTGTTGACCATGATAACAAACAGCTAAAGCATGATTACCTGCACTAGCTGCAATTACTCCTCGAGCTTTTTCTTCCTAATCATAATCAAAAAGAAAAAGAATCTTAAATCATATTACCAAAAGAACAGAATAACAAACCGGTGGTAAAATCATTAAAGTATTTCTTGCACCTCGTTCTTTAAAACTACCTGTATGTAATAAAAAATCTTTTTTAAAATACAAACTCATGCCAGCTAGTTTTGACACATGTGAACTCTATACATAGAAAGGAAGAAAACCAAAATCTATCGCGTTTCAAAAATATTACTAATGACATACTGTACATGGTGTTTTTGGAACACCATATTTAATACGATATGCTGCAGCAGCTACTTCTTCAAAACGGACTATACGAGGCATTTTTGGATCACACCATTCATCATATATATCCTCTTCACTTATTTCTAACATTGATAAACTATATTAGATAATAATATAATGAACAATTTTTTTAAAATAGAAATCAATTATATTTACTCAAGATTTTTTATATCCTGATCTAATTTCTGGTGACGTTCTTGTAAATCAGTGTCAGAAAAATATCGTTCATCCAGCATTGTCATTCGAACTAAGAAATAAATATAAATGTTAACGTGATTACAATTAAAATTCGTTTTACTTGACGCACGTTTTTCATTCATGATTGTTCTTATATTGGTGAGGTGTAGTTCTTGTTGTACTAAAATTTATTTCGATATGCGAATATTTTATATAAGAAAATAACAAATACTAAAAAAGTAATCTCTTATATAGTGAAGGGGAGAGTATGTTCGTATACTTGAAAAAGAAAATACTTCATAGTTCTAAAGGTGAATTAACTATTTAATCAAATGCGTAAATACATTAGTTATATACAGACGCTTTTTTTCGAGTGTTTTTTACTTACCGTCCTGATCAATACCAAATTCCATTTTAAATCTCCTGTACCAAGTTTTTCATAATGTATAAACATAGGCATAACTCTCTACCTAAATATTAGAAGGGTTATTTGAAATATGATATATTATCTATAGAAAAGAAACTAAAGAAGTAATCCTTAATGTCAAAATGCAAATTCGCTAGTAGATAGAACAACTATACACATATTTACTTTACAAGAACGAAGAAAATACCAGGTACGATACACACATACAAATACCTTCTATTAATACCTTGTATTCTGTATAGTATTTAACCAAACAAATTTTTTTCAATGTAAAGTCTTTATACAAAAAAAATATTTTTATAGAAAAAAAAACTACAAATTACGTGTTCATATCATTATTTTATATATGCATTTGATTTTGAATATTAATCTTGCTTTCTATACTCTCACAATCAGAACAGCAGCCAATTTATCCATATTAACAAAAACATGGGGTTTTTTTTTGAATAGCTTGTTATATATGAATAAATAGAAATTTAGGTTTTTTATTTTTATCTTACAATAAATTAAATATGAAACTTACAGAAGAAGAAAAAATTTGTCGTAATGATTTAGTGGTAAATAGAACTCCATAAATTATATATTATTAATACAGAACGTTCTAAAAGTTCGAGCAAACACTGAACATTTCAGAACGATAATTTCAATCATCAGAAATGACTACAAAACAGCTTATTTTTCTGCATTAAATTTCCCAGTGCCTTTCTTTATCTGTCATCGAGTATTATGAGCAATTTGTTTTTTTTTCACAGAAATCGGCCATTCTTTCTCACATGATTTCTACCGCCGTTTTTCTTAGACTTGATGTGTATGCCTCTTGAGCTTTTGAAAATATTTTTCAGTATTTTTTTGAAGTATTTTCACAAATCTGTTATGAAAAGTTTTATTCAAGATATTTCTGATACAATATCTGTGCTGATCAACGTCATGATTACAACAACTCTAGTAGTAATTCAATCTATTCTTTTCTGCCTTCTTTGTACAAGTGTAAAACAAAAACTGCAAGTCGAATGTAGTAAAAACAGATAAAATAATTAATGTATTAAAACTATGTTTCATTGCTCTTGAATAATAAATCGATTAAGTTAATAATATTTGTGAACATATACCTGGATGAAACATTTTTATAACATGAAAATGATTTCAACACATATTTTATGTAAAAAAATTTTTTTATTTCAAAAAATTGAATTAAAGTATTAAAAATGAAACAAATTATTTTAAAAAACTATCATTGATGACATTATATCAAATAAAATTTTAATTGAGTATTGAATGAAACTATAACAATCTCATATAAATATCTTGAAAAATTGAGCAACTTTTCAGCGCATTTATATATATATATAGTATTTATATTTCCATATAGTTCACAAAGTATACAGATTGAAAAGTCCATCCTCAAGCTCTATCGTTATCTGTCAGCACGGACGAGTAGTAAGTCCATATTTTCAATGCGCTAACCGTATATTTTGAGTAACAACGTTTAGTGCACGTGTTGTGAAATGTAAATGTGTACTGCATAAATACTAAGTGTACGGTCACGCGGAATGCACCCAATGATCGACACAAGAAAAAGATCTTGTTTTTTTGCACTAAAATTCTATTAGTTGAAACTTTAGTCAATCAGAAGCTTTCAATACTTTTATACCCATAAAAACGAATAAAATAATTTGATGATATAATATCAATAAAAATGAACCATTTTTAATAATAAATAAAAATTTCATGCTATCTATTCAATATGTTCAATCAATTAAATACACCATAGCACTGAGTCATCATCGTATCAATGTTATTCATATTTATTTTATTTGGTCATTGGCCGCATCGTGTCATCTTAGTCGGTAGTTTGTTTCATTAGTTATCTTTTTCATTTTGTCTCTCATTTATTTAATCGATTAATCATAGCATTTCATTCTTTAATTCTTTTCATTGAACAGTTCGATAAACATTTTTGTTCTTCTTTTACATTCCAAAGTTCATTGACTTATTTTTAGATATAGAAAAAAAGAAATACATAAAACATGAGTTTTCAATGGACTTTTCTAGCGACATTTCTCTATTGTGAAATTGTCGTTGTTATAGTTCTACTTTTACCATTTATTTCACCAATAACGTACGTATTTATATCTATTTTAAATATTATTTTAATAAAATATATAATTCTATTTGTTTTTTTTGTAGTTGGCGAAAATTTTTTAAATCAAGACTTGTAGCAGCATTTTCAGCTGGAGCAAGATATTATTTTAATTTTATAATATGTATATTCGGTTTATTATTTCTCGGTAGAAAAACGAAAATGTTTATCAATTATAGAATTTATCTTAATATTTCTGATTAAATTTAGATTCAATTCGTGAATTAAGAAAATATTCTGCTGTTGAAGTGAAAGATTTATCAACACCGCATGGTGAAGCACATGCACATATGAAACAATTTCGTTCACAGAGAAATTTTTATATTGCTGGTTTCGCTCTTTTTCTTTGGTTGTACGTAAAAAAAAAAACCATTTGATTTTCGAGAAAAGTATTGATAACATAATTTTAGTGTAATTAAACGTTTAATTCATCTTCTATCGGCGGTTGCACGTGAAATGGCTGATTCAGCTGCAGCACGTAAACAAGCTGAAGGTGCACATCGTCATTTAGAAGGACTTATGACAAATGATAAATCAGTAAGATTTTCTTTTTTGTTTAAAAGATTTCAAATTATAATTTTTTTTTCTTTAAAGAAACTTGATCCTCGAGAAATTCCAATTTCATCAGATGAACCATCACGCTATATTGATCCAAAAGAACATGATGCTGAAATTGAGAAATATAAAAACGGTTTGTTGAACGGAAAAGTATTTATAATTGTAATTTGAGTTTTTCTTTTCGATTATGCAGAAGTGATGAAAGCACGTGAAGATATTGATACATTACGTGAACAATATGACAATTCAATTAAAAATTATGATGACCTTTGTGAAGAACATAAGAAGTTACAAGTAAATTAGATAAAATTCATTTTTTATCAATCGTAATTTTCTGTTTCATTTTTTTTTAGAATAAATTGGCTGTTTTAACAGACAATGAATCAGCAAAGGACAAATAAACAAATACATACGTTTATACATATAAACAATCTATTTCTGATTTTTTTTTTCGTTTTGCAGTTTGTTTGCTGAGTTAACACTCATGATTAGAAATCCTAGCTTGTCTTAGCGTATTACATTAACATTCTTTGAGTTTTTGCCGTTTGTACTTTTTCTTTCTCTCATTTATTCTAGCCATATATATTGTCATTCATAGATAAATAAGCTAAATAAACTATTCGAGATATCATATATTAAATTATTCTTTCATTTATTCTTAATAAAAAATCTTCTAGAAGTGTATTGAAAAGCAAAGACTAATCATGTCTGAAATAACAAGTGAGACAACAGCAGCAAAAATGACATTAAAAAAAGTAAACCCAATGAAAGATTTTCTGGCTGGTGGTGTTGGTGGTGCTTGTCTTGTTATTACGGGTCATCCATTAGATACAATTAAAGTAAGTTTAAATACGAAGATAATTCAATAATGAAGGTTTGATTAAAACTAAAAGGTTCGATTACAAACACAACCAAAACCACAACCTGGACAACTACCATTGTATGCAGGAACTTGGGATTGTGCAAAGAAAACTGTTGTGAAAGAAGTAAAAATTATTCAAAGAAGAATATTGAGAAGATAAAGCTTGTGTCTAATTTATATAGGGTTTTACTGGTTTATATAAAGGCATGGGTGCACCACTTGTGGGTATGTTCTTACGAGAGAACATTCTCAATTGATATTCTTCGTTCGAGCTTACAGTTTTCTTATCAATAGAGTTCTGTGAAATTATAGGAAACCTAAATCATATAAAAAACAAACGAAAGAATTTTGACGTATAATTTAACCAATGTTGAAGAACACTTGAATGTTGTGATCCTAATTGTGGTACACCATCGTGTTTTGAACATTCGTCATTCTAAGAAATAAGCATCTGTCTTTGACTAAAAGTTTTAAAGCATTCTAAAAGTTGTAGAGCCTTATGAGAAAAATATGAACTCGAACGAAGAATATATGTTGAGGATATTCGCTAGTCATTTAAAAAAAATAGATTTTATTTTATTTTTAACTAAAAGGTGTTACACCCATGTTTGCTATTTGTTTTTTTGGATATGGTATTGGAAAAAAATTACAAACACCATCTGCTGCCAATGGTGATTATACGTAAGTAATTTAATTTTATTGTTTTTTTTTCTTACTGCAAATGATAGCGTTGATGATTAGTTTAACACAAATATTTGCTGCTGGTATGCTATCGGGAGTTTTTACAACTGTGATAATGGCACCGGGTGAAAGAATTAAATGTTTGTTACAAGTAAGAATATGAATTGATTGAGATTTAATTAAGAAGTTTTCAAAACCAAAAACTAAATTATAGATTCAACATGCGGCTCATGAACATAAATATAATGGACCAGTAGATTGTGCTAAACAATTATATAGGGAAGGTGGTATTCGAAGTATTTATCGAGGAACAGCTTTAACACTTATGAGAGGTAAAAATAAAACATTTATACAATCTATTACTTAAATAGTATGAATCGAATATTTAGATGTACCTGCATCAGGCATGTATTTTTCTACGTACGAATTCTTAAAGAGATCATTGACACCTGAAGGACATTCGTAAGTATAAATAAAATATATCTACATACATAAATTCCTTAATTTAATTCAGAACTAGTGAATTAAGTGCATGGAGGACATTGTTTGCTGGTGGAATGGCTGGCATTGCTAATTGGGCTGTAGCCATTCCTCCTGATGTACTTAAATCAAGATTTCAAACAGGTTTCGTTTCGATTTTTGTAATTATTTGTTTTTTTGAATTTTGTTTTTATTTAAATGAATAGCTCCTGCAGGCAAATATTCGGGTGTCGCGGATGTGTTACGAGAATTAATACATACAGAAGGCATTAGATCACTTTATAAAGGCTTTGTACCAGTTATGCTGCGAGCTTTTCCAGCTAATGCTGCATGTTTTCTTGGTTATGAATTAACAATCAAATTTCTTAATTATATGTGGCCAAATTGGTGAAGATAGAACAAATTTCTATTCTTTTTTTTTGTGTTTCGTTTTTTTTTAAATCAACATTTGGCCAACGTTTGAGTTCGCTAACGCTAAAACTCTTTTTTCTTTCTTATGCATTAATTTTTGTTGCATTACTGTATTACTATTCTTAGAAAACAAAAAGATAGACTTCATTCATCGATCAGTTATCTAGCATAATTCTATTCTAATAAACATCTTTCAAACGAAAATTTTTTGAAACAGAATGACAAATTAGATTGATATTAAAATGAATTAATTCTATGATAGCTCTCTCATATCTATTCTAAAATAAACATTCGGTTGTTCTTTTTTTTTCTACAACTTAACAATCAATAGAATGAAAATGACATTTTACTCATATAACACAGACAAGCGGAAGTGTCTCGTGCTGTGGATGAAACTTACACGGTTCGTGTGCTTCTTCCTTCTTTTGCTGGATGAACACGTTTTAAAAGCACGAACAGTACGATGAGATGACATGTGTTCCATGAGCATTCAAACAACACTGTATAGGCGTGCACTAAAATGCGGGACACTCCAGTCCAAGGGTCTCAATCGATCGGATCGAGTGAGGAGAGCCAGCTCAAAGATTATCGACCCAACTCATGGGCGATTCATTTGATTGCATTAAATAAATTTTTAACAGATGAATGAACAAGCATATTACAAATAGTAGTAGTTGTTGTATAAACAAATGTTCGTTAACATATTTGACAACTGGCAAAAACTTCAATTCTCTCGAATTTCACCAGTATTTTCTAATTTTTTTAGTTATATAACTAAATACTTTTCGTCATAAAGATTTCTTCGCTTTTTTTGTGATTAATAACAGTACATATTGGTGGTTGTTTATTTTCAAAGCAAATTTGATTTATTCCATGTCTACCGGCTTTTATGTGATGATTAACGAGCACCGGAAGTTGAACAAAAACTATTAACAAAAACTGATGATTGAGAATCTTCACTAAAAATAGAATTTTGGCAAGCACATATTCTTGAATATAAACAAAGTTTCTCATGCGGTACGAGGCACAGTGTTTCTATAGTCGGTCGCTTACGGTTTCGGTTTTCATGTTTTGCGTGTTTATTCCTGTCCAAAATCTGTACTTTGAGTTACAATGTTCCAGAGGATGGTGAGTCGATAGATATTGTTTTGAACTATGTTAGGGAAATCGATATCTCGAGATAATATAAAAGCTTATAAGTCTTTATATACAAGTTTTCGTCCATTGTCAGCGAATTCCGCGAAACAGTGATTTCGAGAATAAGTTTTCATCTTTTATCCGAAATAATTAAAAGTGGTAGGATGGTCTCCACTCAGCTTTTGTGAGCAGAGGAGATTATGAAAACATTCGACGGGACAGGATCGACGTTAGGAGAAATCTTTTATCGTCCTTATGTTGATTGAGGTCGCATGTCCGAAAACCAAGATTGCTTCGTGTCACAAGATATTATTTTTTGTCGCGATGATCTTGAGAACATAAAGTCAGAATATACATAGATAAATGTTCTTGTACTGTCTGATTCATGTATCGAAGAAGGTAATGAATTTTAAATGAATCTTTTTCTGTAGAAAACTTTTATATTTGAAATCAAAACCGATTACATAATTTAAGGTCTTCACCTTGATTACGCTATAAATAGCAAGAGTGAAACAAGCTTATTGCAGTCTAAGCAACAAGTCGGATATATATCTTAATAAACAAGAATGTATCAAACCAAACTTAACGAGTTGTTCTAAATCTCATCCTCTATCTACATAAAACTACTCCTGATATTCATAGTATAACTGATGTTTATAATTTAGGTGATATATATTTGTTTTGATTCCAAACATAGAAGTTTCCTAGGAAAAAAATTCGCTACGTATCCACAATGTTAAAACAACTTGTGCCTTCTTCAATGCATGAAATAGACAAAATACCGAATTGCATTGATTTTTAGCCAAATTTTTTCACTTTTTGTTGAATTTCATCAGAACAACAAATCGTTTTGATAAAATACAAAAATTTTTGGTTAAAAATCAACGAAGTTTCGTATTATATTTGAAAGCAAATGGCTGAAGTCACTTTCTGAACGTTAGACCATGAAAAGATGACCGTCCACATCGTATCTTAAATTATAAAGCTGAAGACTCTCTATCTAATTAGTATATACGTTAGAATGAAAATTTCATTGGAACCACATTGCATTATTATACATTTTTCAGAAAGATTCTCAAAAATGATTGGTTAGATAATGATTTCACCTGGCATAATATTATATGAACACATTTCCTAAATAAGTCTCGTAGGATTGGTGAAAACCGCAGACCGCTAGCTACTACCGTTCTCGATATAGTCGTCTTACATTAACCCGTATTTAATTCTAGCGCCGATAATAGTAAAGTTATCTGGACTATGTCCACGAAAACATTCAGAATTCTAAGCCACTATAGAATTCGTATTCGTTTATAAAAATTTACAAAAGAAATTTTTGAAATAAATTATTCAGATGAACAATCAAGAATTCTCCTTGTTCATGATAAATAGCTTCACCAATAGACAATGCAACATACCCTATATCTTTTTTGGTTGCATCATCATCGTTTATCGATCTAGACGTCATTTTGAGATTGTGAACAATCAAAGATATACAAATGATTATGTAAACAATGCCCCGTACTTATGACAAGAAACAAAGTAGAAATGATGCATGTTACGATTTACCCAACATACAGTAAATCGTTTTATATAAAAAAGAATATTTATTATTGTTACTATCATTTATATTGTCATAAGTACTTTTATTGATATACTCATTAGTGTAGTTATCAATATAATAAAGGATATAATTATTGGTATTATTTTATCGGTAGAATTTGATCGATATTTTTACATATATGATTGTTCGCATAGGTATCAGTATCGATGCGATTACTACAGTTGATATTAGTCTTGCTATAATAAAAGATGTTAATACTGCTATTTTTACGGCTATAATCATTGTTATTATTATAGGTTTTTTTATTAGTGTTATTAGGGATCAACAGACAGCTCTAATATATTTAACAAATGTCGTTAATTATTAATTTTTTTCTACTAAGGCTTATTTTTCAAAAAAAGGTGATCACATTCGTCGAAATATTACACGTGTGAACGATTGTTTTTTCGCTGGCGTTAACCGATATTCTATATTATCAAACAGTGATTATGAAGATTAGTGACCGCATACGGAAAAGATAGAATTGACACTATATAAATAGAACGAGAGAAAATGTAATTTCTCAGAATATAAATTAAGAAAAACTATTATCGATGAAAAAATTCATAATTTTTTTTCTTTAGATAATCCACAGTATTTATATCAATATGGTCTTACGTTTGTAGTTGTTACAAATGAGAAATCAACACCAAACTGTAGAGTAAGAACTAAATAAGGCTCAAAATGAGTTGTTCTACTATTAACAATCCTACACAATAGTCAAATTTATTTAGCAATGCCATAAGCCTCGGGATAGAATCAGCTGCTATTGATAGTGAGCTACGGTGATCGGAATCTTGTGTTTCCTGAATTTTTTCATTTGCTTGTTTCTAGATTATCATTTGAATGTCAATCACGGAACATTGTCATATTAAAAAGAATTTTTTTTTTTTTTAATTTTAAAAAATAAAGGCGACAACGCTAATTATTTTATTTCTATATTTATTATTTTTTAATAATGCAGTATATTATCAATTGAATTTATTGAAATAATTTATAAAAAGCTTTTTATTCTTCTTAGATTTCAATACTAAAATGAAAATAAAGACCATGAAAATCTTTTATCTGTTAGTTTTTGATAGATTTCCAAATAAATTTTATTTGGTGTTTTTCTTCTTTTTATTTAATTTATATAAACAAAAAAAAATGTTATGCAACAAATTCATTAAAATAGTCACATTCTTCTATTTATCTGAGAATATTCTCTGGATTTTTTTTGACAGCTCACAATTGATTATAAGATTTAATTACTTGTTCAATTTGTACAAAACCATTAAGAAATTCTTGTTCATCAATATCATATTTATAATAATGATGAAGATAAGCTTTTTGTCCGAATAATTGCCATGATTTGTTTACTATTCTATCAAGTGCTGATACAGGTGTTTGACAATTACTAATCAATGATAAATATTTTTCATAATTTAAATAAGATTTATCACGATAATTAAATAAATAATAATAATCAGATGATGAAATAAATGACGGATAAAATGTTTCATAATTAAAAAATTGTTTTAAATCTTTATCAATATCTTCTTTATCATAGGAACGTGCTAAAAATAAATTTCCTATAGATTTTGTTCGTGTTTGATTTGGTTTTAGTGACCAATTAAGTCCTTCATCTAAATAAGAATTATTAATATACATTTGTGATAGAGTTTTTATTAATGATGACCATTTATATGTACTAAAATCTAATGCTTGATCACTTAATTGTGGTACACAACGAAGTGTTAATAATTTATAAAATGAATGTGGTAAAACTGATTCTAATAAATAATTTATTTCACATATTGATGAAGTTTTATTTGAAATAGGTTGAAGAAAACTACATAAATGTCGAGTTAAAATATTATTCATATCATGAATATTTGTCGGACGATCAATACCAGAATATGAAACAAGTTTTTTTGCATATTGTTGAAGAATATCATTTTCAAAAACAAATAATGCATCAGTAGAATGATAAAGATGTGAAAGTGTTAATAATGAATTATAATTTTGTACTACCACTTCACCACTTGTATATGGAACAACAATTGTTGTTAAAAGAAATGAACGTGGTAATTCATCACGAACACACTCAACAACATAAGCACCAAGACCAGAACCTAAATGAAAGACGAATGTTAATAGAAAATAAATTTTTCTCCTTTTTTGTTTTACCTGTGCCACCGGCTAAAGAAAGTATTGGTAAAATTGTATCAACTCGATCAGCATGTTCTAATTGCCATCGAAGGCTATTTAATATATTTTCTTCAGCTAATGAACCATTTCGATAACCACATGCCCAATTGTTGCCAGATCCGAGACGACCTTTTTTTTTCAAATTATCGATAAACTATAAGATATGGATTTGAATTATTCTTTTTTCGAAAATATCTCAGCTATATGTTTAATTAATATGAAAAGCTAGACTTCTTGATCTCTACAGAAGTCAAGACTCACTACAATTAAAACTATTATAAAAAGCGACAGCTATTAATAAATATAAGTGATGACCTATTTCTTATTTCTTCTTGTTTGAACATTTACTTATGCATAATAGCTATCGTCTACTAATAATCATCTAATGAATTATTTCTGAGCATGATAACTATCAGTTGAGATGGTCAAAGAAAAGCAAGCTACTTACTCATAGATGTTCAGGACAGATTATTAACAATGCAGATAATCACGGAGACGTAGAAAAAAAAAGCGAAGATACTGATATTAATATAGAAGTCGACAATAAGAGTGAATAGGTTTTGATCAAACACACATATCAAAAACAGTACTTCTGAACTTAGTTATTAGAGTGCTTAATAGACATTAAAGATGTTACTTTTCTATAAAAATTAGTTTTAGAAAAGTTGATTACAAAAACTACTTCTCAACTTGAATTTAAGATCAAAGAACTATAATCATTATTTGCGAAGATAAATTTTAGCTCATCAATCATTTATGTTTTGTTGTTACTTGATATAGTTAATAGTAAAATTAATATCAACTCGATATTATAATGATGAGAATAAAAAATTTGAAACAATTCTGTCATGTAAAAACAGATAAATATACTTTCGTAGAAGAAGAAAAACATTATATTTGAGTTTTATACTAGATTTTCAATCGATATAGTTACATTTGTTAAAAGAAAAAAAAGAATTAGTTTATACTTTTAAAACTTGTTGAAAACTAAACAATTATTTGATCTGAAGGATTTTTTTATTTTTTTGGTTTTCAAAGAAATTCTAATGTTGTGATTAATTATACATTGCTGACGGGAGAACCATCCGATGTGTTTCATCACTTTTTGGCTCCTATATTGCGCATATAGAATAAAGACTTCAAAGACTACAATAAACTTCACAGAAACTTAGCTCCTGCCACATTGTGGTCGAAATATCAAATTGTGAGTGAATTTTCCTTATAGAACTTAGAATAGCTTGTATCACAGTTTTCAGAATATCTATATTTCAAATAATATCTGTCTGAAGATATTGATAGATTATCAACTTTAGTATCTTGTAAATACAATATCAGAAAAATCCTTAAAATTGTAATTTGAATAATTCTATGAAGAATGTTGATTTATAAACAGTGCGATGTCGAAGTTTGAAAATATAATTTTCTTATAAAGTTGCAATTGTATAGAAAAAATTTACTGACAATTCGAATTAAAATACATCGAAAATCTCAATTATGTTCGATTTCTTCTAGGTCAGAGTTTTTTTTCTATGTAATCATGATATAAGTTTAAAAGTGATGGATGATTTCACATAGTTCCTTTCTGAATGAAAATAGAAGAATTTTACTTTCTGATAAATTCAAATAATCTCGTATCTTCTATTAAAATTCTACCTTCAATAACACATTTTTTTTCATAAGACCAATGACGTTTCGATTGAGATTTTTCATCCATTAATTGTTCAATAACTTTAAGTTCAGTATCAATAGCAAGTGCTCGTGCCGTAAGTTTATTTTCAGTTTGAATAAAAAATCGATCAAGTGAATGACGAATATAATCATTAATAGATGAATGATTTGTTATGGATAATTTTGCTTGATTTGAATGTGTAAGATTATCTTCAATTAATGTATCAAATACACGTTGACCAACTTGATTTCCACATTGACCAAGTTGAAGAATAATACATGACATCTGAAATAATTAACAAGAACAAAAAGAAAAATTATTTATTTTCTTTTATTATAAATTTCTTTTATTTTCTTTTTTAATCATCCATTTGAAATTCAGCTAAAAAATTTTTTCCCTCAGCTTTTTCAGCTAAATAACGTTCATAAACTTTTGGAATCTTTTTAAATTTTTCGATTTTTCTTTCAAGTTGTCGTGCTGTTAATTGATAATCATTGTGATGATCACGAGCCATAGCTTCATAATTTGTATCATGTTTTTCAATCATATAAATACAAAATCTAAATAGAAAAAAAAATATTTAATTAAATAATTTTTAATAAAACCTACAATCGATCTGGATCGGATATTCTCAATGATTTAACACGTTCTGTATTTGCATCTTTTTCAAGTTCATCTCGAATATGAACTTTAGTTGGTCGACGTTTTTTCTTTTGTTTTGTTGAATCAATCATTGGTACAGATGGACTATCATTATCAGAATTTTCTTCTTTTTCTTTGATATATTTTTCAAGAATTTTTGGATTAAGTAAATCTTTTGTTTTTGGTATAGGAAATGATTTTTTAATATCATGAACAAGTGCAAATTCATGATAATTTGTTGGTACTGAAAGTTTTGATTCCCAATTTGAACGTATTAATGGACAATGACGTACACGTACTTCACGTTTGCGTTTTTCTTTTGTCCATAATCGTTTACGATTAATTTCATGTAAATAAACTTTGCCTCGTTTACGACGACGTGTTTGTACCATTATGACTGATCTAAAATATAACGAAAACAAAATGAAAATCTTCGTAAGTAAACTTAAACAAAATTCAATTGAATGATTGATCATCATATACATATATTACATTATATATATTCATTTCTTCTGATTCGTTAACATGACAAAAAAAATAAGCAATAGATGACTCTGTCTAACAGCAACTCTAATGAAATTAATGTGGAAATTTTCGTACGACTTCTATGGTATATCAAAATAAATATGTCTAAAGTTATCTTTAACAATCGAACAAATCTATTTAGACAATCATTCTAAATTTGATTGATATTACTAATAGTAAGCAAAAGCTTTTAGTCTAATAATCTTGAATCTAAGTAAATAAAATTCTTTTGGAGAATTCAGAAAAAAATAATAATAATAACAAGAGATTTTTGAAGAAAGAAATGATTTTCTGTTATAGATTTTCTGTTATTGGTTTCTAGAACTTTTTCGATGACAAATTGATTTAATTCAAATCAAAAAAAGGATAAATCGGTAATCAATTCATCAAGCTCTGGGCTCCGATTCGTCCTATAATTTCTATTTTTTTGAAAAATCCTATATTTCGATTGATTTTCCTATATTTTGTCAAAAAAAGTGGAAAAGTTTTACGAGATTTGACTTTGTCCTGAGGGGGAGTACGGGAATCTTCGCGGCGCTACTTCCCCTCCCCCCCCTGTAACGGCACTAGCCGTCACCTATGTTCTCTCTCTCTCTTCCTTCTATTGTCTTTCATTGAGGACTCTTTTTTCTTTATTTTGTCTCCTTTGTCGCGCTTTTTCTCTCTCTTCTGATATATCATTATTCATTATTCTTTTTCTTAGTTAGTAGCTTCACTACTACTCTTTTTCTCATCTTTCAACACACATAGCTTCTTCATTGATCTTGATCTCTTTAACTCATTTTCTATCATATACATCTTCTCGTCTATCATTCAATAAAATATATTTCGTGAAGCTTCATCAAGTGCCAAACCTACTGTGGCACCTGGGATTGCAGCTTGTTGTTGCTTCACCCCCCCCCCCCCTTGGGTGATCACTTTTTACGAAAAAGCAAGTAATGTGAATAGGTGTTTCTTGCAAGTAAATCACATACATTTGAGGTGCGGTTCGACGTACAATACCTAAATTTTGATCAATTTTTTACTTTTTTTAGTGAAAATAATCGTATAATTCAGAAAACGAAATCCTATATAGGAATTCCTATAATTTCGAAAATTTGTAATCGGAGACCAGATCAAGCTCTATAAAACCCTGCATAAATCGATTAAAAGTAGAATTGTTAACGTTAATTTAAAGATTTAGCACTATATATTAATAAATGTTCGGTCGGTTTCCATTTAATACTTTCATAATAATTTTTATATGTCATTAATCACGTATCAATATTACCAGTTTCAATCAATCGTCTTCGAACATCAATTAATATTTGATTACTATCTAAATCACAAAATCTATATAGTTCAGAAATAAAATTAGAAAAGTAAACGAAAATGAGATTTTCATCTGCCTATACATATGACTTAAAATTGAGTCTTCCTTAAAATTCTTTCATTGTAACGAGCACAATACAAAGCTTACTATAATATGATTTTGTTAATATTCGTTTTAGATTTTTAATCTATGCAATTGAAGAACAGACGACTAACTTTTTAAGAATGAATATAAATAGATCGTTTTATTTTTGTATTCAATTAATTTTTTTTTCTTTTGTAGGCGTTTATAAAATATCATCGGTTCCATAAACAGACACAAATAATAGGACAGTATAGCGTTTGTTTACGAGCTATTCATAGTTTAACCTTTCGTGATATAGCGATATGTTATTTGTTAGTACATGCAAATGTGAAAACAACTTTTGGATCAGTTGTATAGATATTTTTTTCTTATACACAGATAAGATATTTCTTGTATAGATAAATGATTGATATTTACGAATCTATTTTTTACAATCTACGCATATTTATATCGAAAAAATACATTCTAATGGCTTCTATTCTGTGTCAAATAGAGACCGAAAAGGAGCAAAAGAAACTAAGAACTAGTTTATTGTTACTATTGCTATCATAATATACATAAAACATCATCAATATCACATAATGTTTATATTGGCTTTATTTTTATTTATTCATTCAATATCTGGTTTGTCTTATTTTGTACAACTGAATGATGTTGATCTTAATTGTCGTAAAGAAAACCCAAAATTAACCTCATTTCCTATTGAAATTTTATCATTTAATATTTGGAATAATCAATTATCTATTCCTGGTGCACTTGATTTTTTAATGTCATTTAATGTGACAAAAAAACTTTCGAATGATATAGAATTTTCAACAAAAATTCAACGAAAATTAGGTACTAGTTGGATTCATCTTCCATGTTTATCTGGTATTAGTACTTGTGACAAACAATCATTCTGTGGTCTTATTCAAAAAGCATGTAAAACCAAGAGTTTTATTCGATCGAATAATAAAGATAATAAAAATTCATGTTCCTGTGATCTTGATATTGGCACATACACTATTGAACATATTTATATTAATATAAAACATAAAAAAAGTGCTAAACTTGCTCAATCACTTACACCTGGACAGTACCGTTTTCAATTAGTGTTTGTAAAAAGTAAAACAGATACAATGGTTGGCTGCGTGATTGCTTATTTTACATTACTCAAATCACACAAGTTTGCTTGAATAACTGTAAACAAAAATATTTGACTCGATTCATGTGTGTTCTAGTATATAAGTTGCTATTGATTTTTTTCCTTGTGTTTCAAATCTAATAAAAAAACAATCAAATTTCTTTTATCACAAAACAAATATTTAAGAGGGTCTTTTCCCTTTTCTTTGACACTTTTGGAGAAAATCTCATCGAAAAATTTTGAAACTTTCAAAGTCAATAGATTTCGATGTGATAAACAAAATCTGTCATAGACTGAAAATCTCTACTCCATCTAGAAGATATCCTGATTGCTATAGCTAAAAGTGATCCATTCTCTCTGTAATTGTCGTACTTTCTCAGTTGCAATACGTCTAAGATAGTTGAAATTTTTATCCACATATGAGATACTATGCGGAGTGCCTAAGTTCTTCTTTTGTGTTGTTCGAACTAAAAGTTTTAAATTTATATGAAACTTACCAAAAACTAGTGGTACATTAGATTTTAGAGTAAACACGTAAACAACGTCAGCCCATTCTAATATTAGTAGAAAAAGGCTTCAGTTCGATCAAATATGTGATGGTTGAGAAAATGAACATGACTCCTAACGTTTTTTATCAAAAAATTTAGTTTTCCTCAGCAGCAAAATAATGTATAACTTTTAATGTTTTTCAGCAAAAATGTTCCACTATTTTTGGTTTTTCGACGTCTAAAGTTATATATTAATGCTTAAAATGTATTCAGTAAAATCATAGATACTTCACAGCATATGTATTACAGAAAAAAGAAACAAAAATGCATGTTTTAAAATTTGCAGTTGAGAAAGGTAGCATTCACGTAACTTGTTCAATTTAAAATATATTTTGGTGCTGATACATTCAAATCGCATGAAATTTTTAGAATATAGTGAGAGTGCAATAGAAAGACTATGATAACATTTTTCACAAGATATCATGACGTTTTCAGAAAATATCTACCAAACTAGACTCAAAAGTAGTTCATTTTCAGCAATTCAAAAACTTCTACGATTCTTTTCTTGACTTTCGTTTAAAAAGAGTTAGGAAAATATATCTTTTGTATATATCCAGATTTCTTTTTTTGATTTAATGTCAGTTGATTGACAGTAAATTTTTGATGAAGGTCACGACAAGGTCGTTACGGAAGTTTTAATGAAGGCCATATTCGTAGTTTGATTAAAACTGTCTGAATCTAAATTTGAAGAAAACATTTTCATGAATCAGTTTATACGACAAAACTTAGGCTAAAAAAATATGTATTTGGCCATTGTTATTTACATATTTTTAAAAACGATCGGAATCTATTGATATTTAATAACGAAATTCGAAACGAAAATCAATCTTTTCCTTGCAAAATGTTGTTTTATTTTAAGAGTGGATGTTCGATAATGAACTAACTTTAAATCAAAAAAAGAAATTTGAAAATTTATTTAGAATAAGCATAAAATTCTCATTCTAGCTAACCACTTTTGACATTCTTCTTAACCTATAAATGGACGAAAGTTGAACAGACATATATTGTGAAAAGACTATGTATGCTTTGTTTTCTTTTGATGTTGATCAACAGATTGACACATTCAACAGCCTCTTTCAATTGGTGAAAACAGAGAATCGTGTTTCTTCTCAAATTAATTTTGCATGTAATAAATTAATAATTAACTCACAGAAAAATCAAGGTCTATCATGCTCTATAACTAAATGTGCTCCTCAAAACAAAAAAAAGACTAATTAGCTTCAATGAAATTCATTCAAGGATTCTAGATTGTGCACTAAAACAAAAACTGAATTGAGAAAAATCAAAAAGACGTTTGTTCAACATTTTTAACCAAATCTTTTACTCAAATGAAAAGTACATCGATTGATTTTAATAGAAATGAGAAAGAGCGTTCAAAAACTGTCATATAGATAATGGAGTGGCTAATAGCCACTTGGTTTATGAAATTCATGTCTTGCATCATATACAACTTCATAATAAAAAGAGGACTTTCTTAATACTGAAAACTTACACACTGTTCTATCAGACCGCGTGCTTCTGTTAAAATTGACTTTTTCAATGATGAGCAATCCTTTTTAAGAGTAGAAACTCTAGTGAACTCCTTAGTAGAGTATATTTTATCAATTCATACTAATAGAAATCTAACATGCAATAATGGATATTTCAACAATGATCGAAATAGTATTTTTTTTCTTTTTTTGAACATTAGAAGCATTAAGAAAGAAGTTTAGCGATAGGATATAAAATACCAGATAAAGTTTATGCAATTATTCAGAGTCAACAGTATTTTCAAATATGCTGCATTCTTCCCAATGAAATCATCGTGTACATTAAATTTTTTGTCTGAAATGAATTCGAAAACTGAGTTTTATTTAATCTAGTTTCGTTTGAATAGTCAATGAATAAATAATCACGCTGCTCCTACGTAAGGCAAATGTTGTCTCTGTGCTTGAGAAAGTAATGATGCAAACGATGCTGGAGCAGGTGCTCTAACGGGGCCGGGCATTCGTGGTGGTAAGCCTCCTGGTGAATATGGTGAAGGGTACGTTGGCATACGATTCCAAGGATTATTGGCCGTTGGTGGTGATGCAAGATTAGCACGGCTCCAAGCGTTTAACACAGCTGGATTCGGTTGTGACAGTGGCGGTTGAATAACATTACCAGGTGTTTGTTGCATGACATTGAAGACTTGTGGAGGACGATTCGCTTGTTGTTGACTTGCTAAATTTGCATTTTGCCAAGCATTATAAACAGCAGTTTGTCCAGTTGGTGACGTTGGTGGAGATGCCCTTAGCATTGCTTGCCAAGCGTTCATCGCTGCAGGATTAGGTGGTGGAGATGCCCTTACCATTGCTTGCCAAGCGTTCATCGCTGCAGGATTAGGTGGTGGAGATGCCTTTTGCATTGCTTCCCAAGCATGTAAAGTTGCAGGATTAGGTGGTGGCGGTGCATTTCGCATTGCTTCCCAAGCATGTAAAGTCGCAGGATTTGCTGGTGGAGTACGTTGCATTGCTTCCCAAGCACGCGAAATCGTAGG
>CAJNOP010000119.1:398770-497604 GCA_905250075.1 Rotaria sp. Silwood1
AATATAAATTAAGAAGAAAATCTATCTCATATATGTAATTATAAGAGCAATAATTTTCATTTTTAAAAAAATTTTAAGAAATAGATATGATTAAAAAAAAAAAAATTTAAAAATAATATTCATATTCTTATTTAGTATTCAGAAGATGATGTACATCGTTCAATAAAATATAATATATGGTGTTCAACAGAACATGGAAATAAACGTTTAGATTCTGCTTTTCGTGAACGTGAAGGAAAAGGACCAATATATTTGTTTTTTTCTGTTAATGCTTCGGGACATTTTTGTGGTATGGCAGAAATGATGTCACCTGTTGATTATGAACATAAAACAGATGTTTGGCAAATGTCAAATAAATGGCAAGGTAAATTTGAAGTTAAATGGATTTATGTTAAAGATGTACCAAATCAACAATTTCGTAATATACGTTTGGAAAATAATGACAATAAACCAGTAACAAATTCACGTGATACACAAGAAATACCACCTGAAAAAGGAAAATTAATGTTAAAAACTATGCATATGTATCGTGATAAAACATCAATATTTGATGATTTTCAATATTATGAATCAAAACAAGCAGAAGAAATAATTAAAAAACCTTCAAATAATGACTTTATGAATACTAATACTAATACACGTGGAAATAATAATAATAATAATAATAAACGACAATATTCATCAAATAAATCGTCAACTATTTCATCTGATCAACAACAACAACAACAGCAACATCAAAATGAAAATATGAATAATGAAGACAAAAACTAAAACAATATCAATATGCACGCGTTTTTCTTTTTGTTTTTTTTTAGACTATACTAATTTATATCCTCTCGCTTTCTATGCTGGGAAACTCTTCATTTTCTTTGTGCGTGTGTGCGTGTGTGAACTTTTTAGTAGACATCATTCATCACTCTCTGTTTTTGCGTGTGTGTGTATATTTGGGTATGAGGTTATTTGTTTTCTTTTGTTTCATTCTAACACTTTGTGCTAACACTATACTACAACAACAATTTGTTGTTGTTGTTATTGTTTCATGATTTTTCTTTTGTTGTTGTTTGTTTTTCTCAATGCCGAAACAAGTTTATTCATTCTCATTTATGTGTTTTCATTTTTTCTTGATTGGTATCGTCTAAGCTATTTCACATTATAGTTCATCTTGCTTAACAGTTTCTTCTTTTTTTCTCCTCTTGTTTTCTTTTTTTGTTGTCCCTATAACATTTCATTTATATATCCTTCATCCGCGTGCATGATGATTATCATTGTTTTTTTTTTGTTTTTTTATTTAACGTCGTCGTTCGATTGCACACATAGTTTTTTTTTCTACTCTTGTATGCGTGTCGTCATTTTTTGTTTTGTTGTTGGCTTGTTTTCTTTTTGCAAGAGAGTTCTATTATATAACTTTAAGAAAAAAAAAACCGAAAGTACATGATGAAGGAAAAACAAAAAACAACACGTTCGATTTTTTCAGGATAGATTATGCATTTGACTCTTGAATTTGCTGGTGGTGCAGAATTACTTTTTGGAAAACAAAAAAATCATTCAATTGATTTACCAGATAATAATTCACCATGGACTATACGAACATTACTTGTATGGATACGTGAAAATCTTCTTCGTGAACGTCCAGAATTATTTATTCAAGGTGATTCAGTTCGACCTGGAATTTTAGTTCTTGTAAATGATATCGATTGGGAATTATTAGATGGTCTTAATTATCAATTAAAATCAAATGATAATATTTTGTTTGTTTCTACGTTACATGGTGGATGAAAAAAAAAAATCTTGTTTTTTTTTATTTTAATACACACACATATATATATATATAGAAGTATAATATGTAAAGAACTTTCATTTTGATAAACAATTCAGAAAAAAAGAACGAAGAATTTAACCGAGTAGTACTTTTTTAAATTTATTAGTCATATCTTTTGTTGGTAGATTTTCTGTATCATCAGAATCAGATGATGTCATTTGAAATGTTGGTGTTGATGTACATGCAGGTGTACATAGAAATTGAAGTAAAGGTAAATAAAATTTACCACAAAAATCGACAAATTTAACATTTTTATGGTAACTTTCAAAATAAACACCTAAATAAGAAGAAACAAAAAAGGAAAATTTTAACCAAAGATAAATAAATAAAATTAACCTTTGCATTTCGGATTTAAACATGATTTAGCTGAATTTAAATATTCAACAAGACTTTTTGGTATTGTTCTATCATCATAACGTAGTTTATGAAATTTTATTGTTCTACCAGATAATTCTTTTAATGTTGGTACATCATATGTTAAATCTCGAACAAAACGTACGACAAGTGGATTATTTCTTAAACTTAATTCTTGTAAATCAAGACGTATAATGTCTGGCGGCAAAGCACTAAATTGATTGTTATGTAATGAAAGTGATTTTAAACGGATTAAACCTAAAAAGAAGAAAAGCAAATTTGAGAACGGAAATACAAAAAAGAAAAACAACAGATGTTTGTTTTGTCAACTTACGAGAAATCGAAGGTGGTAGTGTACGTAAACGATTTCCACTTAAGTTTAAAACCACTAAAGAACACATGTGACCAATCGAATCTGGCACATTACCAATTTGATTTCCACCCAAATATAGAATTTCAACTCTACAGAAAATAAAAATAAAATATAAAAAAAACAATTGTACACACAGATTGATTTTTCTAACTTGATTAATGTATGAAATAAATCTGGTAAAAATATTATTTGATTTGAACCCAAATAGATTTCTTTCAAATTAAACATTTGAAATAATTGATAAGGAAATTGTTTGAGACGATTTCCACCTAAATTAATAACTTCTAATTGTTTTAATTGTTCGAGTTCTTTTGGTAATGATAAATCATCAAGAGAATTATTTTTTAAATATAAATTTTTTAAATTTTTTAATAAAGATATTTCAGATGGTAATTGAACCAATTGATTATTTGATAATTCAATTGTTATTAATGATTGAAAATGTTCGATTTCTGGTGGAATACTTAATAACATATTAGAATTTAATTGAAAATTTTTTATGCGATTTGGATGTTTAATTGAATTAAATAAATCATTTACATCAAGTTTGGAAATATTTCGATGAGAATAATCGATTGTATCATCAAAGATTGTTTGTGAACTAAAAAAAATAAAAATTTCAATAAAAAGACCCTTAGTTTTTCTTTAAATATTAAAAAATCAATACCTGCAATCACAATCTTCTTCATCTTCATCAAAGTCATCATCAAAGTCGTAATCACCTTCATAATCATCAGCAGTTGATGATGCTGCTGCCGCCATTTTTTGCGTATTGATTTATCTAAAATAGAAGCATATGATTTTTGGGTCCTCTCTATTACATATATTATCATGTGACAAACAGAAGAAAGAATAAAGAGAATGCTTCAATCTATGTGAAATCCAGAAAAAAAATATAACCCTATAGAATAATACGAACGATTTTTTGATGCAATGTACTTTTATATAAAACCTATATGATAGAGATTGAGGCTCATGTTGTGTTTTATTCGTTACAAAATAAGAAAACAAATCTGAATGATATACTCTTAATAAATAAATGCATCATTTTATCATTTGAAACTGAGATAGTACTAAAAAAATGCCGAGTCATATGTCAATGCAACACTATAGGCCTAAATCTGATCTTTTCACTATTTTTATTTACAATCGCAAGAGATTATCTAACCTAACAAACAGATAATAAACGAATAGAATCCAAAGTTTCACCATACATTCACCGAATGGCACAACGCATGTTGACGAAATGTACTTTTCTCCAATAAATCTCTTTGTTTTTCGAGGTAACTTGATGTGTTCTATGCATTTTTACCAGGAAGAAGAAAAGAAAGAAAAAAGAAAAAAAACAAAACCAGTCAAGACTCCAAGTAAATAACTAATTCGTTATATAACAATCGATAAGGTTGCTCATACTCATAGAATAAATAAAGAAAAATGTCAGGTCAAAGTACAGAATAGTTCGAATATCGAAGATCTAAATATTTCTATATGAAACAAAATGAAACGAAACAAAATATTGAATGGTGGAAAAAAAAACAGTATTAACTCTATCGTTTGATTGATCTTACATTCATTTTCATGTTATCTAGATATCATAAATATAGAAACTCAAGGACAAAAACGTGCACTTATTTCTATTTTTTCATAGAGAATATATCTGTTTTTTATTGTTTCACCAAACCATATTACCTGCAAAGGTGCTTTGATAAAAAATGGCTATGCAGAAAATTAGACGAAGTATGTAATACAATGAAAGTCGATTCGAAAAGCGAATTCTATTCATATAGGTATAGAATATTTTCCTAAAAAAAAATAATAATCACTTCGATTAGTCAAAGTATTCTGTTGCATCTGTTTCCGTTTTGTATAATTTTAAATTTCAAAAAAAATCGATTAAAATAAACATATAAACAATTATCTTTTTGTATCAACAAAGAAAGAAGAACAATAATTTTCTTTTTTTTTCACAAAGTCATTTATCTGTTATTATTATTATTATTATTATGAAATGTACAACTAAACAAATGATTCTTTATCAAATGCACGACGATTTAATGCATCAAGTACATCTTGTACACTAGGATAATAATAAAGTCTATTATTATTCGTTGATCTATTCGTTGAATTATTTGTATTTCCAATTTGATCTGTTGTTAGTGATCTTGTTAATGTATATGAACGAGCTGTTGAATCAATATCTGATGGATTTATTGCAGAATTTCTTTTTGTTGTTAATACATATTGTTGTTGATGATATTTTTTTGGACGTTCAATGACTGGATTTGAATGATAATTATTTATTGGTACAGGACGTTTTATTGAATGTCCAATATTTGGTTGATATGGTGTTGATATAGCTGATGATGGTATTGTACTAATCTCAATTGATGGAAAATCATGATCAATAGGTTCAAATTGATAATCATTATGTAAAATTGTACTTGCATTTTCACATAACATTCGATTATTATTATTCATTTGTCTCCAAATATCGTCATTTTCATTATCTTCATGATAAGATGTATTTGTTGCTAAAAATGAAAGAAAATATATTTTTTTCAAGAATCTCTTAAAAAAATAAGAATATTTGTTTTATATATATATATATATAGATAACAATAAAGAAAAAAGAAAGAAAGAAGCATATGTTATGTGCTAAATCATCTTTCAAGGCACTGATGAATAATACTGATTTCTTCTCGCCTGTCAGTTTTTCTAGGCAAGTAACTCTCTTGAGAGATACAAACACGCACATGATACAAAAAAAAACGTTGAAAAAAAAAATTTTAATCCAATATTTTCTAGAGTTATTTCTCCAATGGGATCATACATGGAGTAACGAAGTTCTTTTCTTGAAAAAGTAGAATATAAAAGAAAAAAAAAACATACCGGCATCTGTCAACATTGTCTCTCTTGAATTCATCATAGATGATAACTGACAACGAGAACAAGAAGTATGTAATCGTGAAAAACTTGTTGAACGAAGTGTAGCTTGTGTATGATGATTTCGAATAGCAATAGAATTTAAATTAGCTGAAAGGTTATTATTCGATGGTAAATAACCAAAATGAACACCGTTTCCAAACTAAAATAAATGAAAAAAAAATGTAAAGAAAATGTTTACATACTTAGCGATATTAAATGAAAGAATCTCTTTTTTCTATTCACTCATTTTCTTTCTTTCTTTACACTTTTGAACAATGAACTTTCAAAAACTAACACTCTATTCTACTTTTATATTCTTTACTCTTTTTCTTATATCTATATATAATATATGAATATAAGCTATTATTTAGTTCTACTTGAAACATTTAATTATAGTCTGTATCTGTATAAAGCTGCATATAGAAAGAGATTACAAACATTATCAATGTTACTATTCACTCAACGAGACAATCAACTATCTTTTCTTCTTTTTGCAATGAAGAAAAAGCAGTAATAGAGAAAAAAAAGGAAAGATGTCGATGAATTTCCGTCTTGTTTTGTTCGTTTCTCATTTTTCTCTCTTCTCTCTTCTATTTTCTTTCTTTCTTTTTTGTTCTCAAATAAATAACCGAACATCATAATTGTAATTTTTCTCGTTTTGAGAACATCAATTTCGTCTATCATTATTATCCTCATCATAACATTAACGTGCAAAATCAAGCAAACGATCGATTAATCATACAATATGTGAAAGCTTGACTAACTTCATAATTGACCTTCATGAGTTACTTTATTCTGCGTTTTTTTTTGTTTATATATATATCTATATATCTATATGTGCTGAAAGACAGTTTCTTTTCTTTACTTTCCATTCAAATGGACATGAAAAACAGGAAAAAGAAAGAAAATCGACGGTCTTTTTTTCTTAGATTTCCGTTCTTTGATGTTTGATTGATGTATTGACTAATATATATATATATCTATCTATCTATTCTTTTGGTAGAAAAAATTGAAACTTACATATCGAATATTCGATTCATTTGCTGCACAACCAGAAGTTAAAACAAAATTAGCATCAGTTATAATATGATCAGCATCATAACTTGTATCTTCAATTTCATCATCATCATGTGTTAATGTTTCTTTTTCATATTGTTGTTGAGAATTAATTGGAAGTGAAAATGATTTAGGTAAAACTGTAATTGGTTGATTAATTATTTCATGTTGTCTTACTTGAATTTCAAATTGTTGATGTTGTTGTTCATTTTCTTTTCGTTTTTTTATTGATATACGATTATAACGATAACATGTCCATATAGCAGTAAGAACAAGTATAAACCAACTTATAATTAATAATATAAGAAAATGCCATTGAAATTTTTGTAAAAAAAATTGTGAAAAAAAATTTTTTTGTCTTATTAAAAATGGTATTGAAGAAGTTGTTAGAAAAAAATTTTCATCATTTTCTTCATCATTTATTAAACGATGAGTTAAATTAAATTTTAATGTATAAAAACGTTCACGTGATATAGGTAAACCATGATCACGTAAGAGAAATGCAAGTATATATATTCCATCAGGTACTGTTACATTTACTTTAGTTATTAATATTGATGAATTTGTAAGATTATTTTTTATTAAATGAAAATAATCATTTGATGTACAATTAAGACATTCAATTGAAACTAAACCATTAAGATCATTATCAAGATCAATTGGTTTAAATGTATAAATAATTGTTTCTTCATTATTTATTTGTTCAATTAATAAATCAAATGGATTTGATAAAAATGGTTCATATGGTAAATTATCATTAATATCAAGAATTTGAATTTGTATATATGTTGGAAGTGAATAAGATTTTAATATTGAATCATACATTAATATTGATAGATTATAATTTGATTGTAATTCACGATCAAGTATAACTAATGTACGTATAAAACCTTGAGAATCAATTGAAAATAAATTTGATAAAGATTCATTTCGATAAGAATCAACAAATAAAAAATCAATCGTAGAATAATTTATTGTACTAAATCAAAAAAATAAAATTCTATCTTCGTTTCATTAAGAAAAAGATGATAAATAATTAATTCAAGGTATTATATCATGATTTTTACTTAATTTTCAGCTATGACCTTCAAAAATCGATGAAAAATATGGAATACAATCTTTCAATGTAAGATACGTCTCAATATTCAATAAATTTTATCTTTTTGAGGATTTCAAAAGTTGAACATAAATTGAAAAACAAAAACAAAACAAAGTCATAAGAATTATGTCAACTCAAAGAACTTGTGGGCAAGTTTGAATATATAAGGAAGGGTGTAGCTGTATTTCAAGCGTGAAAGGTAATTTAAGACTTCATCCATCCTCATTATCTTCCAAACTCATACATTCAATCAACTCCTATTCTCTATCTTAAACCACACCCACATCCTCACTCTTTATGATAGCTTGAAATCTTAGAGTTTGTGTTTTTTTCTTTTTGTAGATAAATGAAATAATGTTTAGAAAGTCTTCTAGAATTTAGACAAATCACGAAATTTCATTACTCTTATAACTTCATATGAAAATTATATTTAGAGAATTTATAAATCTTTCTTTTTCATATTTTTTTATGTTTTTTTTCACCTTGATGTTTTAATTGATGAATTTGAATTAAATAATTCAATATCAACATCTTCAATTGTTGATAAATTAATATATTTTTCAACTGGTTCTTGTTCATCTCTATCTCCAATTGTTAATCTTCCAATAATAGTTCCAATAGGTGAATTTTCTTGAACATCAAAATGATAAAGATCATGTATAAAATAAGGTACATGATCATTCAGATTATTTACTTGTATATCAACAATTACCATTGATGAATATTTTCTATTTGGATAACCAAGATCATATGCACGTATACCAATACGATAAAATTCACATTGTTCACGATCAAGTATATGTTTTGTACGTAATATTCCTAAACGCATATCAATTGAAAATATTTGACGTTCTTTAATAATTAATTCATAACGAACAGTTCCATTTTTATCTTTATCAATATCATATGCATGTAAACGAGTAAGAATTGTATTTTTTGGTTGATTTTCATTAATTTTAATATGAAAATATGTTTGATCAAATATTGGAGAATTATCATTAATATCAAGAAGTGTTATATAAATAAATAATTCTGATTGAAGTGATATAAATGATGATTTCATTATATAAGAATTTATATCTGAACGACGTTTAAGAAAATCATCTATATTTAATGATGAACTTTGTCTTGATGATAAACGTCTTTTTTCAGTTCGTATTGGACGATCACCATTATCATTTGCTATTAAATGTAAGATATAATTTTCATATTTATCACGATCAAGCATTCGAACAGCAAATAAACCATATACATTTGGACGAAATACAGATAAACGAAAAAAATCTGATGCACGACATAATGTTAAATTATCTTCAATAGAAAAACAGATGTTGTTTTTTTTTTTTTTTGATTTTAAAATATATTATTCTTATTTCTTTTACCTATTTGAACACCCTCTGGTGAACATCGAATATATGTTTGTAATTCAAGTGATAGAATACCATTTGATGTTTGATCATTATCACGTAAATGAAGTAAACCAAGTAATGTATCAGCTGATAATGGTTCTTCTTTGATTATATGAATTAATTGAGCATCATTGTCAAGAAGATTTATATTTGAACGAAATGAATTCAAAAGACGACTTTGTTCTAAAACGAATTTAGAAAAAAAAACTCATTAATCTATTTTAAAGTCTATAATAAAGTCAAAGATATTATACATCACGAAATTCATAGGGAATTGTTATTATCATAATAATTATACAAAGCAAAAGAAATAAATTTGTCTATAGAAGTCTAGTCTCAAGTAATTTCTTTGATTTAAATGTAAAGCTTTAAAATTGTTTTGTTTAATATTGTTTAGATAACAGATTGTTTTCTCAGCACTCGACACATTTCTATAAAATAGACTAGTGACGAAGCTGCCTATGGGCTATTGTCCATGTAGTTCTTTTTGAAGATGAGAACAATTGCTCAATGCTCAAAATGTCCTGACTATGTTCAAGACATAAACCATAAAATCGTGTAAAATCGAACATATTGATTGTTTCCTTATGCTATTTAGAATAGTATATAAATCTTGATACAACAACAATTAATTTCCGATGGAATTATTAAAAACTATTTATAAAGATAGAAGACAATTAAGAAATGTAAAATGAATCAAAATCACGGAACTCCAGATTTTTAGATTTTTAATATGAACATATCGGTTACAATAGTGTTCACAATTATAATAAAAAAGTATCTGCAATCTTACATTAAAAATTTACAGATATGGCAATAAAAACAAAAAAACAAACTTTTGTAGGGCGAATTTTTGGATTAATTTCAGTTTTTCTTCACCTTTTTTTTTTAATGTCCGTTTTTTTATCAGAAGATCATAGAAAACATGGTCTGTCCATTATTTTCTTCAACACTTTGCATTCGCTCAAGTGAAATTCTTCCAAAAATATTTTCACGAAGTTTTCTGCAAGCTGATCGTTGCAGGATCACGTTTTTTTTAGCAGTCTCATAGATGTAACAAATTCATGTAATTTTTATAAATTTATTGATTCCTCAAATTACTATTTAGATTTCAGATGGATGCTTAAGGTAACTTCTAAAAAAAAATTAAAACTACTTCATTCTTATAACTTTGGATCAGAGATGTCCATCACGGCTGAAACTCTGCCGCTACCGCGCCGCGGCATTAGAAAAAAAAAGTTACCGCGCCGCGATGGTTTATAAAAAAAAGTCACCACGTCGCTGCCACGCCGCGATGAGCTTTTAAGAAACCTGCCGCTGCCGCGCCGCCATGGACATCTCTGCTTTGGATAGTATGGTATCTTAATAATTCTAATTCAAAGCAATATTAACATAATATTTGTAAGTAATGAAAATAGTTGACTCTCTTTATCTCGATTACTTGAGAAATATATATTGTCAATTTTTATTTTCGATACATTTTATTTTACTAACCATAGTTTAAAGATGGATTTGATATATTCATAAATCTAATACTATCATCTTGTTTATCTTCATTTGGCATTGTAAAAATAATTTGTGGTTTTTGATCATTAACATCTTCAACAGTTATAATTATATCTGCATAGGATGGTATTGATGGCCATAATGTAGCTTCAACATCACCATGATCTTTTGCTTCAACCATAAGTGTATAATCTCTTTTTGTTTCATAATCAAGTGAATCATCCAATAAATATAATTCTCCAGTATCTTTATCAATTTTAAACATTGTTCTATTACTTGTTTGTATAAGATCATGACCGAATAAAGTATAAGAAATTTTTCCATTAAGAAATATATCTGGATCATGAGCTTGTATACGACCAATTAATGAACCTGGTTGAATATTTTCAGGTATAATAAAATGAAAATGTTCACTTTCAAATTGTGGTACATGATCATTTACATCAAGAATAACAATAGATAATTGAATTGTTATTATATCATTATCACTTAAATCATTTTCATCTATTAATTGTCGTCGTATTGTATACATAGGTGTTTGTTCACGATCAAGTAAACCAATAACATGTAAATTTAATGTACAACTTTCATTTTTTGATAATTCTATTTCAAATGGTATATCATAACGATGATATACATTAGATTTTATTGAATATTTTAAACAATATGATGAATCAAATGTATCAATTATTTGTGTATGACCAATAGGAACATCTTCTGAAACGAATAACCTTAAGAAGATTTTGGATTAATTATAAAATTATTAAAAAAAAAGTTTCTTTTAATACATACATATATGTTCGATTACGTTCAGCTAAATTTGAAGATATAGATGAATTTTCATCATCAGTTCTTGTTAATGAAATCATACAGAATAGAATCAAGACATTACTTAATGGCAACATAGTACATTTATAACAATGTTGAAATGTGATTATATATGTGAATATATATATGTATGTATTGATGTCGTGATATAACACTTAGCATTCTAATAAAATAGTTCAACAAGTTCCAAATGACGACAATCGTTGTTTGATGACATTGATTTTTTATTCTTAGAACTATTGAACAATTTTTTTCTTGTTACGTGTATGCACATATATATATATGTATATCGATACCAATTATCTAGTTTATTCTTTCGTATACTTTCTCTATGGAACAAAAAAGAAAAAAAACCGAATGTTGTCACCTGAAGGCTTAAATTCTTTTTTTCTTTTTCTTTTATCGTACTAGTTCACTCACTTGTAGTATACTAAAATGAGAATAAGATATGATGCTTGAGTGCATGCGATTATTGAACTTGAAGCCGGCAATCTTTCTATGTTTGTGAACTAAATAAATAGTAAAAAATGAAGACGCAATTACATATACAAGACATTCGTTCAATAGGGATGTACCGCCTATCGATAGTCATTTACTTTCTCTTTCCTTCGGGTAATGAGCACGCAAGTGTTCATTGTATACATATACATTTAACCCTATAGATGAAAACGACTAATTCACTAAGTATATAGACTTACTTGTTGTCTATCTGTCTGATTGTCTATATAAAAGAAGATATTTAAGAATTTATTTGTATTAACAATAGATAATTAAATCAAAAAGTCTTTTTTTTTAATGATTTTTACAATGCTTTATCTATAATAAATCCTTGAAATGCTGATTTTATTTGTTCTGTTGAATATGAACCAAATGAAATACATGTCTTTTATTGTATAACCAATAATATATATATATATATGTCATTTTGATGGCTTGATAAAAGTCAAGAACTTGCTTTTGTTCGTTTGTATATAATGAAATATGAATATTCATTTGAAATAAGTGCTTGAATACAAACAAAATTGATATATAAATATACTGATTTGACAATCTACTATTCAATCTTTTTTTTTAAATAATATCTCTTTGACCGCGTAGGCCGATGTTATGACATACATATATATAAAAAACGAATTTATTTGTTCTTTTTTTTAGTAAACGTTTTTACTGTATAAAATTAATCTCTTACTAAATGAATCAAGGAATTATCAATAAGCATCAGTAAGTATAAATGATCTCAACTGTACAAATATCCTAAACAAAAATATTCATGCAATTTATATCATTCAATAACTAAGAGATCAGATTGTTTAAAATCTATTCAAAGCGCAAAGTAGTCTCAGGACGAATATTTTCATCGTCTGTACTCAAAGGATTAACCTATTTCTTTTATAATTTTTGGATCGAACAAAATACTTCTATAATAGAATTTCGATATTTATCAATGAATTTTATCGTCATTTCATCGAATTATGATCAATTCAAACAAATTTGAGCTTGTTATCATACATAATGGTTGATACAAAAGTTTCTGAAAAAAAATGTCACTTCGTTTTTCATCGTTTTAAACATATTTAGGAAAAACCAAAGCTATCAATTCAGAATCTATGTTGAAAGTCTTTTTTTTTACTGGATATTCAAAAAAGTTTTACCATGTTTTTTCTTTCAGTAATAATAATATCCATAAATAACACAAAAAATGTAGACTGTAAAAAAAGCAATCCACAATCGTTCTGGTATCAGGAACCGATCTTCAAGTAATGTCGTATTTTTTTCTATCAGATTCATAGAGAATCAGACAACAAACTGGAAAAAAGAATAACGCAATAATATATTATAGAACGCATAACAGAAATTTGAAAAATACTAGAATATCAGTTTCTTCTATATCACAGCGACTGTGTATTACTTTTTTTTACAGATTACATTTTACTGTTATTTAAAGATATTTTCGTGACTCAAAAACTAAACATTTCAAAAACCTTTTTGATTCAACAGTTAAAAAAGGATTCTCAACCTAGGTTCTATTTTCTTAAACATGTTTTAGTCAATCTTTGGCATAAATTGTTCAATAAAACATTCATCATTTTATCTTGATCATTGATTCATTTACCAAATAATATACATAATAAATTTCTTTCATTATGAGTCAATTAATAAATGTTATGGAAACATTTTTAACAAAAAAATGAGGTTTTTTTTTTTTAAATACAAAAAAACAAACAACAACAACAGAGCAACAATGATAAACTTCTTTCTTTTTTTTTTTGTAATTCGAACATTTAACTAAGATATTGTAAGCAAAATGAGACTTTAAAAATCGTTTTTGTTTTTATTTTTGCCTGTATAATAGTTTGTTCAAAGAATTGATGATTACTAAAAGAAAAAGAAAAAAAAGAAGAAGAAGAAGAAGAAAGAAACAAGACTAAACTGTACATAAAATATTTGTTTTATTTTCAACAACATCGATTTAAAATAGTATTGTTCGATGTTCCATTTGTCGTTGTAGATGAACTAACAAGTTTATTTGGATCAATACTTTCTACAATCATTGATAAACAATCAAGACTTGATACAGTTGATGTTGTATGATGTGGTAATACGACTTCAGCATAATCTGAAAATAGTATATATATATATATACATATAAATATATATCTATATATGTATGTCTAATGATTGACTGACTAGAAAACAACAACAATCGTCTACATAGATGAGCAAGTATGATGATGATGATGATGATGATGACAGCACCTCCGCCTTACTTCGATGAGAAAGATACATATCAAACATACTGTCTTTCATTTACACAACATGTGTTCTTAAAATATCAAAAAAGAATAGATTTGCATCATCATCATCAACACGCTATTTAGCACGTTTGACGAAGCGAAACATATTATGACGAAAAAAGAAATCTTATGATCCATTTGATTTCTTTTCATTTTATTATTTTTTAAATACTTATTCGACATTAATCATTTAGAATGATCGATATATATATATATATGTATTACATATGTAAAATCGATTATTATTCAAAGAACAAAATATTTTCTTCTTCTTTTTTTTTGTTTTTGTTTTGATATAAAATAATTCTATTAACTTACTATCAATTGTACCATAGGCAGATGATGTTGAGGAATTATTACTATAATCAGTTGTTGTTATTGATGTTGTTGCTCCTGTTGTATTATTATTATATTTTTCACTGTAGTTTGTCGTTGAAGATCTTGATTTTAATAACTAAATATGTATATATAAATATATTTACATAGATCAATGTCTGGTATTTTTCTTAATATCTTATAAAGACAATAGACAAAAATGTGCAGAATGACAAGATCATTTTCTTCTCAAATATAAACATTCAATTATTGTTGATAAGAAAGAGATGAGTACTATGATCAAACACATTAGAATAAAGAGAATGACTAAAGCAAGAACTTGATATTAAGAATATACCATCATTGTTCTGTATGTTTCTTCTTTTCTTTCTTTTTTTTTCTTGTTTTGTTCTTAACAAGACTACTCATTCTGATAGATACACTCGAGTAAGAATCGGCGTAGAAGAAAAAAAATAGCTAATGAGGAGCTCGATTTACAACTATAAAGATATTGACCTATCTTTTCTTTACTAATGTAATTAATAAAAAGAAAAAAGAAGAAGAAGAAGCTATAGAGATAATGATATAACTTTATATTCTATAAAATATTTTGTTATTCTATTAATTTAATATTATATTGGTTTTTAAGAATATCTTACTTCATTGGTATTTGTTGTTGTTGTTGCTGATTTTTGATCTAAATCATGTTTTAATGGTCTTGAAGTAACACCAGCAGAACGAAGTAAATCTTCTAAATTTTCAATATATTCAATAGCGTTACGTAAAATTTCCACTTTTGGTAAACGTTGACTTGGATTAGGACATGTACGTCTTTTTAATGTTTCAAATGCTTCATTGACTTTACGTAAACGTCGTCGTTCACGCATTGTAGCAGCTTTTCGTCTATCAACAGTAACTGTTTTACGTTTACAAGCTTTACATGCCCATAAAAGACAACGACGAGTACCATCACATGAACCAGTAGCAGATATTGATGTATTATTTGGATCAGTTGTTGTACTTGTATGTAGTTCATTTTTATGTGGTGTTAATGTTAAATTTGATTGTTCATCACATGAATGACTTGATGGAGATTGTGATCCAGCTGCTGAAGATGACATTATTGAACTTGTTGGTGATACATGTGAAATTGTTGTTGATGATTGTAATTGTGGTGGTGGATAAAAATTATTTGTATTATTAATAAGAGTTTTATCTGAACTAAGTTCAGATGAAGGTAATGGTGGAGAAAGTGATGGTGCTCGAATATGAATATAAGATGAATTCGTTTGTTGTAAACTTGAATAATGTGGTAAAAATGATGATGTTGATGTATTTGTAGTTGGATTTGTTGATGATGAATCAATATCATATGTTGTATATGTACGAATATTTGTTGAATATGGATGTTGTTGTTGTTGTTGTTGTTGTTGATGATGATGATGATGATAAAATTGTGATGCATAAGATGGTACAAATTGAGCAACAGCAGCATATTGTCCATCAACAGTTGAATATAATTGAGTCGCTGGACTATGTGCACTGTTCGGATGAAAATAGGCACCATAAGATGAAACAGAAACAGGTGTTGGTGAAACCGATGGACCATCACAATACTGTTGTTGACAACTGCGAAAATCTGTCATCATTGTGAAATGATTTCAAAGAATTTGAAATACAATTGATTAGAATATATATATATATATTCAATCTAACAATATGTATCAAACATAAAACAAAAGTCTATTGCTGGATTTCGTAACGATGCATCTTCTTTTTCTTTCTCTCTCGACATATCTTCCTCTTTTCTATAGTTTCCTTTTATCTGGTTGGCTGTTTGAAACTGCGTTTGATGGGAGGATCGAATAGCAATTAAGAATCGTTCCTTGTCTTCTTCTCCACTCGCTCTCTCTTTCTCTTTCTCTCTTGTTCTCTCATGCGGTATTGCTGATGATGTACAAGCAAACTGATAACAGAAAAAGGCAAAGTAAACGAGTAATGATGATAATGCATCGGTTGAGAACGAATCATCAAGTCAAAACAAGCCTAGCACTAGTCGATAATCATGTGATCGATGTTATTTTCAATTTTAAAAAGCAATTAGATGTCGATTACCATACAAAATCAGTTCTAGTTGATTCAATAAATTAGTAAAACACAAAAATTGAACATCTATTATGAAAATATTTGAGTTATTCTTTTTCTACATTCAAACATCAGATCATTGAATTGTTTTGTTAAGCATATATGAATAAGATCTTCTAAAGTTGTTTTATTTTAAGTGACGAAATCAACTTATTTTCAAAAGACTTTCTCACGAATACTAATAATGAATCAACAAGACTCATGATATAATTTGAAGTCACTTCTTGTTTATATTAATATTAAATTGAAGTAAATCTTATTGTTGACGACTACTTTATCTGAAGAATATCTTGTTCTAATATGTTTTGGCAAAAAAGAAAGATTGTTTACGTTATTATGAAATAGTCTTTAAGAAATCTATGACAACATAGTTCTTCTCTTTTTCTCCTTAACTAAATCAAATGCTTGAAAAATGAAAATTAAAGTCAAAAATTTGAACGAGAATTTTTTGTTTTACTTATTGATTATAAATTGTTTATAAAATATTTAAAAAATGTAATCTATTAAGTTAGTAAATCAAACTGGTATGTTCTGATGGCATCTATAGAAAAAGAAAACTGATCGATCATGATGTCAGAGTAAGATAAAAACAGGTGTGTGTTTGTCAAAGAAATTACTATTAGTCATTATTGTCTGTAAAAACGATTACAGTAGAAAAGACATTTATCGATTGTCAAAAGAGATAATGGCACAATCAGACTAGAGAGAAGAAGAAGAAGAATACAATACAAATAATGATCATTCCGACGAAAGGCAAGAACAAAAAATCAATTATATTCATGTCAGTAACATAGATATATGTACATCTATAAGAAATAAATGAATATCGACAATCGTTCGAAAAGAAAATTTTGTTTTTTTTTTTTTTTGTTTTCTTTTTTTGAATACAAGATTCCCAGATGAAATAAAAAAATAAATAGTAAAAATGACAATAAGTAATTATTTCTCTCTTTCTTTCGTTCTCGGCTTTTTTTTTCTTGTTTTTTCTTCGTTTCTTTTACTTTTATCTCTATATGTGTTCGGTGCAACTCCCTCGGTGAGAAAACATCTAGTATGTTGGACTTCGTTAATTGATATGTTGGAGTTATATTCCACTGAGAATGATATGCATATATAGGATCGATACCGATGACTAAAGAACAAAGCAAATTAGGCTATGATTTTAGTCTCAATGACTGTGGGTGGTAGATATATATAAATACATAGAACAAGAGGAAAATCTTCTTATATTGAAATGTTAAATAAACATATATATGAATGTATGTCCTTGCTAAAAGAAAATCGCCTATGAGAATTGGGATTTATGAGATAAGGACAAGCATTGCTTGTTAATATAGAATTACGAGTACTCAAAACTTGGTAACAAAATACATATCTTATATAAATAAAAGAAAACAGAACAGAACAGATTTTATCCTTGATTAATTGAAAAACATTGATAATTGTTTGAAAATAGTTGTCATGGATTAGTGATTGTATTTTGTTTTTTTGAATGCTAATGATACATCGATCGCTGATCGATTCGGCATATTCTTTTAGCTCTGAAAAAACTGATACACCGTTCGTGATGGTTAGAGAATTAAAAATGCAGAGAAAAAAGCAAGCTCATTAGTTCCGGTAATCAATTGATCAACGTGTGGAGAAAAGCTAAAAAAAAAGAAGAAGAGCACCGACACGTTGATGTTTCTTCGATTTTCAAATAATATTTAATGCTTCCCAGAGGGGAATGTTTGATCAAGCAATAGAGAAAAAAAAGAACTATGCATCTTTAAATTTAAAATGATCATGTCTTTCGACAAGTTCATGTATGATGATTTAAATATTTGTTAACAATGTTAAATTGATAATTTTTTTAAGATGATTGAACAATTTGGATAATGTTTAAATAAAATTTGAAAGTATATTTATGATGAAATTTATTAAATCTTGAATACATTTTAGAAGTTTTTGCGCATTGCTTTTTTAATAGATGTTTCTTTGATTGATGAATTGTTCACAGAATAAAAAGGATTATAAATATGAAAGTAGAGCGAAAATTTTGATGCTTTGAGGTCAAGATAACCTATCAATTTTTTGGTAAGATATGCATTGACTAATAGAGAAATTATCTATTTAATTGAAAACTTTGTTTTCCTTTGTTCTCTATCGATAATTTGTTGTAGTAAACAATGAATTTGAACATTAAAAAAAAAGAAATAGCTATTAGTATGTATTCTAAGATTTCTGATCATTCAGTATTGCTCGTTAATGTTCAAACAAGTTTTATCAAACTGTTACTTCGCTTAAACGAAATTACTCAAGAGTAATTATATTCTTATGATAATTTTATTCATGATGAAATGAGAGAATAATCTTTCATTGTTATCTGTCAATGTATATATCATATTGAACTTAAACAGTTGTCGAAGTTATTTCAGATCAGTAAAATACCAAGTAATTAGCAATTTATTAATGATCTCACAATCAATATATACATATATATTAGAAGTTCATTTGAAAAGTATACATATAAGTTTTCTATTTGCATGATACTATGTTCTGTTGTTCACAAAATAGATTTCTAGAATATTATGTTCTGATTTAAATAAAAATAATGAAAACTTGAAGAGCAGTGATTAGGTGAGAATGACAATGAAGAGAAAACCACTGTGAAACAACTAGGAGAAAATGCATAATGACTCTTGCGACCTATGATTTTCTTCTAGTACAGTGAAAATACAATTTTATATATAATGAATGATAAATTTCAATAATATCTCGCCTAAAATGTTTCGAAACCAGAAGTTATACGTACTTCTTTATGTACGAATATTATTATGGTACTCGTCTCGCATGTTCTTTTTTTGCAGTAAAAATAGCTTGACTAATGTAGTTTATACTGAATTAATCCACAAATCATGTCGAACTAAATGTATGTCTATGAGTTTACTTCTTTCCGATGTTATCTTTTAACAAAGTATCTAATTTGCTGAAGATCGTAATTGATCATAGAAAAAAGTTCGCAAAACTATGGATATATTTGGTCATATTCATGATGAATATTTCAATATTTTTATTTTATTTTATTATAGCAATAACTAAGAATTCGATTGATAAGTGTATTTTAAGTAGTACACGTATTTATGAGTTGACGTAAACAATTATAAATCGGATGATCTTCTTTTTGATCGTATAGTAAATGATTTATATTTAATTTCCATTTATTACGAAAGACCACACTTAATATTTAAAGGGAATTAGCATATTGTTTTACACTTTAACGATCATTTTATACAAGATAGAAGAATTGATATATATGATTGTTTTGAATAAATAGCAATGGATAAGAAAAATCTGCCAATCTTTAGTTTAAAGTGAAGAAAAAAATTAGTTTGTTCATTGTTTTTTGATTAGCACTGAGAATTTCGTTCTAAAAAATTTTCTCGAATGAGCAACGATTCCTTCTTATATAGAATTCAGTCTATAATATTTCGATACTAGAGACCGCATGAACAAGGTTTTTTAATTTAGGATGCAAAAGTCTTTGCCCAAATGTCGGATTCTGTTATATTACATCGTCAACTTCTTAATTTTCCAGAAGAAATCTGATGAAGAAGAACAGCCGAAAACCAAGTACCTTTAAAAAAGTTCTTGCAACATTTTTTCAATTTTAAAAGTCTATATTTCTGAATTATTGTGAGCTACATGAATGAATCAACATACAATGCATTAAAAAAGTCTGTCAATAGCAGTTTTAGCAAAACTTGTTAAATCTGTTTTGAAATTTTTTAATCAAAAAAGTTTGAAAAATAAAATTTTTTGTCCGAGAAATACCAGTTTGCAAGAATATCAGCTCTCATCTTCAGATATTATGCATGAACTGAATTCTTTTTGCTTTATTTATTCCAAATACTTCAAGTCATAAAAATTAAACAGAACAAAATGATTCAAAAAAAAGTTTTCTACTGTTGCAACATGCCTAGGTAGTAACAACGGTCTATTTATTCAGTCTTTTCTTAGAAAAAGCTATATTTTGGTAAAAAAAAACAACTAAGAGTAAATTTAACTTTCAAAACAACATTGAAAAGAGAACTTTTTACACTACAGAAATTAGTTGCACACATGTTCTTTTATTTTCTTTCCGATTTAAAAAAAGAATTAATAGAAAATAAAAACAAAATATTGTTGTTTGAAAGTAAAGTCGCAAAAGCTTTGTTTGATATATTTGCCTTTGGACTTTTTCTCCTCGTCAAATTCGCTCCGAAATAACATTTCTAATAGGAAATTTGTAGGACAGACATTGTTCTTTCTAGCAAAGACAATTTTCTTGATCTAGAAGTCATTTATGTGGTATAATAGACTTTGACATTTTTGCAAAGACTTCTTTTTCGTAAACAATGCATATTCTTGACGAAAGTCAAATATATCAATTCTATTGTGAGAAGCAAAATCATTATTTTGTAGTGAAGAGAAAGAAAAATAGATCTATACTATTAAATAACAAAATATATCTCATCAAATGAAAAATGAACAAATCATCTCATGCGCAATTCCTTAGTTTCATAAGCTATAACTTCGGAAATAGACTTATAGTAAGATTAATTTTTATTCAGATCAACTGAAAGATTCATTTTCTTGCATTTTTAATTAGTTCATAGCAATTTGGGACAAGTTGATTCTTTATTTTTTTTTCGAATAATTATTATCCTATAGGAAGACTGATGAGAAGGCGAACTCATTTCAAGCTAAAAAAATGTGTTTGATGATACTGCATTAGTTATTTGGATTCAGAAAAAATGAATAAATTATTAAAACAAGTCAAAGAAAAAAATAAGATTATCTGCTTTGTGATGGCCTAATACATTTAAGAGAAACAAAAAAAAAAGGGATGTATCATTACTATAGTGTACGTGACCAACTCCTAGTCACGATCACGACCGTCACCTTAAGTTATAGTGATCTATACTCAATACTATTCTCCAAAACTTTTCCTATCCTCATGAATAGCACATCAGACGAAAATCAAAACATATTGTGTTCTTTTCTTCGAGTTTGTTTTTTTCCAAGTAGTATTAGAAATGCTTTACTATTAGTTTTATTCGAATTAACCATCAATTTCACAGTAAATAAACAATATCAAAATAACTATTAGCATCCGAAGTCTGTTTTACAACAATTTTTATTCAAATTTCTCATAACTATAATACAATTAGTTTATTGTATTACTGAGTAAATGATTTGATTGTATTACCATTGACATGAAAATTAACATTATGAAGAGAAAAACATAAAGTCTTTATATTTTATACAAATATTTACACAAATAATTAATGCAAGACGAAAAATATTTCATCTTGTCGATGATAATTTTTATCTAGTCTTTCGTACTATATATAAATTAAATGCATTCATATTTTGTAATAATTACAAAAACAAAGCGAATGTAGATCAGCATGATTTAAAGGCAAATTGAAAGAAAAAACTTTTTATAAAACATAACGGAAAAGGAAAATTTGTTTTCTTCTTTTGTATGTGTATTTTTCATTAATGTCACAAAATAAATGTTTGATTTTGTCTAAAAATATCACAGCTGGAAGCTATATTTTATCAAAAAAACAAAAAAAACCTTCAGTAACTAATGTCGTCATTTTCTTAATAAATGATTTTGATTGAGCACGCACAACATCAAATGTGATTTATTGTTATAATTCGAATAGATAGTGACAACATTTAGAAAAAAAAAAAAGTGTACCACCAGATAATAAATATTCAGTCACAAAACAACAATAAAATACTTTCCCAACTTCAAAATTCATTAATACATATTCACAGCTCTTTTTCTTTTAATTATAAACTAATATCATCCTCCATCAAAATTGCGAAAATACAACATTTAGACTTTATGAAGAAAAAAGAAACAAAAAAAAAAAACAAATAGTGAAATTAATTGAAAGAATGTTACGGTACAACAATTATAAATAATATTGATATATATATATATATATATGTGTATATGTATATAAATATTTGGTTTTCTTTTTTGTCGGTAACAGATCTTTTCTTATTGTATTTTATTTATAATACTGATTATTTAAAACTTTTTTTTTCTTTCTTCTTTCTTCTTTAATCAGCCAAAGGTACATGTTCAATTTCATTTTCCGGAGGTCGTTGATAACCTGGATTGCTAACAAGATAAAGAATAATACCAGCAAATATAAGAACAAAAATACCAAAGAAATTAATCATATTTCGTTGATATTTTATTTTATCATCACCATAAATATGGTAACTAAATAAACAACAAACAAACATAAAAATAAAAAATAAATATAATCGATTTAAATAACTTACAAAATACTATATTCCGTTATACCCATTAAAACAGCTCCAACAGCAAGACTGAAAATAGTTTTACCCCAAAATTTATGACTAAATAAAAAAAAAAAAACAATATTAAAATTCAGTTTTTCTAAATTTTATATTTTACCTTGGCATATAAGCTTTACGAATCTCTTCACTTAATTTTGGAAATAGAAAACTAACAAAACCACATACCCATTGGGCACCAAATAAAATAACAGCTGTAAGACCAACCCATGAATGAAGTGAATAAAGATTAGCTTTTGGTGGATCAGATAAATTATGATTATCAAAAACAGCTTTAAGACCAATTGATGCAAATATAAGCGAAAGTGCTAATAAAGATCCATGAAGAATTTTAACACGAATTTTTTTTACATCACGAAATACACGATAAGCTAAAATAGCTTTAAAAACAAAACACATTCTTTTCATTTTTCAAATAAATATATACATAAAAAAAAAAGCAACTTACCATCACCATAGAAAAATACCATACCCAATGTCATAAATAATGGATGATAATTAAATTCTTTATTAACATCCGACTAAAATCAAAAGCAATTGAATATTAATAAATAATATTCAAAAAAAACAAGGCAACTAACTGTCCATGCAAAACCACCACGATATTCACCAAAAAGAACTGCTACAAGTACAATTGCAAAAACACCAACAAATTGTGAACTGAATACCATGAAAGAAAACCATTTTAATGTAATGCGTGATGAACCAATTTCATCAAAAGTTCCTTTACCCATTGCTATTAACGTCAAGTAAAAAAACAAAATCTACAAAAGAAGAAAATTCTTTTTCTCAATCAAAATATTTCTAATAAGCAAAAAAAAATGTCAATGATTGCTCTAGAGCACCTTTTTTTTTCTTTTCTTCACATAATGATACCAATAAAACAAAAAAAAATTTTCTCGTCCTATTTACTCATGTTCATGTTTGTATAAGCAATAGAAACAATAAATTCGCTACATTGAATAAATGATAATCTACATGTTTTATGACGTCAATCAATCGATTGACTATTTATGGAAATATGAAACGCATCATCATCATCATCAATAGAAAAGAGAGAAACAAAAAAAACAACAACATTTTGTAAATCGAATCAATCTATTTTAATATTTTATGAATAGAATATTTCGAATGAAATTCATGAAAATTAATTAGATTTTCTCAAGTTCTATTGATACATTAAAATTAAAAGATTTTAAGTTATTCTCGAAAAAGTTCTTAATAACATTTATTCTTTCATGCAATTAAAAAATTCCAACGAATTATTACAAATTTCTTCCAATCTATCAGAATTTCTATTAGAAATCTAAAGCAAAATATTATAGGCAAGAACTAATCAATAAAAAACAAAGACAAAGTTATAACATATTATGGTAAATAGATTTCTGCGCAAAAAAACAATATGGAAAAATAATGTACAAATAACGATAAAAATATGCACATAATAATTTTTCTAGACAAAAGAAATACTATTCTGAATTTATTTTTACTATCATACACATATTAGAAAATAGAAAACAAGAATAAATTCGAAAGTAATTATTATTTTTCTTGTTTATGAATGTTAATACATTCGTTGAAAGATAATAAAATTAATTGATTCTATGGAAATTTCTAATTAAATACATCCAAAAACAATTAATAAATAAAATATGCACATAAAAAAAAAGAAAACATCAATATTAGAAATTTAAACTAAGACAAAAATCAAATTTCATTAATGAGTTTAGTTAAAAGAAATAAATAATACTTCGTAATTTGATCTGAAATTAGAATTTAAAAACAAGAGAAAGATAAGTAACTTTTTAATAATATTAAAATTAATAAGTTAAGTATCGTTTCTATTTTGCAGAGTATCATCTAGATACATTGCTTTTTCTATTAGAATGCATAACATAAGACTTCTTTTAAAATCTTTAGTATCTTAGGTACTTCGCTCTTACTTAAGACACTTAGTATTGAAAACCGAGGATCTGCTTTATTATTGTTTAATTGTGTAAACGAAGTAAATAAACTAATATTCAGCAAACAAAAAACAAACATTACATTATCTCCAACCAATATAACTGAAAACGAAAACAAACTTGCTGAGTCTCCAAAACAACGTATACAGTCATATAATTGATTATTTATTTTTTTCATTTGTGATCAATTATGACTGTTTCGTAGAGTTTTATATATGAAAAATGATTCGTTCAAAAAAATAACCAATAGAAATATGTCATTTATTTCGAAATCAATGATTATTACTAGTTCTGCCTTGTACAGAACTTATACTTGTCTATCTTACTTTTTATTTTATTTTTATTTTATAGATTTTACCACTTAAAATAAACAATGCCTCCTAAACAACAACAACCAAGTAAAAAAACCGTTGATAAAGCAAAAGCAAAAATAATTGAAGTAAAAATGAATAGAAAATCTTTATTAGAAATAAATATAAAAAAATTTCCTTGGAAAATTTTAGGATAAAACATTTGGTTTAAAAAATAAAAAAGGTTCAAAAAATCAAAAATTTATTGCTCAAGTACAAAATCAAGTACAAAATGCAGGAAAATCAGCTCGAGAAGTTTGTTATTTTAATTTATAAATAATATTTTCATTTTAATAATTATTTTTCTTTTGTTTTAGATTGCTAAAATGCAAGAAGAAAAAGAAAAACGAAAAGAAGAAAAAAAGAGAGCCGAAGTAGAGTTACAAACTCTTTTTAAACCTGTTATTACTCAACAAGTATTATCTGCTGGTAAAAGATAATTGAAGTTTTCTAAAAACTTATTGATATTTATTTTCTTTTAGGAACTGATCCAAAATCGGTTTTATGTATGTATTTTAAGCAAGGTTCATGTGCAAAAGGTGCAAAATGTAAATTTTCACATGATCTTGCTATTGAACGTAAAGCTGAAAAACGAAGTTTATATGATGATACACGTGATAATGGAAATAAAGAAAATGGTTTGTTACAATGAGAAAAAAAAACACACACAAACAAAACATTTCTTTTTATTTCGATTTATTTATATATAGAAACAATGGCTAATTGGGATGAAGCACAATTAGCAGAAGTTGTTGAACGAAGACATGGTGAAGATAATAGAAAGAAAAATGCTACACAAATTGTAAGTTATGAATAAATAAATTCTTTGTTTTTTTTTCGACATTAGAAAAAAAAAACTTCATTTACTGTGTAAGAATATTTTTTTTTGAACTTTAATAGATGAAGAGAATTATATTGTTTTCATTAGTGATTCTTAGATAATTAATGATTGCTACAAAATCAATTGAGTAACTTCAATTTTATTAGTGTTTGAAAGTATGATATCATTAAAGATTTTAGGTTTGTTAATTATGAAAAAAGAGATAATACATTGTTTATTATTGGTTCTGAGAAAGAATTAATTCGTTAATTTGCAACCTTAAGTGTTTTCACTCAACAGTAAATCGATAATTGTAAATGTAAATAAAAAATAAATGAATGTTTTGAAATTAATACTTATTTGATAAGCATGCACATATGACTATGATCATATAGTAAAAGAATGTATTCAGTTGTTAGTAGATAGGTTTACGAGGGAAATTTTCCAATTCATTTATCGTTTTCGAGTCGAAACTATATGATTCATATAGACCGTCAGGAGTTATGAATATCCTAAAAACAATTCGATCCCTTAGTTTATTGCTGTTGGGATATTGCTTTGTTACGGTATTGTTAAACTAATGCCGTGGTCCACATTCGAAACATTAGAAAACCTCATTCTTGAATGTCAATTTAGAAGCATCCATAGAAATAGAACTTAATGGGAATGGTTTATTGTAAAAGTTTCAGACGTGTTCGTTGTTTCTTTGGGTATTAGAAGTTTTGCCAATCGGTGGAAGATCGCTGTATTCGCGCCAAGGTATCCCGTGACATTTGGCCAACATGAGAGCATATTAAACGTGGATGAAAGAGTTCCTATTGTCTATATTAGTAAGTGTAAACTATAATATATACATATGTATTCTAGCAACATTTGATCCATCCTTCATATGTATCCTATATTAGTATTATGTCGTAACTAGAAATGTGCGAGACCAAAACCCAAAAGAAAACTTAACTAAAACTGAAACTAAAATCCAACACTATATTATGTCTATAATGCTGTCAGTTTTCAAGTGAAGTTTTTCGTACATTATATATGTAAATCAATTTCTTATTGTCATACTAATACCCTGCAAAACAAACAGAAAAATACATCACGATTAGAGATATACGTAACCAGTTAGTTCCATTCTTCGTTCCGTTCCCGGTTACAGTCTCGAGAAAGCTGTCGCAGGCGGCATTCAAGTTTATAGTACAATATTTTGTGGTTTTAATCAAACTATCTTGTAGATCATATGAATCAGAACATAATTCAAGAAACATGACTTGAAAAATGCTAGTCGTTGACTAAATAAACCAAAAAAAAGCAATAATAATGAATTTAGATGTAATACGAATAAATTCTGAAATAGTTTTCTCTTGAACAAGACCGAGACTCGAAAAATTAAAACCAGAGAGATTAGGGCGAACATAAGACTTTGCCTGAATCATGACCGGGACCAAAAAAAATGGTTCCACACGTCCCTAGTCATGACGATTAGCACGAGTTCACTGTACTTTCGCCATTAGCAAAATTTCGAAACTCAGTTCCTCTCCTAACTTACAACTATGGTAAAAACTTGTTTTTCACATGATGCTCTGATTTTAGAAAAAAAGCAAATCAAAAGATTACACACTTTCACAATAAACTATTCTCATTAAGATCTATCTCTATACAAAATTTCAAGTAGAAATTCGAAAACAAATTTTCCTAGTGTTTTGAAGGTGACCATAATATTGACGTTAAGAAAAGCCATAAAAACACAATATTTCAGGAATGATAGCGTAAGGGCTCGAACTCTTTCCAGAGTATTTATAGCTTATTAAAGTTTACATGACGCACATAGTTTAGACTTGAAAGCAATTAATCAATTAGAGTATTACTTCGTTAATATCAAACGAGGAACTATTATCGGCGCCAGAAGTCAATGCACTCGCATGTTTCTTGAATAACTTTTGATAGGAACAAGGTAGAGACCTGCGGTTTTCATCTTTCGATAGCCAACACCCATTGGCATCTTTTCTTAAGCAATGTCTTTTCTGAATCGATCTCTCAAAACCTGGTTTTCCGAGGATCTCTGAAAAACTACGCTAGAACTCTAAAAATCGCAATGTAAACCTATTGATTTTTATACATATTCGTAATCAGCATGAAAAACTGAGTAGATCTATATAAAATTCGAACGTTTTCGAGAACTTTTTTTCATCGAAAAACCGAGTCGTAGAGACCCTCCAGAACTAAAATCGGTCAAAGAGCCACTTGGACAGTTCAGAAAAACTTCGAACTTGGTAAAATGATGTTAAAATGCAAAATGGTGAATGAGTAAACAATAAAAACGATATTTTCACCGACGTGTTTTTTTGAGGCACCCCTTGCGTACCTATTTTTCGATAAAAAGAAAGTTCTCAGAACCGTTCAAATTTGATGTAGATCTACTCAGTTTTTCATGCTGATGACGAATATGTAAAAAAATCAATAGGTTTACATTGCAATTTTTAGGGTTCTAGCGTGATTTTTCAGAGATCTTCGGAAAACCCGGTTTTGAAAGATCAATTCAGAAAAGACATTGCTTAAGAAAAGATGCAAATGGGTGTTGGCTATCGAAAGGTGAAACCCACAGTTCTCTATCTTGTTCCTATCAAAAGTTATTCAAGAAACATGCGAGTGCCTTGACTTCTGGCGCCGATAATAGTAATAGATACTTCATTACAGCTCATTAATACATGTTTCAACAAGCCGTCTCAGGCCTGTTTACATACAGAGGAAACTTTCTTTTCAATAATATTTCAAAATTTTCTAACTTATTATTTGTGAACTAAAAATGTATTTAGAAAATTTAATCAAATCAATTAAAACTATATTGTAGGTATGCAAATATTTCCTTGAAGCTGTCGAAAATAATACATATGGATGGTTTTGGACTTGTCGTAAGTTATTTTTATCTATTTCATTGAATATTATTAGAAATATTTAATTTTTTTTTTTTTATCATTAGAAAACAGTCCTATTTGTCAATATAGACATGCTTTACCACCTGGTTAGAATTATATAATATGATTTATTGAATTCTAATCTGTTCTATATGTAGGTTTTATGTTAAAACGTGATCGAAAATTACTAGAAGAACAAAAAGACACGATTTCACTTGAAGATTTAATTGAAAGTGAACGAGCTGCATTAGGTGCTTGTGTAACAAAAGTTACTCTGGAATCATTTCTTGCATGGAAAAAACGTAAAATTGAAGAAAAAAAACAACAACTTGTTAAAGATGAAGAAAAAAAACGAAATGATTTTGTTAAACATGGTCGTTTAGTTGGTTTATCTGGTCGTGAAATGTTTACATTCAATCCAGATTTAATTGCTAATGATGATGAAGATGCTGATAATGATATTGATTATCGACATCGATCTGATGATGAAGAAGAAGAAGAAGAAGAAGAACAAGACAATAATAATGATGAAGCCAATGAACAAGCCACTGTATGAATATTTAATTTATTTTAATGAAAACGAAAAAAAAATTCTTATTTTTTTTTCGTTAGGCATCTGCTATTCGAAAACGAGCTATTCGTGATTTAGATGACATGGACTTATTGGCAAAAGAAGCTCGTGAAGTTGACAATACGGGTACAATTGCAACGGAAGATCGATTTGAAAATTATCGTAAACTAGAACGAGAAAAACAACAAAGACGAGAAGTAGCTGCTGCTCAAGGTTTGAAACAAAAAAAAGAACGACTTTTTTTTTGCTCGAAAATATATAAATACCTATTTATTTATTCTTTTGTTTAATTTAAGCTGCTCTTGCGGCAGAAGCAAATATGCTTGATCAAGCTAGTGGTAATGTTGCTAGTGCATGTGCATCAGCTACAACTTATAATGATACAACATCAACAGCCAATAATGAGGATGATGATGATGATGATGATGATGATGAAGATGATGGCGAAGAAGAAGCAGTACAAATTGATGAAGACTTATTTGCAGATGATCTTGATGATGTTGAAGAGCAATTACGTGAAACAAATTTGACATCTTAAAAATTTGTATAAATGTTTTTGCTCATGTTATATTTGCCATCAGTCTTTTATACATTGGATACATGACTTATTTAATTTATATTTTTTGTCATTGGTCCATTATGTTTTTTTCTTGTTAAGACTGATGTGTTTAGCAATTTTTTTTTGGATTCGAATAAACCAAAACAACCAAAAACAAATAAAATAAAAAAAAAAAAATAACGAACAGAAAAAAAAAACTCATATGCAATTGATATGGTTTCTTTTTCTTTTATTATTCTAGGTTAAATTTATCAAATGCGTGTATGTCGTTGTGCTTGGCGAAATTTTTTTCCATGTTTAAAATTATGTGAAATATATTTTTGTCATCGATTATATTTAATTTATCAAATATTTTATTTTAATGATGATGAATCAATTGATCTTCGTATTGATACAATATTACAACCATTCTTTTTCATAACTGATCGTTTGACAAAATATATTGGAAGATTATTTATATGTTTTTTTTTTATTATTATTTCAGTTGTTGTGTATATATTTTATACATCAATATTTCTTCATTTATTTAATGAAATTCAAGCACAACATAATTATTTAACTTTTATTTGTCATATTATTGTTGCACATTGGCTTTTAATTAATATTATGTTTAATTATATACAATGTGTAAGAGTTGATCCAGGTTCATCACCAAATTTTGGTTATTTACAACCATATGATTTTGATAAAGAAAATAGAGATGTAATGAAAATACATCAAGCTAATATTGATAAGAACAATAATAATAAATCTAATGAAGTAACAATATTAGATTTGACAAATGAAGGTAAGAAGTTTGAAATAAAAATTATTTTAATTTTAATACTAAAGTTTGTCAAAACTCTGTACAAATGAATGAGAGAAGTTTTTTTCTTTTTTAGAAAGTAGATTCTAAGAGAAAATAAGATTTTTTGTGTTAAGAATTTATCTAAAGATCATTACAGACCGACGATATATTCATATACATAGTAGATTACAGAAAATTCAAATGAATTATTTACATACAATAAAACTGACAGAAAGTAATAAAAAAAGAAAACGACGAGAGCTATAAAAGTGATGAGATTATCAACATCATATATCTCAATCAATTTCTTGTAAAAAAAAATTATAAGACAAATAGTTCGACGGCCAATTGCAAAAGTACAATTTTTTTCAAAATCTATAAAATTTTCTATTTTTGAGTCTAACCTGAAAAGCTTTTCGATGAATAATGCTTGGTGTGCACATATCACAATTCATATAAATCGTTGTTATAAACCTCTATAATTGTTCTAGTTAATCATGACAGTCAAATATTTTATTCTGTTCAATTCATTATATCAGTAAACATAAAAGAACGCATCATTTCTTTTATCTGTAATGTTTTGTTTCTGGATAAACTTATTTTTTTATAGACTTGAAATACATAGGCGAAATTCTCATTTTTTCTTTATACAAAATTAAACTTCTATACAAGAGTAGTATCATATTCGGAATTAACATAAAAATTGGAGTTTATTGGTGCACGATTTAATAATTTCTAATGACATTAATTTTTTGAGTGTCTTTTCTGAAAAGCTGCTAGAAATTTTTGTGGAAACAATACTAAGTTTCAAAACATATATCAATCGATTCAAACTTTTTCACTTGGGTTCCGAATAGAATACTTTTTTTTTCTATACATATTCAGTTTTCTGAGGAGAAAAATTAAATATGGTTACAAAAACGATTTTTTATAGATTGCAATATGTACTAGTCAAGGTACCATCATTGAAAAGCTGTTCAAGTTAAACTCGATTTAACATCTTACCTATATTCAGTTTTCAATGTTGAATCCAAAAAAAATATTTGTAAAAACTGACAGAAAGAGTGAAATAGAAACTTTTTCAGATTTAAAAAAAAATATGCTTTTGAAGATCAATCAATGAAAGTTAAAAAAATAGTTTTTCATGATCGACATCTCACGTTCTATCAATCATCTATGAAAAAAAAAAACTTTACTTGAAGTTTGATCTTACTGACAATTTACAATTAGATGAATTTCAACGAGATATAATCTTTCGCTTAATTTCAGATGAAAATTCGAATGAAGTTTCTTACTAAATTAAAATTTTGATTTCACAAAAAATGAGAAAAGAAACAAACTTTTTTTTTTTTTTTTATTATAAAACTTTATATTGATTTCTTATCAAATATTGTTTTATACAAAAGGCTATAAGAAAATCATCTAGAAATCCTATCCGAAATTATTCATTAGAGTATTAATAAAATTTTTCTTAGATTCCAATTATACGCAATTATCATTAAAAACTCCACTTGATTCTTCCAATGCAATAATTCATTCAAAAATTTATACTCAAAATGTTTGTCGAAAATGTATCTTTCCAAAACCAACACGTGCTCATCATTGTTCCGTATGTGCCAGATGTATATTAAATCAAGATCATCATTGTCCATGGATAAATAATTGTGTTGGACATTTAAATCATCGTTATTTTTTTCAATTTTGTTTTTTTTTAACAATTGGCGCATTTTATGCATCAACATTAGGTTTTAGTGAATTTCAACATTATTTATTTGGTCGAAAAATATTTTCCTATTTGGATTTAATATTAGGTCAACATTTAAATGAAGCTGAAGTATTACCTAGTGTAGACAATCCATCATTATCTTATACATTTTTATTTTTATTTATTGTTACTATAACAGCATTTATAGTATTAGCTGGTTTTACATTATGGCATGGTTGGTTAGTATCACGTGCTGAAACAACAATTGAATTTCATACAAATTCAGTTGAAAGAAAACGTTTAAAAAAATTAAAAGAAAAATTTATTAATCGATATGATTTAGGTTTGATATTAAATTGGAAGATGTTTTTAGGTTTAAATAATTGGTATGAAATTTTTTATAAGAATTTTTTACCATCAACTCATAGACCATTTTGTGATGGAATTCATTGGCCAGTAAGAAATTTTACCAAATCATTATATGAAACAACAAAAAAATTAGAAATGATTAATGTTTAAAAGAAAAAACTTTTGTTTCGTTGATTTTTATTCACTACTATATATATATATACATATAACTATGATCAAATATGAAGAATCTGTACAGAAAAAGACACATTTTTTTTTCTGTATGTAAGAATAAAATAAAATAAATTATTTTATTTTATTATTTGACATAACTAGAAAGTTTTTGTTACATGAATATGTTTTGCTTTTTATTTGTATGTTTTGTTTTATTAAAGTTTTATGTAATAGAATGAGACAATCTACAAGATAAAAAATAAACAATGAAATATTAAATGAACCATAAAAAGATATAATAAAATTATGCTTTTTTAATTTCTCTTTCTGTTAAAGAAATTGTTTAACTAAATTTAAATTATCAATGGCATATTTGTATTGGAAAGAATATAGTCGAAGTTGTTGAATTTTATGAAGCTCAATCAATTAAACTATGAAAGTGTTTCAATAACTGTGATTTTTAAAAACTATAGAGAAAGAAATGTTACTTTTTTGAAATTCAACTCTAGATATCAATTGATTTCGATGTATGTCGAACGGCTTTGTTTATCAAACAAATTCAACACTATAGAATTTAAAGTTATCATTAGAAGCATAAGCCACTGCCAACACTCAAGTGATTTAGTAAAACCGCCACCGTAAGATCAAAGATAGATATCTAACTTTTCAAAATGTTCAACGTCCTAACTCAGTTTTTAGAGATATTACCGTCTAGTTTCTTGTCAATAAGTTCACTCTCATCTTTTGCTTCCTTTTTCATTTCAAAGTTTTTCGATCTTAAGAAAATTTTCACAAAACTCATCGAAAAACTTTGGTTGCCGTCGATCCATGCATTGACTTACACATGTAGTTATCATGTTTTTTCAGAGACCTAAAAAAGACTTGTATATGTTTGATTAAGTTCCTTGGTTTTTCAAATAACTCGATGCCTCTCTTACATTGCTTTGTCAAATGACAGTAGCTGTAAGTTTTTGTCTCACCATTCTCAAAACATTCTTTTGAAATAAGAACTGTCAAAACCATGCACTACGATGATTATGCTCTCAACAAAAGTGTGTGGTAGCTCCCAGTTCTATCGGTACACTTATGTGCAATTCAACAACGTGATCTAGCAGAGATAAAATGAGATTTTTAGAGACATCATTTCTTTTTGAAAAACAATTGATGATCGAAGCTAGTTCCGTCCATCGATTGGAAACTGTGACACATGCAGCACTCACTAATAAATATATATTAGTTCTTTTTTAAATTATTATTATTAAATGATTATTTTTCTCAATTCGATAAATGTTATTATGGAACAATAGACACAGAATACTTTATATATTTTGTCTATCACATTGGCTTTATACCATAAAATTTGAACATTTAAGCTGCTTATAAACTAGAATTAAAACAATATAAATTTTATTATGAAATGAAGTAAACATTTTCTCTACTGGATTTTATTTTTGAATACTTAAAAAAACTGTGTTTGTCTGTATCAAAGCGAGAAAATGAAAAAAGAACAAGAGGAGCAGATTACATCTTCTAAGCTCACAATAATGACAACAAATAAACAAACAGACGAAATACAGTTACTACTATAAACTCTTTAAACACGACTGATGGATGGAATTCGTGCGCACGCAAAAAAAAAACTGATAGAAAAAAAAAACATCACTCTATATATTGGTCAGTCAAACTACTAAAACAAACGCTAAAGAAAAAAAAAAGAACTGAAAAAGATTCTCTGAAATATCTGAAGTTGGAAAAAAAAGACAATCACTATCACTTGTAATTTTTTGTTTGATCGCTAACAATACAAACAAACAAAAAAAAAAAGAAGAGAGAGAAGAAAAAAAAATGATTCATAATACTTATGATGCGATAACAACATCCGAAGAAAAAAAAAACATAAAGATAGATAAATCACAAAAAAATTCACTGGTATAAAGAGACAAAAAAAAACATACTTGTTTTCATCATTCGGAACTATTTGCTGCAAAGTATTATTAAAACAAAAAACATCTGCTTGCAAAGACATCCGAGATTATCTGACAACTACAAATATAAAAAAAAAAATAAGAATAAGAAAATTTCATTTTATTGTCAAATAAACTATGGCGTAGCCAGGAATTTTTGAACACTCGGTAATTTTCTACTCAAACTATTTTAATCAATGGGTAACTATAGGTAATCGTCCTTCAAAAATGATTCATAGGCAATAGTGAACAATTGACGAACAGCCCATCACTAGAGTCCATAGATTGATCTCAGATTTTTGAACTCGACAAGTTCTATTTATGGGTAGCTACGCCACTGCATAAAAAAATATCTACTTGTTTATAAATTACTACCAGCCCAACCACCAGTCAATGCAGGCCAAAGTGAAGCAGGACTATTAGCTGGTGAACTACTACCAATGGGTCCAAAAATTGCAGGCATTGATGCTGTCATATTATCATCAAGTCCAAATGTTTGCATACATTGTGTACGAATCATTTTTTCGTACGGAGTTGCTACATGTCTATTATCATCACCAGCTGCTTGACAATATTTAATTGTATGAGCTATTTGAAATAGATTTAAGATTATAAATAAAAAAAAAAAAAAAAAGAATAAATAAAATTACCTTGTGCACCTGTTGCACCACAGATTGGACATTGATAAGCACGTAATATTGGACATGTGACATTACCAACTGAATCTTTTAATGAATGACTTGTATAAATAAGTTCATTTTCACCATTATTACGACAAAAAACACAAACCTAAAAAGGGAAAGCACATAAAATAATTTTTTTTTCTATTTAGAAAAAAGCAACTTTGCTTTCTTTCGTTTACTTCTTTTTTCATGCCACATCTTCGTTTCCATCGTGCTTCTCGAATCAAATGTTTAATTATTTCAATATCAATTTTTTCTGAACGTAATGGTCGATTATTATTATTATTTGTATTAGCTGCAAGAATTTGTTGTGCTGCTGTACTTAATGTTATATTTGCATTAAAAGCTGCCATTTGTTGTTGTTGATTTTGACGTAACATTGCTGTCATTTCTGCTAAAAGCCAAGCATCATTTGATTGAAATTGATTCATTATTGGTGGATTTTGTTGTTGTGGTTGTTGCTGATGTTGTTGTAATGGTTGAGAATGAGAAAGTGGTGGCATACCAATTGGAAGTAAAGGACGATGTTGTTGTTGTGTTGATGATGGTGGTGGGTGTGGGGGTAGTGGTGGTGGTTGTTGCCATAATGGACGTTGTGTTTGTTGAGGTAATGGTAATAATTGTTGAGTTTGATGTGTAACAGGTGATTGTGGATGAAATGATGATGAATGACTATATGGACTATTTGTTGGTGTTGGATTTGAATTTGGTAGAAAAAGTGAGTTTGTTGCATTCATACGTTGTGAAAATGGTGAACTTGTCAAATGAGGTGGTGGTGGAGGTGGTTGAAGTGGTGAAGGTTGTTGAAGAGGTTTAAAATTAAGTTGTGGTGTTGAAGGTGCATATGAATTACTATTAATACGTGGTCGAGATAATGTTGAAAATGAAAGTGTATCATCATTAGTTGTACCATTTGAAGTAATTAATGTTGACCAAGATGTTGTTGATGATGCACAAGGTGTTCCAATGTTCGATGATAAACCATCACCAACATGATCCATATATGGATATAAATGATTTGGTTCTTTAAAAAAAAAAAGAATGCTCTTTAAAACAAAATAATTTGTTTTTGTTTTCTATACGAACCATTGGTTATATCAGTATGTTGAGCTGATATTGATTGATGTCTATTTGTTGTAGCGCTAAGAGATGGAATAGTAAGTGGAAGATCAAGAGCTATGAAAATAAAAATAATAAAAATATTCTAATTATTAATATAACTAACTTGTTGATGATGGAAAAGTTGAATCGGATAAACGACGATGACTACTAAAATATCGATCAATACTTGTTGGTGTTAATAAATTAGTAGTAGTTGTTGTTGTTGTTTTTGATGTAGTATCATTAATACGTGGAAATAATAAATTAGTGTTTCGAATTTCATTCGTTGAACATCCTAATGGCCAATTTGTATTAGTAACATCAGCACTTCTTGGTGGTGTTATTGGTAAATTAGAATTAATTGTCATTGTTTGAAAAGCATTCGTTGCACTATTTATTGAATCAAGTAGTCGACGTGGAATTAATGGTGTTGGTGGTGGTGTTGCTTCCAAAGGCATCATTTTAAATGGTGGTGGTTTGAAGACACCTTTTATATTTTTTTAAATAAAAAAAAAAACTTCATAAATGAAATTTTCTTGTTAACTTACCTAAACCCATACCACTAATTTCATCGATTGATGACGAAGATAGAGTTCCATTACTAGTTGGAACAATAGATGAATTGTCTTCATCTTCTTCTACATTATCTTCTTCTGTATAGAACAAATCATCATCTTGTTCTATATCTTCATCAATAGTACTTGATAATGGTGAATATTGATCAACTAAATCAGATTCTTCATTTATTGAATAACCACGACCGAGAATTGATTCCATTTTTTATTTGTATTGATTTATTTAAATTTGATTCAAATTGTTATTTTTTTTTTGATTGTGATTAAATGTACGAATATAATATCAAAGATAAAGAATATTGCGATTACAAAAACACACACACACTCTCTCTCTTTTCGTTCTAAAATACAAAGTGAATTCATATATTTTCGCCAGGGATAAACATAAAACAAAGAGATCTATTTCTATTAATTCTTCACTTTTAGTTATACCATAAGTTACTGTAGTATCTTATGATTTACTTTGAAGAATGAATATACAGAGGAAAATTTTTCTTTTCTCGCTTTAGTAGACGAATATTCGAGACGAAATAGGGAGAAAAAAAAATCATAGAATATAATCCCTCGAACGAAATAGACTGTACAGATATATATATTTTACGAGAGAGAGAGAGAGATATAGAAAGAAAAACGATATTGATATGTAGCCAATGATGTAATTTTACCCTGGATACTAAGTTTAAACTTGAAAAATACATATGACACAGAATGAAAGATTTTTGAACTTATTCATTTTGAACATATGATAGTTTTGTTCTATTATCTAATCGAATCCAGTTGAATTAACAGATGTTTCTTTCGCATGATATGATTTGCTGTCTAGTTGCCGTCAGTGGCGGATCTAGGATTTTGGAAGGGGGGAGGGGTGTGCTTAGCTGAAGGAGGTTACGATCACGAGTAAAAAGAACATTTTGAGATGCACTCGAAGTGGTATGAAGTTTTTTTCGTTTGTTTCTGCTGGGAAAAATCGAAAAAATTTTCTCGAAGGGGATACGATCACCACATCGCACCCCCTCCCCCCCCCCCCCGTAAATCCACCATTGGTTACCGTTAAACTATTAAACAAACGAGAAAGAGTTTCTATAGATTAAATAAATGAAAATATTAAAGAATTACGTTTTTCAACGACAGATATTTAAATAAGACTAATTTAAGAATATACTATGCAATTCAACTGTATTTATTGCGACATCTAGTTAAACGTTTGATTTTATCAAATTTTATGTATTTAAGGTATTTCCACTCCCCCTCCTCCAAAAAAGTGTCAATTTTGGTCAAATTTGTCGGTTTTGTGAGTGAAAGTTCGTAACATAGAGTCATTTGTCTACTTTCGAATGCACCATAGTTGATTGATTTTAGGATGAAGTTTAAGGAGATTACATAGATTTTTCTGAACCTCCCATAGAGGATAATAACGTTTTTTCTCAAAATAGGATTTTTAGTTTTTACGTTTCCATGTGTTCTAGATTTTTTCGCCATTTTTAACGCGAAAAAGTTGGGCTTAGTGTCAAAATGAAGTCAAAAATTAGCTCTACAACATAACAGAATCGAATTTTTCGATTTCTTCATTAATACGTATAAAAAAACTAACTGTTCTGTACCTACATCCCTAGGATTTTTCATACTTGACGTGAGAAATTTTCTCAATAGTACAAGATGAAAGAAAACCGAAAAATCGATCCTTATTAACTTGTAGCACCACATTTCAGCTATATTTTAGAACCAGATTGAACTTTCTAGCATTTGAAATGGCGGAGAAATCTAGGATACGCTGAAACCTAAATTTTGACCCATAGTCTTCAACTAAATCTTCGTAGACTTCACGTTTCCAGCTGAAATTTTTACTGTGAGCTGTCTAGCTCGAGATACACTTCCGCTGAAAATTTCATTAAGAATCAATGCTCCAAAAATAAAGTTTCACTTTAGAGGGAGGTGGCCCTTAAAAATATCTCGAAAGAGTCCACGTTTAAAGAAAAGAAGAGTACGGATAATAAACGAAAATGTCATTTTGCTCGTTCTGACAAATTGTACTAATCAATAGATTTAATTAATCTAATTGAATAAAATAAGATTTGTTTTTTTTTGCAAACAACAAATCTACGCCTAGAATATCTCATTTGATAAAATTTGGCTATCTAATGTTTGGAATCATTAGATAGAATTCTTTTCTCTTGTTTAAGATGATGAATTAACAGATAAATTTATTATAGAGAAACTATATAATTCATAACAAGATTATTTTCTAGAATATAATTATCTTATTAAATGTAAATTAATACTTATTGATACTCAATCTGTAAGTCTTCTTGATCTATTATTTAAATATAGACTAATAATTAAAGATCGTTTTACTAGAAAGATAGTTGAATGTTTTATATTACCTTTTAAGTCAATTGTGTGGTCATAGAAATAACTTTGACAAAACTATATTAAACTATTGTTATTGATTTCAATAAAGAATTATATTCTATGGAGTTTTGAAAATTTCGAATATATCATATATTAATCGATTATTCACTTATTTCTCTCAAATATAACTGAATATATTGGCTTTTGTACAATTACTTCGATATTAATAGAAATTACACTATACACTTGATATCTACAAAAAAAAACAACGATGAAAAACTATGATTATCTCTTCATGCATGATTGTTTTGTTACTCTATGTCATTTTTTTGTTTTGAAACTCACGGAAGACATTGATTCTGATAAATATTAAATCATAATATTTCAACATCAGTATTTCTGTCGATATTTTTTTGAATGAATATGAACTATAACTCTTTCCTTATCTATAAAAGTAGTGACTTAAAACCAATATGTTTGAATGATTTCAAAACATTTAAGATTCATGCTTAAGACAAATGTTTGTTCTTATTTGATACGAATGACGTCATATGTTTAATTTTTGCCCATTGTAACTTGTTCAACTGTTAGATTATGTCAATGTTGAAATAAAAAATTCATGCCAATGATATGATTAATTGAACTTGATCCAAACTATCATGAATAGAACTTTATTGATCAAAGAATTTATTGAAAATAACAAAGACTAATCATAAATATCCTTGAAGATGATTTTTGTAATTAATCTTTTAAGATAAGTATATTTAATGTAAACTAAATATAGAAATGATACTTCATCAATTGGCATTGAACAACAATATCTTTAATTATAACAAATTCATTTTTGTTTTGATATTCAGCTAATCAATCATTAGAAACCATCATTAATTTAATATTGTTTATGAATAATTTATCCTTTTCATACATTATAATGTATTTTCTTTTTACAATAAATAGAATTAGTTTGTTTCTAATACAAGAAGTATAATACGATATTTAACTACTATTAGATACTTTTTTTTGCTATGTATGCTTGACAAATGTAGAAATTATGATGAACTAGTTCATTTTTACAACGGGCTACATTTATTAAAGATAATAATATTTATTTTAGACTAAATCTTTCTTAAAATAAAATATAGATATATAATTTAAAGAATAGTTGATGTTTGATTATTGTTTGGAATCTTACGAAATATATATGACATAAATACTTTCAATAATCTTTCCATATGTGTGTGTGTAGGAAGAAAATGAAAGTAATCTTTTCTGATAGACAAGATGTGAACTTTACTAAAGTGCTAATCGACATAGACATGCTCTTTTCCATCGGACAAGTTTATTTTCCTAACAACTTTGTATATACAAAAAAAAAAAAGAGATTTTCTTTTTCTTTTCTATTAGTAATTTAATAATCGACGATTTGTATACATATATGTTATTTCTTTCAAAAACCTTTTCTCTCTTTCTCTTCGTTTGTTATATGTAATTGATACTTTCTTATGAGAACTAATCATCTCATTTGTTTGTTTTACTGGTCAAAAAAGAAAACTGAAAGCTCACCATATTTCTTCATATTATAACGGATGATATTAATCAAGATTCTTTTTTTTTTTTTATTTGTTTTCAAATCAGTGATAAAAATCCATTAGCATAATTTGAAATTTTGTTCTTGTTTCTTTTTTTTTTTCTTTTTTATCAAGAAAAAGAATGAAAAAAAAAAACTATATAATTGTAACAGTTCATCTAGCAGATTTATATTGAACAGACAAGAACAACAACAACAACAACAATAATAATAACAGGAATACGTTCATCATTGAACAAACTATGCAAATGACGAACGATATAGATAAGAGATATCATCTTGGCATTTCTTAATTTTATGCAGCATCAAGTTTTTGTTTGCTTGTTGTTTTGAGAAACACAAAAGAAGACGATGAAGAAGAGTTTGTTATTTCTTCTAACTAAGTGATCTTTGCCGCGTTAACAGTAAAAGTATTTTTTTTTTCGTATTCATTTGGGAATTGTTTGAAAACATAACAATTCATTTTTTTTTTTGTGCTTCAGATTTCGATTTATTCAAAAGCAAAGAAAAGATAACAAACTATTTTTCTTCCATTAGCCAATCAATGGAAGAAAAATGGGTGGAGACTTCGATTGACTTAGTTTTAGTTCATTTAACTATTTGTGTTGATCGACGAAGACAAATCATCTAGATGCCTGCCTTTATAGAAGGACGAGATAGGATAGAAGGCTTCTTCGTCTCTTTTGTATAATAAACGAGCCGTTGACATACGTGCGTGCGCACAAGTTATCAACGACAATCACCCTAATTGCCCTTTGCTCGTGCAAAATCTACTCAAAACGAGTAAAAAAAACATTTCTTCGTTGTTTCTTTTTTTAGTAATCAATTGTCAAGATGCATAATGCAAGATAATTTTCTTTTTCTTTTTTTGTCTTGTTTTTTTTTTTTTTTTTTGTTTTATTTTTGTCATCTGTTGTTTATACTCACTTTATTTTCTCACATAAATAAAAAGAAAAAGAAAACTAAAAAGAGTTGTGTTCACATACTGGATCAAACGAAGAGAAGAACATATATGGATAGAGTATCTTTCTTATACATATGGACCAATCGGCAAATTTACGCACTTCGACCATGTATCTATCTGGCAACCAGCCGAAGGGAAAAGAAAATCGACGAGCGAGAAATAAAGAGAGAGAGAGGGAGAAGAAGAAAAAGCAAGAATAAGAGTACTGCCATTAATCTTCTTCTTTGCCGACAACGACACAGTACATTCTACTTCTTTATTCGAATGGTATTGACTCTCTTTTCCTCTCTCTTTCTCTCTCAACTACGACGGTGGCTTACATTCGGTTCTGCAGATAACTGATTAATAAAATTAGAGCCGTGCGCATACAGATTATATAGTCGGTCGAAAATTCGGTTAGAGGAAAAAGGGTTCAAATATATTGAATTAACACCTTGCCTTCAATTGACAATTAGTCCCAATTCACAGCCATCAATTTACTATGATACATCATCCTCATTCAGGTAAATACTTTTCTTTTTCTGTTTTTTTTCTTATTAATAAAACTAAAGAAAGCTTAAATTGAATATCATCATTCAAAATGACTTATATCATTAACTACATATCACATTGCGAACGTTTTACGATGTATACATACATATCATAGAGAAGATTGATTCCTTCTTTTCTTTTTTGTTAGTTGATGTGGCTTCTTCCAAGATGATTGAGTTGTTATTGCTCAGCAGGTATATCAAGCGTATGTGCGTGCCTCCACGCCTATTGCAAGAGAATAAGAGATAAGCAGACAGATCGAACGTGATCATTGCTACTGATTTCATTTCCGTTCATTCCTTCGGGAAATATATTACGTTCGAAATCAAGAGCTTTCAAAGATAAGACTAGTCAAAAAAAAAAAAAAAAAAGAAAAAAAGAAAACAACTATCATTATTTCTCTAGAACCACCATGTATGGATTCAAGTAAAAAATTATGTGTACAACATAATAATACAAACAGTGGTTCATCATCTGATGAAGGTGATACAACAAATGATTCAAATGGAAATGATACAAAACGAAAAAAACGACGAAATCGTACAACATTTACATCATTTCAACTTGAAGAAATGGAACGTGTCTTTCAAAAGACTCATTATCCAGATGTTTATGTACGCGAACAACTTGCTCTTCGATGTGATTTGACGGAAGCACGAGTACAGGTATGTATGTTTCATATGAAACAATGTCTTTAACAAACACATCTGGTATTCATACCAACTTTTCTTTCTTCTCTCTACACATTATAACCAATCAGAAAAAGAAAAAAACAAAAGAAATTTCTTTCTTTATTTTCTTCTTATTTCTCAGTCAATATCTCAGAATAATAAAATGACTCGATGTGAATGTCAAAGGTCTATTAAAGACTATAGACAAAGATAAATTTATTAAAGCAGAAAAAAAAAATTATTAGATCAAATCTAAAATAACAATATGTGTTCGTAGATCGGATAATGAGTCTGTTGATAGATACTGATAAAGGACCAATCAAAGAACAATAGATAAATTAGAAGAATTCTACATTGAATACATTTTTTTACTTCTTCAAAGAAATTCTATTAATATTCAATCATCTTTTATAGATTTATTTAGTAATCTAAAACTTATGAATTCATGTAGCAATTTCTATTTTATTTATTCAAAAATTCTTTCGTTAAATTCAAATGAAAACTCAAAATAGATTATCTTATGTAGAAAGAAAACATATATTATAAGAATATAATAAAAATAAAATAAAATGATTAACAATTATTTTTATAGGTTTGGTTTCAAAATCGACGTGCTAAATGGCGTAAACGTGAACGATATACAAATGCACCTCAAATACGTTCATTAACGGTACCTACAACAAATCCCTATGATATCTCATTGATTTCAGCTGCAAGCAGTCAATATCCATCGGTATTTTTATTCATTGACGTTTCTTTTCAAAAAAAAAGAAAAATCTTTTTCATCATTTTTTATTTATTATTATTATTATTATAGTTAGCAGCTAGTAATGGTTGGTGTTCATCATCAACAGCATCATTAGGTCATGTTCCTCTTCGAGATCATCATCAACAACAACAATCTCAACAACAAACAGGATCACCATGTCAAACTCTTTCATCATCTCCGTCCATGATGATGTCAAGTGCAATACCAAATTTTATGGGTATGCCTTATGCATTTCCACCACCACCGCCACAACAACAAACATCTCATTCAACAAATAACTTCAATCCATGTCCATATACTGGATATAATCTTAATCCTGATCATCGAAGTACCTCAATTGCTGCATTACGTCTGAAAGCTCGTGAACATAGTGTAGCACTGGGTGGCATGTAAATATCGATACATTTTTTTTTCTTTTGTTTGTTGCGTCATTGTATGTCAGTGGAACAGTGGTGGATTGTCTCTGTGTGTTCGTGTGTCTGTGTATTTAAAGAGAAAAAAAAGGCAAAAAAGAAACAAACAGATGTTATACGTTTTGCTTATCTTCTCTATCGGCTACCTGAAAGAAAAAGTAAAGAAGAATATTTCTTTTCTCTTGAGTTCCAATGTCTTTGTCAAGTGTTCAATTCAACTGGCAATTATCTTGAAACAAGTAAAATTGGATGATGAGGATGATGATCGATGATAAATTGAGTCTTTTATTCTATAAAGAATAAAAACAAAAAAAAGAATATCAGACACAAGTTCAAAGATGTTGTTCATCTTTATTATTTATTTGATTGTATACTTCGGACAATGGAAAGATTGAAGTCAATCATCAATGATGATGGTTAATTGTTCACTGATAGGATCATCATCATCATCAACAACATCTATTCCCACTAGACAAACATGTCCACATCTCAGTCGTGTGGTGTATGCATGCATATATATTAAGATATACTAAGCAATAGAACAGCATTGTTCACACGTTTGTTTCTTGAAAGAAAACAAAACACATGAATGAATATAGAAGTAACAAGCAGACATGCTGTGTATGCCGTCGTTTGTCTGATGATATTTGAAGGTTGATACGCTCTATATGATGTTTATATCAAAATGAAGAAGACAAGACACTTGAAGCATAGCGGGTGGTTTATAGAATTCATGAGGCTACTTATAAATAGGTTCTACAAAGATGTTTATAACAAAATCTGTTTTATAATAAATATAGTTCTTCTAATATGTAAATATAACATAGAGAAATATTTTATGGTTCAAAAAAAAAAGCATAAAAAGATTTCTTCTCTATTATCATTAATATCAATTTCATTTCATCATTGTATATAATGATGATTCACTAGTATAAAAAACTTATCATGAGATTTAAAACGAACAAAACAATTTTTTCAGTAGGTTATTAAAAGCATCAATTTCAAAGTATATATATATATATATGAAACGAACTGAATAAAGAACAAGCATTAGAACGTAAAAAAACGGATTTCGATATCCTGCCATCACTAGAATAATAAAAAACAACAATGTAGTACTTGAGTCTTTTGAGTGACACGAACATATTATTGCATATTTGTCAATTATTGTTGTCTCTTGTCAGTTAAAAACATGTAAAACAAAAAGAATCATTTTAATACTAAATAGCAAACATTTGTTTTTACTGTTGTTTTTAGCTGATCTTAAACATAAATGTATATTTAAGTCAATCTGAAATAGAAATAATATATAGATACAATTCTGTTACTATTTTCAAAGTTTTTTTTTTTGTATCTACTTCATATTGAATAATTTGTTGTAATTATATCTAATAAGATGACTAATTGAGAAAGTGTTTTTTTACAATTACAAATAAAAATGTAACAACTCTTTATTGATGTTGACTAGTTTTATTAGATGTTTAATTGCATGAGATTTATTTGTTAAACAATTTTCAATTAGTGATGGAGTTTTCTTTCGATTAATTTTTGGTGTTACAACTTATTTTGTTCATTTTATTGATTAATCATATTATAAATAATCAATATTTCAAACAATAGAAAATCTTGTCCCAGTATGTTCTATTAAAACATTTGATCTTGCTGTGTTGATTTTGCTTATTTGAGGAGCAACACGTTTAGTAATGGATTAGACTAATAATCATTTTAGTATATTTGGTGGTGTATGTGTGAGTTCTACCTACAACAATAGAATTAGTATTAAATTATGTATCAATTATATTAGCCACTATGAGTATCATATTGTTTTTTTTTTTATTAAATCAATAAATGCATCACCGGCATTTCTTAATTGATTAAATATAAAAGCATTAGGCTATGCTCTAGCTAACGTTTTTTTATAATCTAAAATTTATTTCTGATCGATCTATTTGTGATAATCCAAAAAGATTTATAAATATATATACAGTAGGGTGCAAAAAAATTGCCGTTTAGTGCATAAACTTTATTTTAAGCTATTTCATACGTTCTTCGAACGATCATTCCCAAGTTATTTGCAAACGTTAGGTACTACTTTTATGCATTAAATGAACCTGGTATTGCTCGAAAATTTTTATATAGCTTCGTAAAAATGACTCATAATCCAAGCACCAGTTGTATGCGATCTGACCAATAGATCATATTACATTATTGAAGTACTGATCATTGGGTAGAAGTTTGAAACTATTCTATAACGATGACCCTCACTCACACTAGTTATAATAAAATTTTCAAGATCGAAGAGTGTAGCAATATATTACAGTGAGGTCAACAATGTGGTTCGCCAGCCCTATATAGCTGAAACTACTGTTTGGCCACTTAATAGTGCAACTCTCGGTTTAGTTAAATTATTTCACTAGACCATTCAATCAATTAATATGAATGAAAAACTTCGAAATATCGATAAACCTAAAGAATTCTAACGTGAAAAGTAGAGTAAAACTCATGTGTAAGTTATAAATTTTTTAACTACTTCCAAGAACGTAAGATTATTGTCCCTTGTGAACTCATAGAGAGTGAGAAACTTTTAATGATTAATGTATTTATAGAGTACAGTATCTGTGTAATATAATAACATTAAAAAGTCCTCATATCTTATACTTCTATTAGAAGAATCTTGGAAAGTCTATCGGCAATTATTTTTGCACTCTACTGTATATATATAATATACTACAAAATAAATTTTTATGCATCAATTCCTATTATTCAGGTATTCTTCTTTTATCTGTTTTCTGTCGTATTGTTTATACAGCATCAAAAGACATTCATAAACCAGCAATTAATTCATCTGGTCTATTCGTACAATATGGGATATGGCAAATGGTGGGTTTTATTATTGATATTACTTAATTAAAAAGTATAACAGTTTATCTAATTTAAAGTGTTTCACCAGCTATTATAAGTATCCTTATAATCATTAATTTGGATTTCGAATAAAAAGGATCAACGAAAAAGAAATTATACATATTTTTTGTTTTTGATATGATTTAATATTGTTGTTCACAGTTGTCTGTTCACTTAATTAAATATGTAGAATATTTTTGTCATTTTGATTTTTTATTTATTTTATTTTTAGTACAAATATAGTAGAAAAAAAAAGAAATAACGTTAAGTATCACGATTATTTACTCAGAGAATAACTTTTATATGACTTTTTTTCTTTTTGAAAATTTTGTTTCAAATCTAGATTATAATTATAAGTAAAATCAATTAATTCGAAGATGTAGTTTCATTTTTATTTTGTTCATTTGTTTTAGTTTCACCGTTCGTACTTTGAATATTAGTCTTAAAACAAAAAAATTAATTAACATAAATAAGTTAATTTTGTTAATTTGAAAACTATACTTTTTCATTCTCTTTAGACATTTTAGCAAACATTTTAGCATATAATTGTTTTTCTGTTTGATGATAAGCTTTTAATTTTTCTTGACATGTTTCAATATGTTGTTTTGCTACATCATTTAATGGATTTAATTTAAGAACTTCTTCGAAATCTTTTATAGCTTCTTCAAAACTTGACATAGACATTTGACTTTGTCCTCGACGAAAAAATGATTTTTCATTTTTAGGATCTAATTCAAGTGCTGCATCACAAGCACGAATACATTGAGCATGTTCACCTAATTTCAAATGACATAAAGCCATATTTGTTTGTGTTGTTAATTTTAACATATGAGCTTTATTTTTATCTTTTTCATCTTCATAATTTGGTGATTTAAGATATTCAGCAATAGTTTTATATTTTTTACAAGCAACACGATAATGACCATCCTAAAATAGAATGAAAAACAAAAAAACAAAAGACAAACATCACTCTATAGACATTTATTTTGAAGTAAAATATTCTATTCAACTTAAAATCTTACTTTAATTAATTCAGCAGCACGTTTTTTTAATTTTTCTGATTGTTCAAGTTTTTCTGCATCATTTATTGACCATTTATCTACACCCTATAAAAAACAAAAGGACAAGCATTGTTGTTTTTTTTCATGTTTTTCTTTGTGAACAAACTTTTTCAAAATCATGCAATGTAACTATATATTCTACATGAGCATTTTTTGGAATATTAAATTTTTCAAGACCAAATATTGCTTTTGATTTTAATTTTAATTGACTATGTTCACCTTTTGTCATTCGTGTTACAGCATATTCAAGACTGAAAAAAAAAAAACTCAATTAATTAATTAAATTCTTTAGAAGATTTTATTATTATAATTTTTGAAATTTACAAACCCGTCAGGAATATTTTTTAAGAAACCTTCGCCAACTGTAAATTTAACTTTTCGTTCATCGAATACTCGATTTTCATGGATACCTTTAAGAGATATTTCAACAACGCTATCATCACTTGGTTTAGCCCATCCTTCGCCTCTTGTCAATATTCGTCGTATAATACTTTGATCTTTTCCTTCACTTATATCATCACCTATAATTAGAAAATAGAAAAATTTTTCAGTTATTGTTGTTCTTTTCTTCAAATCTTACCGATAAAATCAAAAAGCTCAATTTCAAAAATTAATGTTGCATTTGATCCAATTTTATCTCCTGAACCCTGTTCGCCATAGGCATATTCAGGTTTACATATTAAACGACATATTTCTCCACGTTTCATTGTTGCTACACCAATATCCCATGCTTTAATAACTGTACCTTTACCAAGTTCGAATTCAAATTTTTGATTTCGATCTCGACTACTATCAAATTTAGTTCCATCAAGTAATGTACCAACATAATGCACAAATACTTTATCATTTGTTACTGGTTTTTCATCACCATAACCTTCTTTGATTATTTCTTTAAGAACACCTTTAAAAAAAAAACCAAAAGAAAATTTTAATTAATAAATAATTAAAAAAGCAAACCTCCATCCTTTGATGGTGAAATATCTTCGCCTTTAAGTTCAGCTTCAGTTACCATCGATGTATTAATACAATTAAATGTGATAATAATAAAAACTGTATGGTAAGAATCGTAAGAGTCTAGAACATTCCATTAGATGTCGTTAGAATAGAAAATTTGAATTATGTTCAATTTAATATTTCTTATTTTATTTTTGAAATAAATTATTTTTTCACTTTTTAATTTTTAAAATAATTTTTTGATTTGGAAAAAAAAACAAAAATCATATCATATGGTTGTCAAAGCAATGTATTCATGTATGGTATCGTTCGTTTTAGTCATATCAAATTTGATCGTATTTTAAGAAAAATAGAATGGCTACACAATATTTTGAGCATAAACTTGATCTAGGGAGTTTTTCGGAACAACCTCATTTTCAATTGATGGAATGGCATCCATCATTGAATATTCTAGCTGTAGCATCGATTACTGTTGGTACAAATATATTCTTCTATGGAGAAGATGTAAGTTGAAGTAATATTTTCTTATGTATTATCATTGAGTGTTATTTTTCTTGTAAAACTAAGGGTGAACAAGATGAAGCAGCTCGTGTACAACATACGGGTAATGCTTCTTGTATGGAATGGCATCCAGCTAAAAAAACTTTAGCGATTGGTTTTTCAAGTATGAAGAAAAATTTATTTTCTTTGAAAAACAAAGTATTGTATTTTTGTTAGATGGTGAATTGATGATATGGCATGGATCAAATCGTCGATTAGAAAGTGTTATTGTTCATAAAAGTTGTATAACAACATTAACAATAAATATGGATGGAACACGTTTATTATCAGCTGATCAAGTAATTTAGAAAAATATGTTTTTCATACAAATTAATGTTAAAAAACTTGAAGAAATTCTTGATAAAATTTTTTTTATCTAAGTTTTATTTTTACTTATTTCACAGAACGTTTTCTTAATCATATTCTAGGATGGTTTAATCATTCTTTGGAAAGCTGAGTCTTTAGCACAAATATCTCAACAAAGTGTAATATTGCAAGTTACTGTTCCTGGTGAATCAGTTACATACGTACTGAGTAAATCATCACCTTCAGGACGATCTGATCAGTAAGTGTACTAAGCTTTCTTTCTCTCTCGAATAGACTTTTTTTATTTTATTAAATATTTTTATTTTCAAGAGATTATCGAGATTTAGCTCGAGCAGCAGTTGAAGGTGATCAAGCTGCATTAGATCTGCTTGCTATGAGTACAAATCGACAACAATTTAATGAACCAGTCACTTTTTATGTTGGTACTGATAAAGGAAATGTTTATATGGTAACTGATAAATTACGAAAAATATGTTCGGCTGATGATGCCATTGCACGTCTTTTATATTCATATGATTATGATATGCTTATTGTTGTTACAAAAGGAAATATGATGACACAATATAATCTTCAACAATTACAAACACAATCTGAAGTTTTAATTCCTACACATTCTGTAAGATAATAAATTTACTAAAAGGAAAAAAAAATACAGAAAAATTTTTGTTATGATTAATATTTAAGGGTAAATTATCTGGTCGACCAACAGATTCAGATTTTACTTTAATTGGTACAACATTATTTGCTTATGTCACTGGTGAATCAACAATACGAATGATTGATCTTACTTCATCAGATAATCTTCTATTGAAAATAAATCCAGAAATGGGTTATGCTAATAATGAAGTTTTAATTTCTGTATCTTACAGTGCAATGAAAGGTATATCGTAGTGTATTTTTCTTTTTTCAATAAATTTGGTTTATTTATAAGGAATTATTGCTGCTGGTACTAATCGAGGAAATATTGCGTTTTGGATTTATAATCCAAATCGTCGTATAACAGATGTGGAAAAACGTTGGATTCTTCAACGAGCTAAACAAATTGCCACTGGTATACCTATTCGAAGTTTAAAAGTAAGAAATGAAAATTATTTTTTCCAAGATATATTCATAGAAATGTACTTTAGTATTGTCCACAACGAAATTGTCTTGCTGCTAATTTGATTTCACAATTATTTCTACTTACTGATGAAAATATGTCAGCAGCTTATCGAGATCAAGTAAATTATTAAATTGATGTTTCATTAAGCAAAATTCTTAATCTAAAAAAAAAAAATTTCTTTTATATTTAGCTTGCGGTTGTTCAACTTAGTCCAACAATTATTCATATAGCATTTTTTCGCTATAGTATTGTCAAAGAAGAAGAATTAGATATGCCATTTAGAAATTTATGTGTTTCTAAAGTTTGTATTCTATTTAAGAAAACTCTCTTTATCTAAAATCAAAACACATATCTATATGTATTCTTTTAGAATCATATTGCTATTTGGAATAAAAAACAAATTCGTATTTATGAACTTATTTGTGATGCATCAAAATCCGATGATGAAAAAGTTGTTCGAAATGAAAAAGGTTAATTTAAACGAATTTGAAATTATTAAATAAATGTTTTTTTTTATTTAAAGGTTGTTTTTCTTGTTCAGCATCGAATGTTATTCTTTACGATCAACTTTTATTTGTACAAGAAAATGGTCGTGTTAATGTTATGTCTTTTCAAGTAAAAGAAAATATTATTCTAAAATGATAACAAAGAAAAGAACGAACTTTCTCTTTTTATTGAAAAAAAAAAGGGAACATCTCGACAAACAATTGCATTTGCACAAAATGAAGGTGAAGTAAATACAATTAATTCAAATGGATCATTTCTTGTTGTTGGTTCAACCAAAGGCTATGTGAAAGTTTTTGATATATCTCGACGGTACGTATAAATGACTATGGCACTACACACACTAAAAAAAAGTCAATTTTCTCTAGAAAAATTACAATTGAAATAAAGGTATGAGAAAATAGCTCGAGGTCTAGTCTTTCATTTTAAATATACTTCTCTCATTCCGTACCTCAGAATTTCTTCAGGAGAATCATTACAACCATTTTTTTTTTGTTTCTAAAGGTATCCGAATTTGCAGAGTCTGTTATTGGAATTAAATTTTATTCTTATATAAAAGAAAGACGTCTATATATAGTTGACCATTCTTGAGAGCTTTTTGAGACATTGAACTTTTCATTTCTGTTTTCCCTCTTAAAAATTAAGAGTTTAAGAAAATTTTGAGTTGTCAAATGAAGTATTTTTGACCCTTGATTATTGAAAATCTCACTCAAATATTACAACATACGACTGGAAATTTCATCCGATTTGGATGCATCTGACTCATGATCGATTTTGAGAAGAGTGGGCATTGAATTCGATAAATAATTTTTTCTTTCTTATTTTTGTAGTGAATTACGACAAATTGGTAAAACATTAAATATAAATGCACACACACCATCAGTTGATTCAATACGTGAATTAGCAGTTAATTGTACAGGAACAAAAGTTACAATTCTAACATCACAGGTAACACTTATTTTTTTTTTTTTATAAAAAAGAAATTATCTTATTAATACTTATTTCTTATTATTTAATAGACAAATCTTAATCCAAGTAGTCGACTCTATGTATGGGATGTAGAAAAGGATGTTGTGACATGTTTTGATTTTAGTTCGGAGAAATTACCAGGTACTGAATATGGTTATATTAGACAAAAAGATGCTACAAAAAATACACCACAATATCGTCGTTATCCATCAAATATTCAATGGGATCCAGAAGATTCTCGATTGATGGCATTAGAAATTTATTTACATCAACAAAAACTTGATTTAAGTGCATCATTAAGTGGTGATGATAAAACTTATGATATATTGTTAACAAGTCGAGGAGTTGGAGATGGTGATTCAAGTATGGCAGATAATCATACAATTACAACACGAGAATCAATTGTAGCAAATCAAGAAGATACGGTAAAATATGCTTTATAGTAGAAATTCTTTAAATAATGTTTGATCTAAGAAATATTAAAAATATTTTTATTTAGACAAAAACATTCGATAACAAGTCTAATATTAGTTCGTCATTAATAAAGTATTATAAAAGAGAGTCATTTCTTGTTCAGAAATTTCTATATTTTAAAGTCATATTTGATTAGAAAGGATCGAGATTCAGTTGAAATCGTATGTTGCTTTTAGAAAATGATTTTTTTTTCTTTTCTTCTCACTAAAAAATATGAGCTTATATACAATGAAAAAATGATTACCTTGTGATTAAAAGCTACAAATGTGATTTAATAATATCAATACAAAAATTATTAACTTCTTGTAATAATATTTGTTGTTTTACTTTTTTTTTTAAGGCTGCATCATTAATCGTCAGTATGTTTTGCACATCAGATAATCAAATATTTCCAAAAGATGTTTTCCTACGAAATGTTTCTTATCGACAATTGATTGCTATTAAAATTCCATTTTATTTCTTTGTTACACGAGTAATTTAATTATTATTTTGTTTTTTTTTTTTTGAAATAATATTTACAAACAAAATAATCATTTTTAATCGATAGGATACACATTCGGACTTAGATCGACATATAATTAAATCTCATCCAACATTACCAACATCAAAAACTGATTCATCAGATACAATTGATGAAAATGTTTCAATGAAAAACTCACGTATTCGTATTCAACTTCCTAAACTTGATACATTAGATAGTAGTGGTCTTATTTCTCAAACACATAGTCATGATCAACGTTCAAATGGTTTTCTTTCAGATTCAGAACTTAGTGGTAAAAGAAAATCGAAAGAGAAAAAGCATTTGTTTTAGTATATAATGTTTGTTTTTTTTTCTTTGTAGAAAGTATAGTCTATTCATCTTATCTTACAGGAAAAACAATGGCAGATTTTATTGGTGTTAATGGTCTTGAAAAAAATATTATTGAAGCAATTATGAATTTTAGTTATAATTTAGTATTAGGAGATCTTGATGCTGCATTTAAAGCAATAAAAATTATTAAAAAGTAAGGAAATTTTTTTTTTTCTTTTTAATAGAATAAAAATTTAGTTTTTATTCTATCCAATTAATTTAGAGAAAGTGTCTGGGAAAATTTAGCTCGTATGTGTGTATTAAATCGACGTGCTGATGTAGCAAAAATTTGTCTTGGTAAAATGGGTCTATTTCGTGCTGCACGAGCTTTACGTGCAGTTGATCAAGATAATCCTGATACAAAAATAGCTATTTTAGCTATACATTTAAATATGAGAGTATGTTTAAACAATAATATTATTAAATAATATAATATTTGTCTTTGAAATAAAAACAAAAGGAAGAAGCAGAAAAAATTTTACTTCAATCAAAACAATATGATCTTCTTAATCAATTATATCAATCAACAAATGAATGGGAAAAATCTATTGATATATCAACACATTATGATCGAATACATTTACGTAATACATATTATAATTATGCTAAACATCTTGAAGAAAATAATCAATTAGAAAAAGCAATTGAATTGTAAATATAAGAATATTAATGTAGTTTTATTTATTTTAGAGAAAAATGATTCTTGTGTTTTATTTTGTCTTTAAATAGTTATGAAAAATCAGGAACACAAACTACTGAAGTACGACGAATGTTTCTTGAACGAAAAGATATTGCAGGATATAAAGCATATACAGCAAAACAAAATGATCCGTAAATTATTTTATTTTATATATTATTTAATTGTATTTAAAGAAATATTTTGATTAGAAAATTATTTCGTTGGTGGGGTCGTTATTTTGAAAGTCGAGGTAAAATGGAAGATGCACTTGGATGTTATCGAAAAGCCAATGATAATTTATCATTATGTCGATTGCTTTGTGAACAAGATCAACCAGCTAAGGTATAAGTCAGATTTGTTTTTTTTTAAACTTGATTAAATTATCTTTAAATTAATGAAAAAATTTATTTTAGGCTATTGAATTATGCTCAGATACAGGAAATAAAGCTGCTTGTTATCATATGGCAAGATATTTTGAAAAGAAAGGCGATTATAAACAAGCAATTTCTTATTTTCAACAAGCATCAGCTATTAGTAATGCTATGCGTCTTTGTCGAGTATGATTTTTGTTTTTTCAATTTTATTTTATTGAGTATTGTTTTACTAATATCATGAAAATATAATTATAAGATATGGACTCAATGAAATAAAAGTCATTGAAATCTGCATTTCACATTAATGTATTGTTTAGACGATGTCTGTTTTCGATGATCTCATTCTTCGAGAATTTTATTTTCAACAATGAGATACACAACTAGTTATTGTTTCTATTTATATAGGATCATCATTTGGATGAATATTTGGCTAATATTGCTGTACAAGGTACACCTGATGATATGCTTGAAGCAGCACGATACTTTCAAACTTTACCTTTACAAGAAGATCGTGCTATTTTACTCTATCATAAAGTATATTTTTTTGAAAGCAAAAAAAAAAAACTGATTAATGTAAGTTAATTGTATAATTAAGGCTGGATTAACTTCGAAAGCAATTGATTTGGCATTCAAACATGAACGATATTCAGCGTTAGCACAAATAGCTGATAGGTTTGTCATATAAAAAGAATAAATTCTATAAGATTAAGGTTATTTTTATCGTATTAGTGTTGGTAAGAATGTTGATCCAACACAAGTGACTCGAATGGCTGATTATTTTATGCAATTAAAACAATTTGATAAAGCTGTTGATTTACTTGCAGCGATTGATCGAGTTCGTTCTTTTTTTTTTTGTATTTTAATAATTCTTTGTTAATGTCTTATTAATAATCAAAATAAATAGGTTGATGAAGCAGCAGATTTAGCAATTCGAAATGAAATTCCATTAACAGAAGAATTACTTGAACGATTAAGTCCTGCTAAACGTAAGTCATTTTTTTCTTCTTAAAATCTTATCCCTTTAATTATTTGATATACGTATATATTTTTTTTGTTTAGCTACTAACGAAGAAGATATGCCTAAATATCAAGCTATTTGTGAAAAATTAGGTGATCTAGCTGTTAGTCAAGGAGCATATGCTGGTGCCGCAAAGAAATATCTCGATGCTGGCAATAAGATTAAAGTATGTTACTGTGCTTTGATAATCTTCAAAAAAACGAAAAACAAATTCTAATAATCTTTTATTTTTGTTTTTAGTCAATGCGTGCATTGATACATTCTGGTGATGTTGAACGTATAACTATGTTTGCAAGTGTAGCACGTAATCGTGAAGTTTATTTACTTGCTGCTGATTATTTGAAAACATTGGATTGGAAAAAATATCCAGATGCATTACAAAATATAATGAATTTTTATAAAAAAGCAAGAGCATATGAAAAACTTGCTCAATTTTATGATATGTGTGCACAAGTATGATTTGAAAATTTTGCAGAAAAAAAAAATTTAAAATATATTTTAACTTTTCTTTTTGTTGTTAGATTGAAATTGAAGAATATCGAGATTACAATAAAGCATTAGGTAAGACAACGAATAGAAAATGTAATGTTTTGTTTTTATTGATAATATGTATTTATTTATTCATCTAGAGGCATTAATGGAAGCATATAAAACATTGAGAGATAATGGTGAAAATACATTTACAAAAGATGAAACATTACAAGAACTTGAACTCAAATGCCGAAATATAAAACGATTTATTGATGCTAGAGAGTAAGAAAATTAATCTAATTCATAACAATAGTTAAGAGAAATTATCGGGATTTATTTAAATCATCGTAGTTATCTATTAATATATGTATGTAAAACATTCTTAACTTTACCAAAAGAGAATCATTGTTTTCAATGTTTCCATGTGATGAAAAAATATAGAAAGGGATTTATAGAAAAATGTCGAAGAAATATATCTCGAAAGTTTTTAATGATTAAAATATTATATCTTCATTATTGTCTCTTAAATATTTAATATATTTGATCATAATCTTTTGTAGTCGATACCTCAATGATCCCGAAACAGGTTCTCGTGAATTGGCTAGTTTATTAACAGATCAAAAAATATTTATCGGTGTTCATCCAGGTGATGTTTATGGAATGTTAATCGATCATTTTGGACGACAAGAAAAATATAAACAAGTAAAATTAAATATAGAATTTTTTCATTGGTTTTTTTTTGTTCAAACAGGCTGGAATGTTACTCGATGAATTACAAGAACATATTCCTGAACGTTATTTTTCTCATTATATTAATCCAAATTTACTTTCGGCTATTTATGCTGCAACCGGACGTAAAATGGCTCCACCAGATCAACCATCAGAGAGTATGACGTATAATAATGATGACCATGAAGAAAAACTAGTAACTGATGATTATCAAAATGATCGACGACGAAAACAACAACAACAAGGAACTTTAGGCAAAAGTCATATCTATGCAGAAGAAATTGATGACAATATTGATTATGGAGCTGTTGATGACTGAAACCAACATTTTTTTGTACAGTATTTTGTTTTTGTATGAGAAAAAATTAGCCTTTTTAAAAAAGAAAATCTTCTACACTGCTTGTTACTTTGCAAAAATAAAGTGATGTCGATCAAATGGAACTATTTTCGAACTATTTTTCCCTTTATTGAAGGAGGGAGTTATACGAAACAATATAAATTTGTGTATATGTTTGCTTGCACTTGGTAGTCATGTGTTTACATGTCTTTGCATTACTTCAAGATTACTATTCGAGTTGATGGCTTCTTGTTTCAGTAACATCATTCAATCAGATTTTTTATGGTTGTGTCACACACAATCAGTTTTTTTGAGACTGAGATTTCAGCTTCTGCTTTTAGCCAGTCTTCTGTTTCGTCTAATCAATTTCTCGTCGCAAACTTTCATCGATTCATATATATCTCAAGTATAGCGTGTGAGTGGGTAGATGTGTGTGACTTGTAAGTGTGAGTATTGGTGTCATTATATAGATATTCTCCGTTCCCACACTCACGCACATTAAGTGAGCATACTAGCCGGTCATCTCTTGACCCACATTACAATGCATTTCACCCCAGAGTGATGTAATCAAGACAACCTTTCTAAACTTCTTCTATTTTAATCAACTCCTACATACAACATTAATATTTATTTCACAATGGATGATATTTAATAGCTCCGCATAAGCCATAAAAAGTAACAGCAAATATTTTTGAAATTTAATATTTATTAATTATGTTGATAGATGAGAAAAGGATATTTCGAAAACAGGTTTTACTTGGTAGTTGTAAATGGTGGCAAAGACAAGTCTCGATAATTTTATGAAAAAATTCAATCAATTTGCTTCCTAACAGCTTCAAATATTCCATAAAAATCGATCAATTAAACGAACAGAACCCAATGCGCAGCCACGAAAACTTATAAAAAGGATTGTCTTACAGTTAATTTCGATTAGCATGACAAACAACATGGAAGCTATCTATCAATATTTGAATAAAAGAGCTTTCATTGATTTTTAACGAGATTTGGTAACATGATTGGATTGACTCCGATTTCAGCAAAAATAGAAGTTGTCAACATATGATTAATGTATGGAAGACTATTTAGAGCTGAATTCATGAAGAAAAAGTATTTATTCCTATTAATCATGCAGCAACTCAACCTTCTTTGTCTTATCATAGTTCTTCTAACAAGTTCGATCAAAGCTTCTCATTATCGGTAAGTTTCAACGGTTTTTCCTCACATTCTACTGATATGCATAAACATCTAAAGAGGTGGCTCTGTATCATGGGCAATACGAGAAATTCCAACTAATATTACTACAAATCAGCAAGAATTAGTTGTACGTATCACACAACGACATTCATGGCGGCGTTCATATGGAAATAATCATTTTTGTGACAACAAGACCATTGCTTCGTCTGGTTTGATTGGTGAAGGTGAACTCGTTAGTTCCGAGGGCAAACAAAAAAACTTATCAGCTATGGTACGATGTACCGATTTTAGTGAACAATTCGATGATAGAGTGGGGAAATCTCAACGTTAGTCACACTTCCAATAAACAAAGAGATCGAGTATTCTTACCAGGGTTGTTGCTGGATCAATTTGTTACCACCTAATACTGATACAGATAAATATGCGAAAAGATGGTATTTGAGGAATTTTCAATCGCCTAATATATCTAATATGAATATCGACTCTACCCATAGACAAGGAATCTGATTATTTCGAATAGATTATTCTTGAAGGATAAATAGTTTGATAATCATCCGAATCTTTGTCGTCGTTATTTTTCTTGCGATATAATTTAAGACTCATTAACAATTATCTTTTACAAAATAGTACAGTCAAAGGTAGGTTATGTTAGGTCCGTATTCGATCTTTTTTATCGTTGATTCGACTAGAAACATGTTCGAAGACTACTGCAGTTTCATATATTCAGAATGTGAAAAACTGTGAATAGTTTTGTTAGCACATGTTCCTCGGTTATTCGGCTCAATAGTTACCATTGGTTTGAAATTATCCTATGAGGGGAAAAACAAATATTTCGAGTTTTTCTTGGTTCATAGAAAGAATGATGCCGATGTAACATTTGATCTTCACAAACCTAAATTCAGCTTCAGATAACTTCATTCTGAAGATTTTTCTTTTCTGTCTCTATAGAAATAATTTAGATTGAATGAAGACATAGTGACAACTTTTTTGCCTTCAAGTCCTTCTTTCATGTAACATTAAATTACTATTTTCAACCTGATAAGACTATACACCCTGTACTTCACATAGGAATGCAAACTACATCAATGAAGCCCGACAGTCACTGGTAAAAAGTCTAATGTAAAAGATGACAAGATCTCCAAGGATCTATCACGTTTTGGAATTATGTTTTGATCTAGAACAAGGTCACATTGTACCGAAAAGAAGAGAGTCTGTAGAAATATTTCGAATACAAACTTATAATGGTTATTTTGACAGTGTTCAGCACGAAGAATCTTTAATAACCATTACAGTACTTATAGAGCAGTGAAGCAAAAACTAGAATAATTATTTGTACACCGATGAAATACAACTAGAGTTCGGCTAAAATTTTTCCTATCATTTTATGTCATCACTGCCGATGTTTAGAATGAACTTGTAGCTGTAGCATTTTATTACTTCAGTTGCTTTTTAGGTAAAAATGTTTCAAATTCATTTTATTCCATGTTGTTTCTCGTATTGGTCTTGAATATTATTACATTGTAAGTTTTTTCAGAGTTGAGATGGTCACTAAAGCTTGTCATCAACACAAATCGACGTCGTAACGGAAAGTAAGTTGCACTAACTCAATTTATATTCTATCATTTTTTGCTTTCACAACAGATTGAACAACTCACCCATATCAGCCATGAATCCTATTACAGAAGTTCAAATTGGCAAAATACATATCATTCGGATTCCGATGGCCGATAGTGATGGCGATCCCTTGCGATGCCGATGGGGTCGAAAAGAAAATCAAGAATGCGGCAGCATCTGTTCTCCAAAAGGTCTTCTCACACCAGATCCATGCGAATTAACTTACAATGCCACTCGACTTGGCTATGCAGCTGTTGCTCTGGTCATTGAAGATTTTGACTCCAACAACAAAGTACTTTCATCTATTCCACTTCAGTTTCTTATTCGCATTGTCAATTAAACTGTCAGCCAAAATAATTCAACCAGTTGCAGTCGACTACCTGTTTATGTTGGTAACCGACCACAAGGTGCTTGTATCGGAGTCAAATCAAACTCGTCAGTGACTGAACAAGTTCAATTTCGTATTCCATGTCCAAATACAAGTACTACTTTAGCCAACATTCTTACAGTGTCACCACCGGGCATGATTAGAGGACCCATTATACGAGACTCATCTGATCTCAATCTTTACTCGATGGAAATTCGATGGACACCTGAATCTGATCAATATGGTGTCCATCAACTATGTTTAACACCAGTCGACTCTCAACAACAAGCAGGTTCACAAGTTTGTCTCGTATTTCAAGTCGATACTGATCCACCTCGATTTGTTCGTATGCATCCAACTGGAATCGTACCTGATAATCAATCAACATGGATAATTGAAGTTGATCGAGACATAGCTCCGCCACGACGATCAATCGGTGTTAATATTCGCTTTTTCAAACGATCAAATAACCAAGAAGTATACCGTGTTGATGTTACTTCACCTTCTGTTGTCTGTTATGCACCACGAAGAATTGCATTTTACACATTTGGCTATATCTGGAGCAAAGTAAGTGAACTCTAGTCAGAAGATATACACAAGCATAATAGTACCATTTATACATAATTATCATAGTTACTTTGCCTTTGAAGTGAATGTTGTTTATTTTGATAGACAACTAGTAGATTTCTAGATATTTCCTTTATTATCATTCGTAAAAACGTTTTGTATTTTTTGATATTTTAAATTGATAAAGTGTCAAAGTTTATTAAAATAGGGTGAAGAATATTATATTCTATTGGATAGTGGAGTGGCCACTATTAATGAATCATGTGGCATTGAGTCGGCACCTGTTACTGATAAGAATGTTTGGACATTTCAAATACCAACACAGACAACTATTTTGCCAAGTACAACCACAAGTAATTCGTATCTGATTACAACTGAAAAAGGAACTACAATAATTGCAGAGAAAACAGTACAAAGTACGATGATAGCCACACCGAAAACAGTACAAAGTACAGTGACAACCACACAGATCACGTCAAAAAGTCCTACTGCAACTATGCAAACAATAACATCGAGCGCATCTCCTATTGCAGCATGCCATCAATGGTTTCCATTCAACACTATTTTGAATCTGAGTACAAATGTCGAGCATCCAACATTTACATTCTGTTTCAGTGTCAATACAATTTTTGCTGATGTTACCATAGCAGCCAATACATGGGTTCCATGTTCGAGTTGGAAAAACTCGGGTGCTAGTGATCCTCTGATTGAACTTCATTCAGAAAATGTCAAACAACTTCTAGCCAAAAATGACGATGGAAATAGTATTCCATCAATAAATTGCTATGCTTCTGTATTAAGCTATCGTCTTCCAAGAGGCGATTATCGTGTAGTTATCAGAAATCCGAAATGTGCATATGGATACTGTGAATTCCGCTTTTTAGCTGAGGTACCATTTGCACGGATAGATAACTCCACATAATATGTTTTATTAAGTGACAGAAAAGATTGTTTTTTTGCTTAAATATACTGTGCTATGAAACAACTTATTTTTTTGTCAATCTTATAATAAAAGCATACTCAATCCAGAATTGACCATTACCAAACTGGTACGAGAAAAAAAGATTGAGAAAAATAAAGTTAATGGAATACGAAACGCATAAACTGGGGGGTTTATATGTCATAACAGAAAACTTCGTGTCTGCGTGTGTGGGTACTTGTTTCCAAATGTACTTGTTCTTTTAATAATGATGGTCTAGCATTTTATTCAGGACTTGTTTCCAGTTGTGAAAAACAAAGAAGTTTAATTGTAGCCCGATGTCAACTAGATAAGTTGCAAAGCTTCATCGTGCAATGATGAATTATCGCTTCGGTTTTCATCTGAATTTCTTTCCTTATTTCATGAAATTAAATCATACCTAACCCATCACGTTTACAATGTGAAGAAAAATCCCATCGAACAATTTTCTTTTTCTTCATTGGATTCTTATTTTCCTTGGCTTTTCATCAAAAATAGATGCAAAAGCGTCTATTTTCATTGCATCTGGCCATCGTTCGCCATCGTTTTCGAGAGAAAACTTATGGATGGAAAAATAATCAAATAAGATATTTTTATTATTCAGGTGTTTAGTATCGGTCTTAGTAATTCAATAAGAACTTCAAGGATTTGTAATACTGCATAGTGATCAATAGATTCATTGAAACGAATGATCGGCAAGAAGTATTCAGTCATCTTTCAATATTGTTGATGAATTCAGACATGAGTTATTTTCTCAATTACCATCAATCCTTCTCCAGGAACTACATAAAAAAAGATGAAAGACATCAGACTAATAATCAAATGAGACAAATTTTGCATTGATTCACAATATGATCTGACATATAATTTAATGATAGAAAAAAACGTTTTCATAACTTTCTGACGAATATTCGTCAAGCTATCCCCACACTATTGTCTTTCACATCTACAACAAAAATCGTTAATATGAGATCTCTTCTGTTCTTCAAAAGTGTCAACATTTACAAATGGCGTATTCCTCTGGTATTGGTAAGTTTAATACTTTGGTACGACAGAATTCATTGTTTTCAAATGACGGAAAATAATAAAATGTTTTCAATTTCCTGACTAGTTACAAAACATTGTTTACTACATATCGGTAATTCCAGTGGTTCAACAAATTAACGTTCAAATAATTTTTAACATATGCTACTTTGGCAAATGAATTTCAGAAATGAAGAAATTCTCAAAGATGAATACTGAATACTTCAACTTGATGCCAACTTAGAACACCTATAAAATGTTAAAATATTTGAAACAGAGTGTCTGATAGAAGTTGACTGAAAATCATTGTATTCTATTTGATTCATGATGATCTTCTGGTCCATAAGAGATAATTTTGTTCCAAACAATTGTATTATTCGATCTCTCCTTCAAAATTACGATAACTCTGTAAAAGCAATGCCAATTTTAAGAAACCATCAACTTCCATTCATGTTGAACTTTTTTACTCGGTTATTTTTATTGTCACTCAAATAAAGATTGCTCTCTTGATCAAATGACAAATCGATGGAATAAGAGAATTGATTTGATTGAGTTTCTTGACTTTTTCCACCAACAAAGACACTTCCCTGGATGGTTTCTCGAAACTAAGGGTGGGAGTGTGGACGAAAAGAAGGTCCACACCACCCACACTCACCCTATCCACACCCACACCCATAATTATTAGGTCTTCGACGTATTGAGGTTGAAAACGAGATGGATGGATCAATAAAACTTGATCGAGAACAGACCAACCGATGAGTCCTATTTCACTGTATTGGATGAGTCGGAATGAGAATGGATAGACAGCGGGGGGATGTAAGAGATGAAGGTCTTCTCTTTACTCACTCTTAGCCACAGTTCACTTATTCGTTTTCAGTATTTTTAAACGACCTTCTTTAATCACTCGGAGAAAGATCAGAATCTGTTGTGTTCACAAATCTTGACTACAGGCTTCAATGCATATGCTGGTTGCAGTCTTCATCCGAATTCCAATTAACCTTACTTGATTTTCTCTCAGGTTTCTGAGCTAGGTGATTAATCGAATGATCTGAATCGCAGAAGTAGCTATGTTAAACCGGTTTCTGATGTAAGTCTGAGTGTGTTTGTTGATGTAGGCGTCGGTAGGTCTCTTGTTTCAGCACACCTACACTCTTTTAGGATAGTGTTTCTGAAGATTCCTTCTGCTAAAAACTAATTGAAGATATTGAATGACGATTTCCATCAGAACGATACTATTATTAAGCACATCAAATCTCATCAATATCACAGTTTCGAAAGGGGCTAATACATGAAATGTACGAGAATATTTAAGTATCGATCAAAGATGTCAACCACTTCGTTTTCATGGCAAATCATTTCTTTCAAATGATACTGACCTGATGTGTGATTAATTATTGTTGGGAACACTATGTACTACATAGCAAAGTGAACTTTATGTTAAAATATATATTCTTCAATGAGATGATGAGTGAGTGTGGATTCTTACTTCATCCATAACGACTCTGGAATATTTGCTTCTTTCTTTTGGTTCTTCTCTCTTCTGCATAAGCTGAAAACAGCTATGTTAATATGTCTTCTCATGTTTGTACAAATTGCAACAAAATCTAGTTTCTTCAGACGACAGAACTACTATAATGTTTCTACACATACAAGAAGATAATACTGTCATTTTTCGCGCTGAGTGACACGATGCACGGTCATTCAACACAACACCACAGTGAGCATTTGCACTCAGAGGTGTGCTGCAACACGTGACTATGTATAACGGCTTCTCTTGCATACGATAAAACAGATTGATCATGTTTCAAATGCTTTAATATCCCAACGATTGTCCTGTGAACTTTTTCTTTATCAAGTTTCACAATATCAAAAGATGGAAGAAATTTTTGTTGCATGTCAAAACATGGATCAATGAGTATTATTTATCGATTAAGCGCTATGAAGGAGGATAGTTGACATGATGCATCCACAAAAAGTAATCTTGAACTATCTAGACCAGCAATATATTAAAGAGCGACAACTGTTATGTGAATATTTTTCTTATTTATATAATAATAATTAGTATTACTTTTCTATTCTCCTTGTTCTATTATTGATGCTATTGAATATATCGATACTCGGCTTAAATTGCCTAAAAAATGATATTTGATTGTTCATTTGTTGATGAAAGATTAAATATTTGTCTATTTCTTTCAATCGTATAAAAATAATAACAAAGTAACAGGTGGTATGAGAGACAAGCTTCGAACAATGGTCGTATTTTCTTTTATTTGTGTTTTAATCCACCTGTATGATTATATTTCATACACTTAAGCCCTTGCTTGATAGAAGCGAATATCTTAGAGTTAAGAAAAAAATATAGAAGTTATATTTGACTGAATACCAATATATCGAACCCTACTGATCATTGGTGATGAATCAGAAAAGAATATTCTTATTTATATTGTGCATAATTCACGGTGGTGTACATGGAATACTTGATCCAAGTGGGTTGAGAGCATATGCTAGCATTGGTGGATTGACATTTGGCACAGCCTCCAACATAGCACATCTACGAAAGAATGTTAATAATGGTCAATTCAACCAGTATGTTAAGAAGAATTATCATCTCATCGAATCGAAAAATGATTTGAAACCTATTAAACTATGGCGTGGTGAAAACCATTACGATTGGGTTGACTCCGATTGGCTATTAGGGGCTACACCACAATCGACAGAATGGGCTCAACAGAATGCTATGGAAATTCGAGGGCACACTTTGGTATGGGCTAATGATAAAAGAATTCCGACTTGGCTATTACAACAAGAATCTTCGATATCACCCGTAAAAGTCAAGTCGTTGTTGAGTGATTATATTCATGCTGTTCTCGGTCGTTATCAAGGCAAGATCACATCGTTGGATGTGATCAATGAAGCTGTCGATGACGCGCAAAATAATACTCATCCATTTAAACTACGAAATTGTTTTTGGTACAGAAAAGATTTGATGAGGCTTTCATTTCTTTTTGCTCATCAAGCTGATCCACAGGCACAACTATACTATAATGATTACAATATTGAATGGTACGGGATGAAATCAAACAATGTTCTTCAACTACTGACATGGGTGAGATCACAAGGAGCCACTGTTCATGGAGTGGGTGTTTCAACTACAGTTCGTCCTCAAGATTCTTATTATCAAAGTGCTCAAAGATTCATTGACAATGGATTTGATATAATGATCACAGAATTTGACGTATCTATGCTAATGAATGGTAGTGTGCCTCAAGATCTAAATGATCTACAAAAACAAGCATCAGTATATCGTGCTCTTGTCAAATATGCTCTTCACTTTTATTCAAAATGCCGTGCACTAACCACCTGGGGGTTTACAGATCGTTATAGTTAGATTCCATCGTATTCAAATTATACGAAAGGAGCAGCTCTGCCAGCCGACTCAAACTATCAACCAAAACCAGCCTAGTGGCACAGGCAAGAAGAACTGACACGTGTCCTTCCCGATGAAGTCTATCGATTGATGCCACAGTCCCAGACACACAAAAGTCTTGATACTTATGAAAAGGAAAATCTTGACGAAGTTCATGTTTATAATGTAGAAGAAAGTAAGCTCAATCAAATGTGGAATGTTACTTGGCTCGGTGATGGTTCCTATCGTTTAACACCACAGAGTCATCTACAATTTGCTCTTGATGTTTATCAAGAAAATACAACATTAGGCGTAGTTAAAGTAAGTCATTGGTATAGCGAAAACAATCAGCGATGGATTCTTTCTCCTGTCGCAACCAACACGTTCCGTGTTGCACCACGTACAGTTTGGTGGCGAGCACTGACGGTTGATGGAATACCGAACGTCTTTATCCGCGATTATATAAACAGTATTGATCAACATTGGATTCTCATCAAAATCTAGAAGAATTCTATGCTTTGATTTCTAAATAATTAAAGGCACTCTTCTTCGAATCATGAATCTATCAAATTTACTGATCTAGAAATTGTGCCATAAGCTTCATTGTCAGATTTAATTGCGCTAAACCTATGAGATCTCTATTGAATACCGAATCAAACAACTTCGTTATGCAAGTGAACAAAAGTTGGCAGAGCGAAATAGAAAAAAAATTCAACAGGACGCATTGCTCCTCTTGCCAAGTTTTGATCTGGAACGAAAGAATACTAAATATGTTTTCATTCATTAATGTTGAAATGTAGTGTCGTGTTTTCTTTATTTGATATGTCTTAAAATAACTCACTTTTAACCAACATCAAGTAACACGTTTATTAGACACGAGAAAAGATTTTGCCCAGCGAATACACACCACTTTTGCTTCTGTAAAACACTATCTTACAGGAGTTTTAAAATGTAGAGGTAGAAGTTTGAACTCATTCCTCGTCCACAGACTGTGACAGATATTGGTACTAAACTGAAGTATACTGCCAAATAATTGAAAAACACAACGGAACTTAAGAAATCTCTCTTCATACTTTCGATCACTCATTGTAGAAATATATAATAATTCAAATCCTGAAACATTGTAGCCGAATATCTTGTTTTAAAATATAAGAAGCTTCACTGTGTTTCATCTTTTAATCCTTGAGGATGAGGACCTTCTCTTCAGCTATACTCTCAGACCTTCATCTACCTATGACATGCTCGATCATTGCAGCGCATTTTGATGACATATTCAACGTCAGTGTAAAAGAAACATCGTTCAGCATCGAAAGGTTTTTAACAATATTAAAACGCAATGACCCAATCCATCTCAATCGGTCTATCTTTACTGTTAAAATCGATATTACAGTACTTAAAATAGTAGTATGTACAGAAATTTCTGTTTTCATCTCATACACTCTACAAAATTTATTATTCTACTTGACTCGATGTTTAGTGAATCATTGAAATACCGACTCTGTCGAAGCATGCGCTTTTTGTGCTTTTATTCATATCCATCAACAAAAAAAGTAGAATGAACGCAATCATTCTAGTCAAAAACACATAAATTTATGCAATCCACAATTTTCAACAATAATGCCAACCTTTCATATTTCTACCATAAATTTCAGGGATGAGTTATCAACAACAACCGTGTTTTATATTGCATTTTTATCATCTTATAGGTTCTTAAAAGAACAAAACATGTCACAAGATGCAACGTTAAAAGTTCTACATGTTGTAAAGGACAGTCTATTTTATAGTTAAACTTTTTATGTTCAAAATAAATAAAATTCTGAGCAAGCAAATGTGGACGTTGTGAAAATGGTAATTGATTAGTACACAGTGAATTTCTTTTCGTATTTTATCAATCAATGAATAACACTTTTAAACTTTATGCCATCTTAATGACAGATGAAATCGTCACATAGAAGCTGTTTACCTTCAGATTGTGTATGGAGAAGGATAGCTTGAATGTATAGTTAGAGATGTCAGAAACTTTTAAGATGCATCTAATCCCACCATAATTCTTTTTGGATGCCTAGCCGTTCGTTTTGCAGCATAAGTACATTCTAATGAGAAATATTTTCGTCAGTGCATAGAATAGTCTTTTAACCAATCAGCTAAAAAAAAGCGACTTGATTGTTTACCAAAAAGAATCATTTTCTTAGGTTCGAAAACTAGATCGCCTAGAATTTTCTTCATTTTAAAAACAAAGATTGTAACTGTAACATTAACTATCCTTTGTAAGATACAGAACTTTTCACATTGCATCATGTGATATGTGTTGTTCAATGAAAGACAATCTAGAAGAAGTGTTGAAGTATAAAGGTAGAAATGTGGACTTCAGTCCTATACATCGTGTTAGATTGTAGTCAGCTATCATAGCAGAATGTAGCAGACATTACTGATATACGATCGCAGACTGTTTATCGACGAGTTCTAGTTATGAAATATGAGCTACATACTTTTTATATTTCTGAAGGATTAAATAAAAGGATGTGGAAGAAATGTGTCCCAAAACAGATAGAATAAAACAATTTCTCTGTGATTAACTACAGCATTTACATTGTGTTTAGCATTTAAACCTCATAGAGACTGCGCTAACAGCTTTCATCTAGTGATCCTATTATAAAATGACTTGAACAAGTCTATCAGTGGTTTCGCTGTAGAATAATGAATGAATGAGTCATTTGTATCAGCAAGTATATCAAACTATTCATTCCTTAATAGAATTTAACGTAGAATAGATTCAGTTTCAAGAAAAACGTCTGAGAAACTTTTACTCTGTTATGTTCTCATTCAAATAACTTTTTTTTATAATTGCATACTTTTTAAGCAGCTTATGCCATAGCGATTCTGATAGAAACCTCAGCTGATGGAAACCCACATCAATATAACGGTGCTTCAGTGAACGTATTTGCGAGCTGTCTTGGAACAGTTTACTCGAGCTCTACTCCCATATTCTCAAAATGATTAATCAATACATCGATTAAAAGTAGTTTTAACTCTTATAAGATTCATATGATCTATTAATAGCATTTATATATATTATTAATATTTTCATTCATGTGAACATATTTTTGTAAAGATAAACTTCTTCATCTCTCTCCAACTTCGTGAGTGTTTATTATATCTTCAAACTCAACGAACTACTTAGTTAAAGAAGAGTTAGTCGAAATATACCCACCCAACATGAAACATAATGAAGAAATATTCTTAATAGATGGCTGGATTTATTCTAAACTTAAGAACTTGAATTCGATAAATTGTTTTTGTATGAGCTTTTTGAAATGGATTCATCAAGCAGAAGAATCCTCGCTAGGTGTAGAATCACAGGATGAATACTGTATAAGTCTGATCAAAATTAAAAAAATACTTTATTGTGGCCAGCAAGCAAGAATGTAAAGATCAAAAGCAATAGAGCGTTTTTCATTCTTTACATACAGAATTGTTTTGCAGTAGTTGTGCAGACAGTGAATCAAAAGTCAATCATCGTGATCATCTATCATATGTTCATTGACATGTTGATGCCGATCAGAGCGTGTCAAGTTCAATGGAAATATCATAAAACATATAGGACATTTATCATTGGAATCATCGGTATTCTTGTCTTGTTTTTTCGAATCATTCTTTGTGCCTGTCCGTTGACTATCTTCCCTTTTTGATTGTGTCTCTAATGTTTGTCGATTGCTAAAAAGATGCTGAAAGCATTACAACAAGGTAATGTTTGAATGTATATACGTACTTTGTTGGTTTTGAAGACGAAGCTATTGAGTTAGGTGATAAGCTTGTACTATTACCGCTGTTGTTTTCTGTTTTCTTATCATTATCTTTACAACGTCGTCTTCGACGTCTGGCATTTTCCTCTGTAGTCGTGTTCATCTCTTCTAATTTCATTCTTTCTTTTTGTTCTTCCATGTCGATCACTTCTGGATATTTCATTTCCATTTTAAGATACTCAAGTTTAGCTACTTGAAACTCTAATACTTGACATGCATCACGTAATTCCTTAAATAGTTCTAGTTGTTGTGCACTATGATAAGCATTAGCTGTTTCAACGTTTTCTTTATATTTTTTGTCAAAAGTACGTCGTAAACGATCATAAGTATCATTAAGCAGAACTTTTTGTTTATCTGCATATTTTGTAATGCTTTTTTCCCATTGAAGCCTCCATTGATCTATCTCCTCAATTGTTGATCGTCGCTTCTCATCCAAAGTTACCCAATGTTGATGGAATATATTGTGAATTTCAACAATGTACTTGTTGGTGCAAGATGACCAAGTATGAAGTGGAGCTGAGAAGTTACTTGTCATATAATGAAAAATCTGTAAAATATTACAAATTCTGTTGTGCATATATAAATCTCAAAGAACATTACTGAAAGTTTCATGTTTATATCAATTTGCCTGTCATGAAATTATTCGTCACTTATTTGTTCACATGGCCAAAAAACTACTTACTCAAACGAGTATTAAAAAAATTCAAAAAAGAAATTCAGCCACTCAAAGAATATGTTGACAAACAAATAGGTAGTTGAAAGAACAGAAATGAAAATTACGATAGAGAGTTTTTTTTTATTCTTTATTCACACGTGTTTTATAGAAGTTGCAAATCAAGATTGCTATTTAGGGTAGATGACGAACGATAATTTAACTATTTTTTTTTCGATCATCCCGAATATTTTCATAAATAATTGTCTATGAAGAACATATTCATCCAGATGATGAGAAACTATCAAAGTGAACTTTCTGGAGTATGATTGGTATTCACTATACCAAAAACCCACATCTAATATCAAAAAAGATCAATATCAATGTCGTTAAAATTAAAGTCATGAACAACAACAGCTTCTACAGTAAGTTTTACAATGAAAAAATTGTGTAGAAAATTTAAATAATGTTACTGATAAATAGTAGTCATAACTGAATAAATTTGTACGGTAATATGTAAATCATAAAGCAACACTTTCTTTCACGGCAATAAACATGCATAAACCGATGACTAAGTTAATGAGCAATACATTTCATTGGTATATTCATACATGTAGACAAAAAGAAAAGTTTCAATGACATTGAGTCATGGCGTTTTCCAATTTAGCTTAGAATTTTAAACTAACATTTAGATAGAATAATGAAAGCAAACATTAGCCACTTCACGTGATGTAGATAGACACTTTTTGAACATAATAAAGATTGAATTCTTTTTGTTAGTAGTATTATTTACTGTTGTTTATACATATTTAACTGAAATAGTCTGTATTTATAGTTATCTTCAATATTTTAAACTCGATCCTTATTTGAATGACTGAAAGATATAGAATTTTTAAAATCATAGGTGACAACAATATGATACACAAGTGAATAGAAATCATATTCATGTGATTGACAACTTAAATTATGAATCTATCGATGACTAAAGTGAAAGGATTTGAAAATGGTTTTCTTTTCATGCAATAAATTTTCGCATTTGTAATAGAAGTAGTTTACTTTGATGGGTAAGACCACAACTGTTGTAAAAATGAATTATTTAAATAATTTGAACAAACTTTATTTGGTAATATTTCATTTTAAAATAAACAATTATACAAACAAGTATTAATAGGACTTTCCTTGTTTCAGTCATAAAAAACCTGTTAGAAGATTGATATCAACAACGGACATCTATGCTATTATCATCTGTGATATGTTCATTGACATGTTGATACCGATCTTGACGTGACATGTTCGATGGAAATATCATAAAACATATAGGACATTTATTATTCAAATCATCACCGTTCGCAGCTCCATTTGTCGAATAATTGTTATCATCAGGTGGCCTATCATTAACATTTGCGGATGAGAACATCCGTGGTCCTTTACTGAAACAAAGAAGATTGAAAACCATATAAAAGAAAAATATTTACATGTATAAATTTACTGTGTTTCATTTGACATTGTCAATATTGATTGGGCATATGCTGTTGTAGTATCATTTTCATTGCTTTCCCTTATGTGAAAATTTTCGTCTGTTGATCTTGTTCGATTGTTTTTAAATTCATTTGCCTGTGCTCTAGTCATATCTTGCTTTTTTCTTTGTATTTGCTCTTCTATAGCTATCACTTTAGGACGTTGTTGTTGAATAACAACATACTCAAGTTGCGTCACTTGAAAGTCCAACGATCGACATGCATTATATAGTTCATCACATAACTCCTTCTGTTTTGAACTGTGATAAACTTTTGCTAGTTCAAGGTTCTCTACACGTTTCTCATCGAAAATACGGCGTTGATGATCGTAATCAGCTTTGAGAATACGAATTTGTTCATCCGCATAAGATTTGATTTCTTGAATACTTTGAGAGCGCCAACTACTGATTTTCTCAATATCTTTATCCATTTGATTCTTCAGGTTCTCCCAATGCTGATAGAATATCTTGCGAATTTCGTTCTCTTCTTTACTACTAGTACGACTAGATCGACACGGCTCAGCCGAAAAATCGCTCATAGTTTAATAAAAATCTAGAATATTATGCATAGTTTTATTATGAATAAAGTACGATTTCAGATATAAGTGGAAATAAATCTTTGTTTTTTTTTCACAGTACGCACATTTTTTCATATGCCTATTTTTTGTTCGCATATTTTTACTTTTGACAATAGCAAAGAAAAGAAAAACCAACTACCGACAAATGCAAGAAAAAAAGAACGCGAAGAAGTAATATGGCTTATTTAAATAGTAAGCAAGCGAATAGTTGGAAGAACAGAAATGTCTATTTCGTAATATCGTTTTTTCTTTTCGTTGTATTTCAGGTTACCTATAGATGTCTTCTAGATAAAAGACAAAAAGAACATAAAAGTCCGTCTTGTTTTCATACAAGTGAAAGATCATTGTACGTGTAAAGATAATAAAAAAGAAACTGATCCCCCATAAATATCAAAATGAACTAGCACAAATTAGATCCGAGAAATCATTCAATATTTTTGACAAGTAATTGATCAACCGTCGTATCATTACCATGAACAAACATATAGAAGAAATAAAGATTCAATGAATAAAAACTAACATCAAGTTGTAGAATTTTTATTTGACAATCTTTATGGTCATTCGCCAATGATTCAATCAGAACATGTTGTAAGTTCATACGATTGTATGGGTAAATTACACTGTCGAGAAAGATATATATATCGGTTTTGTTTATTACTTACAGATTAACGAAATGACAGTCAAATTGATAATGTGAACAACAATGAATGAAATGACCTTATTCAAGAGTGATGTATTTGCAAAAATGACGAAAAATTCCATATGATCATAAAAGAAGAAATGAAAGATTGAAAAACTAACATATAAACTTGAATATAATTCTTTTAACTATTATCTCTTTGATTTATGGAGATAGATTAGAACGATTTATGCTTCATGGCTATATCATAAAATATGTACTAAATTCATTGTGTAAATCATCATTTGGTATGCCATAGTCTTTTTCTTTATCATTACTGCTAATTAAAGTTCCACGTAATGGAATCTTTTATCTTCAAAACCTGATTCTGACTTTAATACAGTTCAAAACGGTTTTTATGATAGCGAAGTAATATCCAAACCATTTTATTTTTTTTTTTGATAGAATGTTTTATAGGCATTTTTTGTTCATTACTTATCATACGAAGAATAAAATTGATCAAACCAGCGTAAAATGACAATTTTAAGTGTAATAGTCGAAATAAAAGTAAAAAATAATTATTTGAAATTTATACGACGTTTCAACTTATTCATCTATACTAATTTTTAAATATATGTAAGTTACATATAGTATATGAGCAATTAATATATTTGGATTAGTTATTACGACATTTTGTCATGTGAGGATGAGCACCTAATAGATAGGAACTTCGCATAATCAATGAAGTGAAAATAAAAATAAAGAAAATATTACAAAACCACCACTTTTCACTGTTACTGCGATTGTTGCACAAGAATAAAGTTGTTACTGTGTAAAAGTACAAGCTTGATGATTTGATTCGTGACACTCTGACAATGACTTCGATGATTATAGTTTTTCGTATTGTTTCATTATTAAGAAAAAGAAGATAACAGTACTCATTCGGCTGAAATACGATTATTAATCGATCACATAGATCAGTCAGTTAACACTGTTGACTACTCGTGAAAGACACCAGATTCTTTTTTTCCTGAAAATATTTTTGTTACTAGGAATTCTACTTTTCTTTTAATGAAATAGCCTATCCGTTTAAGAGAAGGATGTAAGATAATGAAATTGATCAGATATGATTTTAGTGAACCACTAGTCGTTGGGTATGGAGTTAATACTTCTATTACTTTCGTTTGCTAGATCAAACTAATAAAAGTATAGAAATGATTGTAGGATAAACAATTGAGAATCGATTAAAGAAGAAAGATAATTCCAATTTATTAGAATAATTAAACTGTTCGCTATGAAAAATCGTCTTTTCTTCAGATGAATCAATTCTGCTATTATTTTTAGGGAATAAGCATCGTTCAGTGAAAATTTCATCTCAAAATATTGAATTCCAACGATAGTTAAACGACTGTTTTTCGTACACAATAAATATATATGTCAAGAAAACAATAAAATAAAAATTATTAAATTCTTTCGCACTCTGGAAATATAATAAAATGAAAGTATCTTAACAGTATTTAATTACTTCAGTATGGGTTCGTTAGAATCTTGTCGATGTCATCAGAAACATGGTCGATGTAGTTTTTCGAAGAATAAAATGTAATTGAAATTCTCCTATCACATTCATATTGTAATATCACTATATGGAAAGAATGAAAGAAAGAAATAAAGAGACACCAACTTGATGAAGTCAAATAATAGCATCAATCAAGTCAAATAAAGTAAAAAATGTTAAGAAATGGAGATGACCTTGAGAAGAGTTGAATTAATGTTTATTCATTCGTTTTCAACCGTCAGAACATGTAGATGATGCGTGAAGAAATCTTAAACTGATGTTCCATGAAAGATGAAAGACAACGAAGGTTATTGCCTAGTCGCTCGAATTATTTTTATGTCAATATTAAAAGTGAAACTGAACTACATAAATTAAAAATAATCTCTACAGATATTTTTGTTTCAATTTCAGTGATCAATCGTTGAAAATCTTCTAGTATGATACATTCTCATTGTTGCTACATCGTTGGATCAAACACTGGTAAAAAGAGCTTGTTTATTATTATAGTCAAAAATGATTTTTCAGAGAAATATTTGTGAATTTGTCATTCACCCACAAAACGTTGTTCGTAGTGTGTATGATGTGAAGAAAAAGAAGATTTCATTGAATAAAAAGTTCTGTACGATGAAATAAATCTTCATGATGAACTTTTGAAATACACTGTACTTGAGATTTTAAAATAGTCAAAGTTGGTATTTAGATTTTTCGATCGTGAACATTAAATATTTTCTTGTTTGTTCATCATGCTGATTCAAATTGCCAATTTAATTTTCGCCTTGATTTTACATGCAGTAACATGAATGAAAACTTATTGGTGTAATGATCGAGATCGATCCAATATTTTCAGTCGAAATGAAAATAAAGCCACTGTTTCGTTCAGTATTGATCAATGTAAAATAATTCGATTCGTAGATGTGCATTTATATTGAACAATCGAAAGAAAAAATTTCATTTTTACAATTGAATGCAACAAATATAATATCATGAAAAAGTATCGATTACGTTCTTGAACTATGTTGAAGAATAATTTTTTTGTTCGATGTGAAATGTCTTCTGAATCCATAAGAACAAGTCTCATTTTAGAAACTCTTCATCTAACAGAACTTATTTTCTCCTCTATAGATCTGTTGTTTCGTTTAACTTTACATTCAATACGATAACCGAGTAACCAAAAGAAACTGCTGAACAATTGAGACCCTAGCTGATCTGCTTCATTCTTATCAAAAAAATTGTTGTCATGTATTGAGTGCAATTTATGTCGAAAAAGTATGCGATGACATTCTATTTAACTGTCACACATAGTCTTTTTGCATTTTTTCATGTACAAAGCCTTTTTTGAAAGGCTGTAAAATAAACTTCTTATGTCGTTTGTGTGTTTGATAATATATGAAGAATATTGTCAAGTTAAAAGAAGAAGAACAATCTTTTGACTGAGATAACTCCGGCTCTGTCGGAGTTGGTCACAATAGAAGCACGATGACTTTCATCAAAAACATGTTCTTGGTAAACCTAATCATCTTTGAAAATCTGACTTTTCATGATGCATCTATGACGCTGTACGCCAATTTTTTATTTTCTTTCTTATTGGTTTTGCATTGCTCACGTCTAGTGACTTTAAGAAAGTGCTCATACTGTAATGAATAGCGACAACATCATATATGATTGTTCAAAGTTGAAGATTTGTATTTTTGCTTTCTTTTTGTAAAAACTCACATCTGTTCACGTCGTACACATAAAATATGGTCTCTAAATAAATATTTAAAAATTCTGTTTCCACTGCACTAATCGGTTACTTAAATTGAAAAAAACAAATTTATGAAACGAAAGAATATTTGAATAATTAAAACATCACTCATAACTGTAATCCCGAATCAATCAATAATTGGAATGAAATAAATGAAATATTTTTATTTGTATACAAAATTTTTATTTATGATTATTCATTCTCAAATTTTCAATTTTCCAAAAACAATTAAATATAGTCTTTATTATCTACAAACGTTTTTAATCATCTGTACAATGTTCACGGATATGCTGAGAGCGATCATCATATTTCATTCTGAATGGAAATATCATGAGACATATTGGACATTTATTGATCACATCTTTATCACTGAGATTGTGTTCTTTTGAAGTGTTGCTACCATTGATTGATCGATTATCATCATTTGAAGATTCAACCGGCAATGAATGTGTACTTCATAGAGAAAAACAAAAATCATAAGACAAAACCAAAATAATTTATACAAAAGAACTTACGCTTGTATATCATTGGGGTGTTCAGTTATCGACTTTTCTTCAAGCTTGTCATTTTCAGACTTAGATGTAGTAAACTTCTCCTTTTTCTTTCTTTCCATTTGTTCGACGACAGTTATAACTTTAAGACCTTGCATTTCACCAGTAATAAATTCAAGCTGTGCTACTTGAAATTCTAATAATCGACATTCATTGCGTAGTTCTTGAAATAATTCAATATTTCGTGCAGCAGAATAAGCACGTGTTGTGTCAATATTTTCTTCACGTTTTTCATCAAGATTCAGTCGTTGACGTTGAAAATCCTCCGCTAGAATACGGATTTGCTCTTCTGCATACTTATTCACATAATCAATAAATGTTTCACGCCATTTATTGATGTCGTTAACAGTTGCTATAAAACGATCTTTTAGTTGTTCCCAATGATGAAAGAATATTCCTCGAATTTCGTTTTCTTCGTTAGTACTGTCGGGTAACCAGCGACAAGGATCAGTTAAAATAACGTTCATAATTCCACGAATATCTATAACATCCCATAAAATTTCTCATTGATGAATATACAGAGTGTCCCAAAAATCATGATCACCTAAATTTTCCGTTTATCTTTACTACTTGATTTACCTTCATCAACTTATTTTTTTTTAAATGATAGGTGGATGCACCAAGTTTTTTTTTTCTATATGAACAAATTTCATAAGTATTGTTCTAAGATATCATCTTTCAGCGAAATACAAAAAATAGACTTTTTTCTATTTTCAGAAAAATAATGGATAAGGCAGGTTGAATGGTCGCACTTTGTATTTCAATTTCTATTGACTTAATATATTGTATTCAAAAAACAAAATATACCAGAAGATGCAGCGTGAAAAGCTTATTCTATATATGCACCTTTTGTGTCCAAAATTCTGTGCGATCAATTTACGCCGTCACAAAAATGTCATTTTTTTTCTACACTAACGAAATTCCTTTTTTTTTCTTATTTCATGTATAAAATAAACTGTTCTTTGTAAATTGTAGAGCTTTTCACGCTGCATCTTCTGGTATATTTTGTTTTTTGAATACAATATATTAAGTCAATAAAAATTAACATACAAAGTGCGGCCATTCAACCTGCCTGATCGGTTATTTTTCTGAAAATAGAAAAGTCTATTTTTTGTATTTCGCTGAAAGACGATATCTTAGAACAATACTTATGAAACCTGTTCGTATAGAAAAAAACTTAGTACATCCACCTATCATTTAAAAAAAAATAAGTTGATGAAGTTAAATTAAATAGTAAAGATAACCGGAAAATTTAGATGATCATGATTTTTGGGACACCCTGTAAAATGATGAATCATCTCTATAGAATTATAATTATCTTAATAAATTCTATATAGGTTTTATTCATAGAGTCTACGATCTTTATTTATAGTTATTCACTATTTTGATCTATAGAGAAAAGAACAAGAAAAAATGAAGTTGAACAGTTAAAAATAACTGGAAAGAAATTGATTCTTTCAAATAATGTGTTGCCGAGCAAATAAGTGAAAGAACAGAGAATAACTACTTCGACAACATTTTTTGTTTCTTGATTTCTTCATTCAAACATACATAACAATGGCTAGCAGCGATCGTCGAGCAAGTTTGTCTCCAAGTGAACGACAACGAACTAAAAGTCAATCATCTTATCGTTCACATCGAACAACACCAAATACGCCTTTATATGAACAAGATGCACAACGAGAAAAAACATCTTCACAAGCATCAAGACAAAGTACTCGAGAAACGAATCCAACAAAACGTTCAGAAAGTTCGACAAGTAATCGATCAAGTACTGCATTATCTCCAACATCGAATGCATCGAAAAAACAAAGACCTAGTTTAAAACCATCACCATCACCATCAACAAATCGTAGAGCAGTTTCAAAGAGAAAAAGGAGACCAATCAGTGTAACTGATATTGAAAGAAGACAATTAGCAGAACCAAATGATTCTGAAAGACAAGATTTAAGTGCACAAGGTCTTTCTATGATACCTGCAGAAATCTTCGAACGTAAGTCAATTAATAGTTTTAATTAATTGAATGTAATTTCTATATATAAATTTTTTCTTAGTTCTTACACTTCGTCGATTAATTTTATCAAATAATAATCTATCAGCTTTACCACCAGGAATAAATTCATTAATCAATCTTGAATATCTTGATCTATCATATAATCCATTAGTTGTTAATAATGGTTATGATGATTATTCATGTTTTCCACGTGAATTTGAAAATTTAAAAAATCTTCATACATTAATTTTGTCTGAATGTTCATTGAAATATATTCCAGTTGCTGTTTGGAATGTACTTAGTCTTCAAACACTTGATTTAAGTCGAAATAAAGTTGGTTATATTGTTGGCGATATTGGTAAATAAAACAATGCGTAAAGTTTTTTTCACAAAAATAATTCATCTCTTTTCCTAATTTTATCTGTTAAAAACTCTTCCAATAATCTATAAAACAAAAGAAGCAAAAATCTATTATTTTTGTTGTACTAAATATTTTCATTCTTTCTTTTTTTTCTTTGTTTTTTGGAATTCAAGGTAATTTAGCCGATATTCGACATCTTCGTTTATCTCACATGGATCTCGATACACTTCCACCTGAAATTGGTTTTTGTGATAAACTTGAAACCATTGATTTAACAGGAAATCCAATTGATAATTTACCTGAAACCTTGATTGAATGTCGTCAATTATATGAATTAAAAATAAATTATAAAACATTTTATAAATTACTTGATACTTATATGGTACAATTGATTGATGAAGGAAAAATTCGTTCTGAACATATACCACAAGTTATATTTGAACTAGAAAATTTACGTATATTAGATTTAAATAATACAAAAATAAATTCTATATCAAATGAACATATATTAATGAATCTTACTGAATTATATCTATCAAATAATTCATTTTTTGATATACCAGAAGCAATATGTACAATAGAAAAATTAAAAATACTTGATATGTCACATAATCGTATTCTTACAATACCAGAATATTTTATTAAAATGAAACAATTAGAAATAGCAAATTTTTCATATAATAAATTATCTGTACTTTCTAAAATATTTGCTTATTTACCAATATTAAAAAAATTAATTCTTAGTCATAATAAACTTGATACAATTGAAAAAGAATTTTCAAAAATTCGATCATTATTAATACTTGATTTATCTTACAATAATTTAAAATATTTACCTGATGAATTATGTAAACTTGAACAATTAGAAACACTTGATTTACGATATAATAATATTGAACATCTACCATCAAATATTCGTCATATGATTGGACTTAAATCAATGAATACATTTAATAATACATTTCAACGTGATGGACTTCATCTTATAGGTAATATAATTACTAATCCACCAAGTTATATATGGAAATCAACAAATATACAAACATTATTTAATTATATAGAAGTAAAAGAAAAAAATCTTTCAAATAGTTTTCGTCATCTAAAATTAATATTAATTGGATCAAAAAATATGGGTAAAACAACATTAACAATAAAACTTGTTAATAATCGAAAAAAAATTTCAAATACAAGAACAACTATTGATATGTATGTTTCTATTCTTCAACACAAACAAATAAATAATAATGAACAAAATAATACTCAACAATCACAACAAACATCAAATGATCCAATATCATCTGCATTAACAGATCAATGGATTGAAAATCGTATATCAACCGCTGGTGATTATCTTTATAGTCGTCATTTAAAAACAAAACGAATAAATCCACCACCACTTAAAACTTATCGATCAATTGAAAAAACAAATTCTATTATAACTAAATCAACACTTATTACAAAAAATAATTTTTATTTTACTATATTTGATTTAGAAAATGAACCAAATTTTGAAATACTTTATCCATTAATTTATGATTCAAATGCTTTATATATATTACCAGTTAATTTAACTATTCTATTAAATAATATTCAAACAACTACTAGTTTAGAAAATATTAATGAGTAAGTGTAAATTTGATAAATAATTCAAATCTATGAATTTTATATTAAGATATGAAAATTCATCAACAATTATTAATTTTAATACATTATTGACAAATGATTGGTTACATAGTCATATATTTCATTATCTAGAATCAATATCTGATCATTGTCAACATGTATCTATTGCAATTCTTGGTTTAATTGATGATTCTCAGTTAACATCAAATAATCAACAAGAACAACAACAACAACAACTTCTTGATGAAATTCGTTCAAAAGTGAATACATTTTTAATCAATGCAAGTGATCAACGAGAAAATGTTAAGTTTTATTCGGAATATTTTCTAGAACCAATTCATATAAATGATGATCAAATATCATCATTAATGATTGAACAATTAGAAATAATTGCTCAACAATGGAATATTGTACATCATAAACAAAAACGACAATTTATTAAACAACGTTTTGCTTTTCTTAAACATGATGCTTTAATAATTAATTATGATACTTGTTTAAAGAAATTCGAACAACAAAAACAAATTCCATTAATTTTTTCAAATGATGATGATGATAATGATAATGAAATCAAAGAAAATAAAAAACTTATTGAAGACGAAATAAATTCAATGTCTTTCGATGAATGTCTTAATTATTTAAAATTAATTGGAGATTTTTTTTGTTTTGGTCAAAAATCTCATATGAGAATTCTTCTAAAACCTTATTATTTATTAAATAATTTATTATCTAATACTCTATTTCGTCCAAATATTGAACAATGGTTAAATTATAATGATAATATGGTATTTCGTTTTTCTGGTTATTATTCATCAGAAAAATTATTTAATATTGATCGACAACGTTTATTAACACGTGGTGAATTTACATGGAAAATGCTTAATGTATTATTTTATGAACAAAACAATAATAATATTAGTTTAACTGAACAAAATATATTTGATTATTGTCATTTAATGGAACGATTATATCTTGGTTATTTAAATCAATCAAATTTAAATCGTAAGAATAAATTATTAAATTTTTCTATTCATAATAATATTTTGTGTGTTTCTTTATTGCTTTTTTTTTGATCGTGAATTTACAACAAGTAATTTTGTTTGCCCATGGTTAATGAATGAAATATGTTCAAATATTGATTATATAAATTATTTTAAAACACTTGAACAAGAACGTAAATATGAATATCTTCAATGTGAACAAGCAAGACGTATAAAACAACAACAATTATGGTTTTCAATAGATAATAAAGAAAATATTCAAAATGAAAATTCATTACAAATAAATTTATCACAAAAAGATATCTATCAAAATATTTCAATTATAATACCAGATTTACCATCTATTGATCAAATTGAAATATTTGATTCTCAAATAATAAATCAAAATTCTATTCAAATAATAAAAATTTTCAATGGTAATTTAAATATTTTACCAAATGGATTTTATGAACGTTTATTAATTTGTTTACATCCTCTATTTAATGAACGACTTGATTATTTTAATTTAACACTTGGACGTACTATAGATAAAAATTTAATTAAAATTGAACGATTTGATGAACAAAATCAAATTCATCTTACAATTAATAATAATTTACTTGAACGTATACAAAATATTCTTATAAACAATCTTTTCTCATTCTATTCTACGAAAAATTTCCGAATAGAAACATAAAGAAGAAGAAAAAACAAAAACAAAAGAAAACATTGTTTTAATTCATATTTTATTCTTTTTTTTATTAAGTTTTTTTTTGTATATAAAAAATAAAACAAAAAAAAACAACAAAGAAAAGAAACAAAAATATTCGCTATACCAGAAGAACAAAACAAAAGGTTTGAAACTACGCAGCAATATTATAAACAAACAAAATCAATGGTTAGAATCTACAGACGATAATGTATATATATATATATATATTTGTATTTATACACTGTTACTGATTTTTAATATGATGAAAAGTAAAATATGACTAGTCACTTGAAGCTGGAGGAGATGAAGTTGATGATGATGTTTCAACATTATTCTTTTTATCTTTTTCTGATTTTCCATTATGTTTGTCATCATTCTCATCATCTTCCATTAATTGTTGATCAATATATTCTCGCACACGTCGTTCATAATCTCGACGATGATTCTGATAAAGCATAGCTGCTTCAGAATTAGCTGGTGAAGCTGGATTTGGATCAGTTAATAATGAACGAATAGAAATAAGTAATGTTGATACATCTAAACTAGCACTCCAACGATGTTGTAATATATCAAGACAAATTGATCCATCCATATCTATTAAAACATAAACATATATATATATATCTATCATAGTTAAAAATTAAATCTTACATATATTTGGATGAAATACTTTGGTAACAAATTTAACTTCAGGTGGATGATTTGGATAATCTTGTGGAAATTTAAGTGATAAAACAAAACTTCCATCTTCAAAAAGACTATCTTCTGGTCCATCTAATATAGCATTCCAATAGAATATATTATCTGGATGAACAGGTGCTGCAGTTATTCCTTCAACTGGATGTTGTGTTAAATCACGTAAATCACGCATTAAACGACGTTGAGCTGTAATTGCTGTTGTTGTTGCAATTGGTGCATTTAATGATGAATTTGGTGAACTCATAGTTTTTAATTATTAAAAAACAATGTTATAAAAAAATAATCTAGAAAAAGACAATAGATATAACATCGTTTCATTAATATAGTCTAAATAAAGGATTCGAAAACAAGAAAAATAAATAACCTATCAATGACATGGCGCAAAAGAAAAAAAAACTAATATGTTTGTACATACTCGTGATGGTAAAGTGAAATGGAAGGCTTTTAAGTTATGGGATTTGTACTCAAGAATTGGGTTATTAATATTACCTTTGCCTGTCATCTAGAACATTCGAAGAGAAAAAAAACAATTTTTTTCAATAGCCAATCCATGATAAAAAAAAAAACAGATGTCGTTAAATATTTTTTTTAATTTCATAGATACGAAAGAACCAATTAGAAAATAACGATAACTAAAGGTGACATAAGAACAAGATGCAACAGAAATGTCATAACGAAATGTACTTCTTATTTTCCTTACATCATCGTTAAGTATATATGAACTTCTTAGTGAAAGAAAAAAGTAATTAGCTATTTGATAGATTTAATAAAAATTAAAGTCAGACTTAATATTGTATTCAAATAGAACAGAAATTTTAATAATATATGATATTTAATCTAGAAAAAGTTTTCTCGTATTTATAAGAACGAAGATAGTGAATCAAAAAGAAAAAAAATGATTCATTTTTAGTCATACTTACTCTGTAATACCATTTCTACGAATTTTGCGAATTACAGCTCACTGACAATTTGTTATATGTCATTATTTTTATTTCTTTCTAGTACAGGTTACAGATTTCAATCGAAATGAGTAGGAAATCCATATGTTGGGAAGAATGATAATAAACAATCTAGAGTTTTTTGAAAATCGCCGAAAAATTGCTCTCATGTTTTTTCATATAAATTAATCATCAATTTAAATCTTTTGAAGAAATACATGATAGAATGTTTACTATGTCAGTAGTTTTTTGATTTTCATATGTATGTCACGATAGAGAAACTGGAAATAGAATCTAAAGACTTATTTTTTAAATGATCTTATACGAGCACTGAAAACTTACAGCAATTGATCACAGAAGATTTTTTCATTTGACGAAATTCTATTTGATCGAGTAAAGTTCTTAGTAACTGTTACTCTATTTTTCGTAGTATAAGATTACTATAAGATGATTTTTTTTAACCTTTCAATAAGCTAAGTCCTAAGATATCGAATGCACGTTTTTGATTTGTACTTGATTAAAAGAATATAAAGTAAACATTATGAGACAATAAGACATCCACGAAAAAGGACAGAAGTTATCGTGATAAATATGAATCAAAGTTATGAAGATTTGATTGTCAAACTTGTTGAAACATTTTTTAATAATGATTATTATTGATGTACATAAATATTAACACAATCAAATGTTACAGTCGGCATCAACTCATAAGAATAAAGACTTTTATATACACTCTTCATATCTGCTTGTATTGTGAAATAGTATGACTACAAAAATACAGTGGTTTGCAAAAAGACTTGAAACAAATATTTAGCCTGTATTAAAGACTAGCTTAACTGTTTTCAAAAAACTGTTTCTATATTTAATGCATATCAATTTTCAGTCTCGGAATATCTAACCCAATCTTCAACTCATTCTACTTTTAAATAAATAATCAAGAGATATCTGCCATTTTTGCTACTATTCAAATTGATTATAGCTTTTTTAATATTTATTTTCAAGACGATTCAAATAGCATGAGTTTGGGCTGGTGGAAACAGTTTATTCATATTGTTTATGCCATTTTTTAGCCAGTTCTTTCAATATAACTTCATTATTTCGTCCAATAAATTGACCTAATATTCGACTATATTGGGCGCCAATCGCACACTTTGGACCATTAGCTGCTCGATATTCTAGAAAACCTTGAGTTTTGAGCTTTCAAAATTGGTAATTAATTATAGACAGTGTTTTCTTTGTATATCAGTAGATTTTAATGGTAGAACGAATTCCGGTGTTCCAACAATGTAATACAGATTTATGATGTGATTTTAAACTGTTTGTCTTTTCTATGTCAGGTTATTATTACACAATGATAAAACAGAAATTCACCAAATATATGAATATTTTTAGTAGAGCATCTACTTAGTATAAATCTACAGTAACCACACAAAAATAGCTCGGAAGAAGCTGGAAAAAATAAAATGTTACTGTTGTAAGATTGTTCCAATTCTTTTTGCAAACCACTGTAACTCGATTTTTACGAAGTTCACCTTTAAAACGCAACAGATTTTTATTCTTTTTCTTTTCGATGTGAGAAAGTAAAGTAAATGTGATTATTTTTCGCATCAACTTCACATTTTGTTTTAACATATAATTTATGTTTTGTATTTTGAACGAATTAATTTGTAATACAAATACAAAAAAATGATCAAAAGAGAATTTGGTAATGATTTCATGAGGAATTCATCCAACTATTTGTTCATCTTTAACCAACTATAATTCTGAAACAAAAATACACAGTACACTCAAGAATGGGCGAGTCCGAGTCATAACTCGGACTCGAAAATTTGGGAACTTTGACTAGAGTCATTCGAGTCAATAATTTAAAAAAGTTTGGTTTGCTGGCATAAAAACTTACAATACGTAAAATTAAGTTCTCACGTAAGCACAACTTACTAGCTAATCGAATCCATCCCAAGGATTCTTCAAGAGTTTTTTCGACCTGTATGTTCATATGTCAGACACTTTAACCTTTTTAATAGTTAAAGTTAAGGTAATATGCTTGAGGGCGTGGGTGTGGGATGTGTGGTGTTCTCCTAGCAATACCCACACCCACACCCTCGTTTACTTGGAAAAAAAATAGTTATATTATTATCATCGTTGAAGAATCTAACTTTTCAGTGTAATCTCAATGACTTGATAACAGCAATAGCCAGTGTTGCTTGTGCCTTTCACAACAATTAAACTAAGAGAACTCTATTAGAAGTCTTTTCATCTGATACTATTAAAGAGAAAACTACTTTGTAATCTATGCTCCTTGTAAAATATTTCAAAACATATATGCAAAAGTTATTTATTTTCAAGTAAATTTTGATGAAGAGAAAATAGTGAGAAACTAATCATCTGAACCGTGCCTAGAACTGTGAAATTGAAGCAGATGTTAAAAATCAAACCTACATCAAAGTGGAACATCGTTAGGTTTTTTTTTGAAATGTTGTACGAAAACGATTTGTTTTAGAAATCATCTTACAGTACAAAGTGTCAGATGATTTATTGAAAATACAGAAATGTCTCCTTTTTCTTGGCGAGAAATTAGCTATTAGGTTTAACTCAAAAATGTAAACCATATCGTTGATTATGATCATCAGAAATCGAGCATGAATTTTACAGGGTGTCGGTGTGATAGAGAATAAAATTATGTTTAATTCTTAACCTTCAAATTTTATAAACAGACAATGATTTTTAATGTTTTATTTTATAAAAATCAATCAAAACACAAGCAAAGTGTTGGTCAAGTTGTTAAACCTAAATAAAAAACTTATCGAATAAAATACATTAAAATTGAAGTATCACATCGATCAACATTGATCTTAATATCATTCAAAGATAACATATAGAGAGAAAAGGTAAGGCTTTTTCATAAATTTCCTAAATGATCAGTATCTTTATTATTCACTGAGTTAAAATGAAAGAAAAGACTTTATTATATACGTACCTTATATACCTAACTTTTTTTTTATATTTTAGAATTGAAACTAAGATCTTATTGTGAATATAGTAAATAACTATTAAAAATTAAAATCGATCAAAATAATATTTGTAATATTCAATTCTTACCTTCAAACAAAAATATCCTAATGTTAATCGAAATAAAATGTAAAAAATGATTTCATAATCCTAAATAGAAGTAGCAGCAATATCAAATTATTAATCATTTTCAATAAAAAAAATATTTTGTTCATAAATTTGTTGAAGTTAAAGGGCAAATTTTTTTAAATAAATTCAATTATTCACATAAAATATCTATGAAATTTGTTAATTAGATTTTCCTTATCTAAGCAAAGTTTTTTTAAAGTTTAAATAAGCATTTAAAATTATTTTATTTATTTGAAAAGATATACGATTAATTAGACTTTTTAATCTATATTATTTGTCTGAATTAAGAATTGTTTCATGAATATATAAAGAAAAATATTTATTCTTTTTATTTTCTTATCGGATATTAATATTAATGCACATTTAAAAACAGCAAGGCTGATAAGTATCTTTCGAAAGACTCATGTTGTTTTTGACCATCAATGTTAACATAACCATCACATACAATCATAAAGTATAAAAAAGAATATATTTAAAACTTTTCTTTTTTTCTATTCTTTATCTCTATTTCAAGATATGCAGTGCATGAGTTATTACTGAAATTCACGGCGAATGTATTGTTTTTATCCGCCGTTGCATTCAATCATCGCTTGTTTGCTGGAATGACGAGTGCACGACATGCAAGTTAACCTTACACATTCGAGATGAAAACACAAAAGAAATTGAACATGAAATGTTTAAAGACGACAAAGATATCGTGTACTCAATATTCCATTGCTTGACAAACACCGGTTGTTATCATGCGGTGCGTATTATTATTCCGTTACGTCGACGTCGTCTTTCATCGCGTCTTTCCGTTTTCATACCTTTTCTTTCTTCCGTTTCTACTTCTTCTCGTTCTTCGTAACAGAAGAATAAAAATAATTTTCTAAATAAAAAAAAGCTTTTGAGGGTTGCTCTAAAATAAATGAACGTTCACGGGGATATCCGACGTTCTGTTGGTGACCCGTGCAGGCGTGCATCAATATATGTATGCCCATGTGTTCGATTGCGACGCAGTTGCGCGTAACTGCGTCGCAGTTTTCCGCAATTGCGACGCAGTTGCGCGTAACTACGATGAAAAAATCGCAGTTTTCCGCAATTGCGGGTCACAGTACGATCGCAGTTGCTAAAAGAGGTGCTATACATGACGTTTCACTTTATTAATATTTTAGGAATTACAAAAAAATTTTAAAATACAAAAAATTAAAAAATTAGAAAAATAAAAAACAACTGCTAATAAAAAAATTTTTAAAATGTTACAAAAATTTGAAAAATTTAAAAAAATAAAAATCGAGAAAAAAAAAGATAATAATCTGGAAAATAAAAAATAGAAATCTAAAAATAAAAAAATACGTAATAGGACACGTCTCAAGCATACGAGCACGTTTTTTTCCTTTTCTATTACCAAGACACTTCATTTAGTCTCTCGAATTATCAAGGTAAGCATCATGAATACTTTAATAAAGTAGTTAAAGTAGAGATTTTTTCACAACAGAAGAGCTTTTCTAAGAAAAAAAACGATTGTTTATAAAGTTTGATAAAAGGTTTCAGGGGTCGAGGAATCCGAATTTGAAATCGGTTTTTCGACCTTTTGAGTTCGATTTTTCACAAAAGTACATTTTCTTAAAAAAGCGATTTTTCTAACAAAAAAAATTTTTTAGGAAAAAAATTGATTTTCTGAAAAAAAATTCTACGAAAACTGATTTTCCCACAAAAAGTTGTGTGATAAAAAAATAATTTTTCTTAGAAAAAATTTATTTTAGATCACTTTTTTGTAAAAACATGACTTTTTAGCAAGAAAAATTTTTTACGAAAAAACCGATTTTCCTACAAAAAAAAATCGTTTAATGAAAAAAATAATTTTTTTCTAAAAAATTTTTTCACCGAAAAATATTTTTGCAAATTACTTTTTTCGTAAACATTTTTGTTAAAAAAAATTTGTTACGAAAAAAGTTTTTGTGAAAAAAAGGAACTCAAAAATTCGAGAAACCGGCTTCAGATTTGGATTCCTCGACCCCGAAAACTTTTGGTCAAACTTTATAAAAAATCGTTTTTTTGTTAAAAAAGTTCTTCTTTTGGTAAAAAGTCTCTACTTTAACTTTGAAAATTCGATGATGCTTACCTTGATAATTTGAGAGACTAAATGGAAGTGTCTTGCTAATAGAAAAGGAAAGAAATGAGCTCATATGCTTGAGATGCGTCCTTTTATACCCCATTCAATCATTATTGTCATTGTTTAAAAACCATTGAATCGGAAAATTAAGATATTTATTTATCATTGCCTATTTTTTCAGCAACTGTAAGAACAGTGAATAGTCTAGCAGGTACTGCGATCACTGCGTCGCAGATGCGAACGCAAATGGGTAGTAGTGAACACAGTCTATTTCTTTAATCTCAGCTGCGACCAGTGCGTCGCAGTTACGCGCAGCTGCGATAAAAATTTCTCAGTTACGCGCAACTGCGGCGCATTGATCGCAATGCGCGTAACTGCGACACAGTTGGTAAAAAAGAGGCGACATGGGTGAATAGAAGCGTCCACTTCGTCATCGTCTTTTCAAAGATGACGATCATGGTCGTACTATTCATGCATACATCGATGTATGTTTGCCTAACCATTGCCGGCTTTGTCCACTGTACGAGCCCGCACAATACGGAGGGTATCTCTGGTCGCGCGTTCGCGAAATTTTCCAGCTGCTGCGCTTCGGCGAGCTTTGGGTTCAAGAAGGGCAATTTATTTTCTCTTTAAAACCGAAAAAAAAACAATTACATTTTCTTTTTTATATTGTCAATGTTTCGTTTCACGACAGCAATATGTGGATCATTTGCAGGAAGTGATTTTTGCCAAATTTCTTGAGCTTTTTCATAATGTGAAAGTGCTTTCGAGTATTCGCCCGTGTTATAATACACGAAACCTATGTTGTTATAGGACGCAGCCAAGTCGGGATGATTCGGAGGAAGAGCTTTCTTGGTAATCTCGAGATCTTTTTCATAATATGAAAGTGCTTTTGAGTACTCGCCCATGTTATTATACACATTACCGATGTTGTTGTAGGAAGTAGCCAAGTCGGGATGATTCGGAGGGAGAGCTATTTGACGGATTTCAAGTGATCGTTCATACGATGAAAGTGCTTTCGAGTACTCGCCCGTGCTATAATATACCGAACCGATGTTGAGGTAGGCATTAGCCAAACCGGGATGATTCGGAGGGAGAGCAATTTTACGGATTTCAAGCGATCGTTCGTAAGATGAAAGTGCTTTCGAGTACTCGCCCATGTTATCATACACCATGCCGATGTTGTTGTAGGAAGCAGCCAAGTTGGGATGATTCGGAGGGAAAGCTTTCTTGGTAATCTCCAGATCCTTTTCGTAATATGAAAGTGCTTTTGAGTACTCTCCCATGTTTTTATACACATTTGCGATGCTGTTGTAGGAAGTAGCCAAGTCGGGATGATTCGGAGGGAGAGCTATGTTTTTGATTTCAAGTGATCGTTCAGACGATGAAAGTGCTTTCGAGTACTCGCCCATGTTATTATACACTAACCCGATGTTGTTGTAGGAAGCAGCCAAGTCGGGATGATTCGGAGGGAGAGCGATTTTCTTGATTTCAAGTGATCGTTCATACGATGAAAGTGCTTTCGAGTACTCGCCCATGTTATTATACACATTACCGATGTTGTTGTAGGAAGTAGCCAAGTCGGGATGATTCGGAGGGAGAGCTTTCTTGGTAATCTCCAGATCCTTTTCGAAATATGAAAGTGCTTTCGAGTACTCGCCCATGTTTTTATACACCAACCCGATGTTGTTGTAGGAAGAAGCCAAGCTGAGATCATTTGGAGAGAGAATTTTCTTGTAAATATCCAGTGATTTTTCGTAATAGAGAAGTGCTTTCGAGTGCTCGCCCATGTCATTATACACCCAGCCAAGTTGATGATTGTAATCTGCTCTATCTTTATCAGAAGACGTCTTTGCAAGAAGAATTTGATATAGTTGTTTTGCTTTTGCAGGCTCACCCAATTTAATAAGTATGAGACCAAGTCGAGACCACCCTGTGCGCCCACCAAGTTCCTCACGTATATGGGCTATAAGTGTGTTCAATTCATGATTGTCATTACCGACAATAGTGAGATTAACTTTGTATAGCCGAGCACAGTGATTATCGGGAATTGGTTCAATGCGATCGATACGAAAAATCGCATGTGTTGTAAAAAGTATTTCTTCCTCTTCATCTTTGTAGTAGCCAACTTTGCTTACTTCAGCAAATGTTGTTGATGATTTTGTACAAATAGCCGTATCGATGTTCATAATGAACAGGATACCAACTGCATTTGTATTAAATGCTGCTGGTTGTGCAAAGTTTTTGAAAGATATCTCAGGATTGCGACTTGTTGATAAGAAATTATTAAAGGACATAAGTCCTCCTTTGGTTTTTTTCATTTTTTCAAAAACTTCCATGGACAAACCTTGTCCACGGAAGACTTGAAATTTTGCTGGCATGCTGGCTTTTTGTTCGTGATGTAGTTCGGTAATATGTTGATGTAAATGACGGATGAAAAAGCCCATTTTAAGGATGATGTCAACATCCATTTCTCGGAGTCCCCGATTGAGCATTGAGTACATGAAATAAGGAGCGGTATACCACCAAATTGGTGGTAGATTTCGGTACTCTTGTTGCACTTTTTTTATTTCATCTCCATCAACATCATTTTGCAGACGACAGTATTCTACGAGATCTTTAAGCGATTTGACATCGTCATCTTCAATATCCAAGAGTGCTTCTTTTAAAAGTTGTGTATACATAAATAATGCATCAGGACCACTAAAGCTGACCGGGATCATAGCTTGATCACATTGTTGTCGATCGATTTCAAGTGCTTGACAAATTGGTTCTATTTTAGTATATACACCCTTAACCTTGCTTATTTTTTTAGCCCATTGTTCATGAACCGATTGGTTGCCACAAAACACATAAATTGCTTCCAGTTGTGACCATGCTTCGATTTCTGGTACTATCTGACGACCCAAGGAACCGGATACAATCATAAATACCTTTTCTTTTTTGATTTCACTTAGGAAATTAACACATTGTTGGGCATCCGTAAACGTTGTGATAGATGCCACAATTTTTCGAAGATGTTGCAATGAATTTTTAAAATCACTGCCTGATTCATCAAAATTGGCATCGAGCCATACCAAAAGGAAATTTTGAAGAATCCGGCGTACGGGGTGGGTTAGCACGGTATTTCTCTCTATGCTTTTTGTTGTTTCACTCTTACCGACGGCAGCAGCAGAACTTGTTGATGATGGTACCAACAAGGAGTTTTTCGGTTTACTCGGCGTGGTTGATGATGACAGCGACGAAGAAGAGCCACTAGCACTTGATGTTGATTTCTTTTTGTCCATTTCGATGATAATTGTATTCTTTATTGAAGAGCGAAAATAAGTGAATAAAAATGTAAAAGCTAGTTGACGATAGTGATACGAAGACAAATATACTTCATCCCACTTTCTCTCTCTATATATATAGATATTGTTGCTTGTTTCTTGCTTTTGTTGGTAGTTTTTGTAGCCACTTGTTATAAGAGTGAGCGCGTTTCGTTGATTGCATGAAAGACTTCTTATCTTTTCTTTGTGCCAAGAGTGTTTACGAAGTTTCTTTGCGTCAAGCAAGCAAGAGATAACAAAACGAAAATAAAATGCAGTGTCATTCAAAGTAAAGAAAACGAAATATGATAAAAAGAATTTGTTCATGTTGTTCTCATTGTTGTTGGAGTCATAAAAGGTTTTTCCCACACAGCCAGTAGATGTTATGTGGTAAGTGTGGGCTGTGGGTGAGTAACATGACGATGGCTGTCACAAAGAGCGTGACTCTAGATGGGAGCATGTCAATAAATGAAATACTTTGATCCACACCCACTTCCACACCCCACCCACACCAGAGCAAAATAGTGGCTTTAGACTTACTTTAAGTATTTACCAGGGCTCGAACTGGGCCACTATTTTCTGGCCCGGTCCGGCCCAAAGCGGCCCATCAAATCTGCAGCCCACCAGGCCCAACTTGTCGTGTTTTCGGCCCGGCCCGGCCCGACCTAGGCCCAACGAAATTAGTTTTAGAAAATATTTTTTGCAGAACTGATTATAACAATAAACGTCGTATTTCAAAAGAAATTTCCGTAGTGTCCATCAATAATTTATTGATGAATTTAATGACATTGGATCATTAATGTAATAACGAAAAAAGAAATTAGCAAGTACCACGAAAAACTACTAGATGTAGAACCAGTGAAAATAATACATTACACATGAAAAAAATCAACACTTATCTGAGAAAAGATTAGGGTTATTCATTAATGGTTTTTGTATGGAACGAACAAAAGGAACATCTTCTACCGTGTCTGGATTCAATGAATGAAGCTAATAAAAAAAACTAACGAACAGAAAAAAGTTGTTGTTGATTACGTGTGAAAGCCACCATAAAGAAAACAAATAACAGATTTCATAAACAAAAAGTTATTTGCTTACTCTACTATCTGGTGATACTTTCATAAACACTTCCATAATATATATTTTGTTACAATTTCTGAACCTGATGACATCTATAAAATTTAATAAAAACAATGTTGTTGGGCCGGACCGCCTGACAAAATCTTCGGCCCGCCCGGCCCGTTGGTCTTTCCTGGTTGGCCTGCCCGGCCCAACAGAAAAAATTCGTTGGCCCGGGCCGGTCCGCTGGGCCGGGCGGCCCGATTCGAGCCCTGGTATTTACAAGATCAAAACATATCCCTGTTGAACGTGTAGCAAAGACTATATTTTAGTTATAAGAATTTTGGTTGATGATAAGGTTTTCAATTTATACAGTCTTATTTTATAAAGTTGTAATCTAGCACCATCTATTAATAGAAAAAAAACAGAAATGTCAATGGTGTTTATGAATATTCAATCAATGTTAAGCTTTTTCAGTCGATCTATTTGGTTTTAAAATAAATGAATTGAATATAAATTAAACAAAATGGATAAACTAAGTAAATCACTTGAAGTTTTAAGGTTACTTTCAACAACAAAATCCGAAAAAGATTAATAATCAAGTAAAATTTGATTTTTCTGGTTTTCATCTCTCCTCGAATGTTCCTTCTCATTTAGAGGTAACAATGGAAATTATGTTAAATTAGTTAAAGCTAGTGTGGAAACATTATTTACAACATTTGACGAAAATGATTATAATGTACGATTGACTGCTGAAGAAAATCTTAATAAATTTGTTAAAGCATTATAAAAGAAATTCTTTTTTTTTTGTATAATTTTGTATGAATTGTAAAATAGAATTGAAAAGAAGCAGTTTTAACCAGAATTCAAGTTGAATTACATTGAATTATAAAACATAAGGTACTGGTTTGTTATCTCCCCACACAAGTTTTTTTTTTTATTTTTCAGTACTACCTTTGTTTTCAGCTGTTTATTTTATCGATTCTATCATACTGATCATAGTATATATGATTCCGTCCCTATCTTCTTTCATTATTTAGTTTGAAAATAAAAGTTAGAAAAAAATAAAAAAATCTCGTGTAGGGAGATAACAAACCAGTACCAAACATAATCATAATGTTGGACCAAATGCTTTAAAAGATTATTTCTAATATTTGACTTAAATTTATAATAAGGATATTTTTAATTTCGATTAGGTGTTCTGCGGTGATTTGCCGAATTAGCAAAAGTAATACATCCGAAAAAGATTCAACCATTTTATCAGAATGTTATGAACTTATTTTTTGTAGTCTTGGTCGATCGATTAATGATAAAGAAATCAAATCAAGTAAAAAAAAATTTTTGTGATCTAAGACAAGTTTTTTAAACAAGTAATCAGAAAAATGTCATGCAATTGAATAGAAACATAGAGAAGGATTGCGCTATTTAGTCGATACCTTTGGAGCCTGTGCTTCGGTTAAAACTTCGATCAGGAGAGGATGCTTTTCAGATAATGTAGAATAGGTAGTCTGATACTATTTGACGAAATACGGACTGAGAAACTGTCCATCATTTGCAGCGATCCGTCCTCGAAAGTAATCGAGCGTAGTTTCATGCAACTTAAGAATGGTTTAGTCATAGGAGTTCACTGGCTATCGTGATAGTTAAAGTATGAAGTCGAGTGAGAAGGAATTTTTCTTTTCCTAATATTAACAATAAATAATTTTCTTTTGAAATATATAATCAATGACTAAATTATTCTTAGAAACTTCTCATGGCCTAGTCAGCAAATGTGTTATCCTATGGTTATAGCACGTTTTCTAATGACAAATGCAATTAGTAAGTTTTCTTTCAAAATAATGATTTCAATCCATTATAATTGTCTTTTATTTTAATAGATCAATTACTTAGATATCAAAATCAAAATGCTAGTACACATTTAATAATTGATTATCTTGATTTAATAAAAAAAATTATTCAATTACTTCGTTATTCAAATTTATTTGATTTTGATCAATTATTAATTTCAATTCAAATTGGATCTATAGAAAAATCTTGTGTTAGTGAAGCCTTAAAAGCAGGTAAATATTGAGAAAAAAAAACAAGAATTTTTTTTTCATTTGTTTTTTTTTCTAAAACAATAGCTTATTAAACATATCAACGTTGATTTATTGAAATGAATGATGAATTCGATTCAACATCAATGATTAATAATGAAAAATGAACATTAGCTGCTAAACTTGTTAATCAATTATATTTTTTTTCCGATTAGATATATGCTTAATATGGATGGCACGATAAAAAGTGATGATGAATCATGTATTAGTGTTAAATGTGCTACACCAATATGTCTATCGTATTTATAAACAATTTGATCCATTTGTTTATCTTACTGAAAATATGTTTAATTCTTGTTTGACTTTTTTTGTAAAGTTTCAGTTCAGTGAAATAGATTTTTTTTATAATCCAAAACTATTTCTAATATCGTAACAGTAGGAGGGCCTAGGTGAAGGGGATTGTGGCAGAGTTTAGTTGACGTGGCTTCAATGGGTTAAGGTCTCAAAGTTTTAGTGAAAGTTATCTGATAGATATGACAATTTCACTATTAAATTGTTGAAACATATATATATATATTGGAATCTGAAAATTCAAGAACGGAGATTTCTGAATATTGATTCAGCAGCTCTAGGCCTACTCCTATTTTTAATTTTTGGAAATCAACAAAAGACTAGAACATTATCAGACTCGAAACGATATCAAGTAGAACACTTTATTGAAGCTCAAAGCCTGCATTTACACATCAGAGATTGAAATTATACAATCACATAACTACCTCAAAAAAAGTTCTACGCCGAAGTTCGAGATATGAAATCAATTGTATCCTCTAAGAAGTTTTTCTTTAGTCTTTGAAGATTTCTGATTAGATATAATTTTGTAATTAAAATAGAATTTTCTAATGAGAAAAATGGAATTCTCATCTCTATATGACTTGTAATACATTAAAATTTATCGAACATCAAGGTATCTTCTTTTTTCTTTTCTTTAAGATATTACACAAGTAACGTTCATCGTCAAGCGATTCACTTAGCCCTAGACTGATAGAATACATGTACGGATGTAATAGCATAAAAAGCTACATTAAAAAAGTAATACGCAATATTGATAATATAACCAGTATATCTTAGGCGAGCAGAAAACTTAATTCGGAGAATTCTCACTCTAAGTAAAGATAATGCATTTTACAAATTTAATTTTTTTTGTCGTTTTTGTTTTATCTTTTTTTGCTTTTATAAATATAAATAGCGCTCAATAAGATTAGACAAGAATACGATTTTTTTTGTAATTATATTAGCGCTATTTGTACGTACAAAAATATGAATTATATTATTCATAAAATTTGAGTTTTATTAACCAATATTTTATGCTTCAATTCGCGCATTAATTCTAAACTATTAATAAATTAGATATTCATTGATACAACATTGCACAATCAATCCTACAATAATGAATAATTTAAACGATTTCTTTAAATCCATACTGCTCATTTGGTCTGACTCTCACTAATTAAATGCTTTTGTAAGCGGTTTTACACCACTACCCGAATTATAGTTATTTCATTGACACATTTTATCGATGATTATTATGGGTTCATTTACATCAGTCTTTAGATGGTCATTTGTGCCATAGTTACCGAAATAGTTGTTTGTACCATGGTTGCTATATG